>OX637584.1:6966414-7535002 GCA_951800085.1 Comarum palustre | reverse complement strand
ATGAAAAAAAGTCAATTAATGGTGAACATAACTCAATCGGAAAAAAGTGGAAGATAAGGTTTTTTTAAATATAATATATTGATGTAATTAAGACGAAAAAATATCATTTCACTCTGGTCCTCCTCACTCGTAACAACTTTGTTTGTTATTTGATCATATATATTTATAGAATGAAAGATTTTTTTACTGTAAAATCAATTTTGACAAACTTTACCATATTTGACAATATATATATGTTTGAATTATTTTATTTGTACTTGATATACAATACAAAAAGCAGTGGAAGAGAAATGAAAAAATTCAATTAATGGTGAACATAACTCAATCGGAAAAAAGTGGAAGATAAAGTTTTTTTAAATATAATATATTGATGTAATTAAGACGAAAAATATCAGTTCACTCTTTTAACGTGTAAAAAGAAAAGAGATGACCTTAAAAAAAGAAAAAAATGTCCATATAGACACGTTAATCATCAACATCAGTACATCACATGAATTCTATTAAAAATAATAATTTAAAACCATGTGACTAATGAGAGTAAGATGCAGTGTTAGCGCGCGTTTGTATATATATATATATATTAGCAGGGAACTAGGCAAACTAGCTATAAGGTTTTGAGGGTTATACGGGTGATCGGTGAAACAATGAGTGGGGCACATGTCTACTAGAGTTTCCTAGTAAAAAATGAGTGAGGCACAGGACCCAGGGTGCCTCTGAGTCCCTCCACCCCTGTTGTTCATCGTTGGCCTGGGATCGGCACACGACTGCTCTGAAATGAAGGATTTGAACCAGATCGAGTCAAAGATTGGCACAAGCGAGACGCCGATCGCTGTCGGAGATGTAGGCGTGGTGATGGAGCTAAACCAGCTCACGTCGCTGATGAAGATGTAGTGATGGAGGTGATAGCATGGACTGCATGATGATGGAACCCTAACCAGCTCACGTCGCTGATGAAGATGTAGTGATGGAGGTGATAGCATGGACTGCATGATGATGGAACCCTGAAATTGGTTTTTATTTGATAACTTAGACTTTTTGGTCTTTTATCATAAAAAATTAGAATGGGTAATGAAAAAACAGTTTTAATTAGAGTGGAACTTTTTTTCAATTTGTATTATATTTTGGCACTAATTAAGCGGCATTAAACCTTATTTCTATGGATAGTTTGTTTATCTCACTCCAAAATAAGACAAGACAGATTCCGTTATTCCAAATCTTGTTTTCTTGTGAGCCAGGTAAGCTCGCCATCTTCCTCATGGCAACTTGGAAAGTTTTAAACCCTATTCTGCTCTCTACTGAAAAAAGAAAAAAAAAAGCATCTTCTTCCTTTGTTCAACATTATTACTTGGACTACCCCAACTCCTGTGTCGTTTTTTGATGTACTCACACTTTTTGACAGCCTAATTCCGCTTGCAATTTTTTTGTATCCATCTCCTCCACCAAGAAACAAAATATACTTGCCTGGAATATTGCAGCATTTCTGCATTTTGGCACAGTTTTGAAGCGAGAGAGAGACAGAAGGTTGGAAAGAGTGCCCAGAAAACACAAAGGTGGAGAGCAATGAGCATAAGCACTGTGTTATCGTTTTCTCTCTGAATCTTGGAATAGAAGCAAATTAAAGGTTGTACCTTTTCCTTCTCCAGCTTTTTATTTTTTTCTTCAAATTTTGGTTTGATGGGTTCTTTTGGTTATGGTCAATTGTTTACAGGGGAAAGCTGGATAGCTTTCTATATTAATAATGGTGGGTATCTTTCTTTAGGGCATTTGGCATAGACACGCATGCTTCAACCCTTAAACGAATGCCTTACAGGCTTCAATCCTTCCTCAAGCAATCTCTATTCTTGAGTGATGAGGGGGCAAAGTGTAGTATCTTCAAGCACATGTGAATGTGAATGTGATCAAGGTGAGAGGAACAGATTGAGCCTATTTTCCATGAATATTATGACCCTTTGAATTGTTTGTGAGTAAGATTATCGTTGGGATAATCTCATGATACTAAAGAGATATTATTGATAGTTAGTAACAAGTAGTAACGAGACACAAAGTTTATAGTACGGTTCACCTTGTCATCAGTGGATAGGCTACGTCCACTTTAATATGTACTAGGTGATGGAAGCCTTGAATGAGTCTCCACAAGTATTACAAGTGATGTGTTGTTTACTTGTTATGATGTCTAGATGAGTGGGGTTGAGTCTCATTTGTAGAGAAATGATGATACTCTATTTACATATTCTTTAATGTGAAACTAAGAGTCATATTCTAGTCTCCAAGTGTTGCATGAGCACGTGTTGGTGAGGCCAGGAAAATGACTTGCCGGTAAGCTCTTGGTGACTTCTTGGTACCGACACGTAGTTTGCATGTTGGGCTTTGTGATGCACGTCATAATCGGGTTCCATCATGGCTCGTGGACCCATAAAGAGGGTGTCAATTATGCTTGATGGTGTAGACATATTAGCCATAATATTGACTACACATACATGAATTTATGTCCATCATAATGCTCAGCAGGTTACTTCAGAACATAGAAGTCAGAAGTGCAACAAAAATTTTGGAAAACAGGTAAGCTTAGTGAAGCCAGGCCAACTTTAATATGACAAAATAGAAGAATTATTGACATGATTAACAAGTGAAATCAAGAAAAAGATCATAGATGAGCAACAACTTGATAGTCGCAGCCAAAATAGTGATACTATTACATTGTATATTGTCGCACATCGATGATGAATCTAACAACCGATAATCTAACCTTATATAGAAATAATTGTATGAACCCTTCTATCATCAAAGCACTCAACTGCGCTCTATATAATGTGACGTGTATTATCTTTTTACTCAAAAGCTTGAAGGGTAGAAGGAAACCCTCTCATTTTGCAGAGACAAAAGCTAAAACCTCCACCACTTTGCCTTTTATTTTTTTAAGGTCCCATCTCAACAAACTCCAATACAAACTTTCACAGCCAAGGAGAAAAGTGCATTTAGAACACTCCACACCAAGCCTGACCCAAAGCTAATCCAACCTACATCATGATTCCAAGTTTCCAAATGGTGATAATTTTTTTTAACAAGTCCAAATGGTGATAATTAAAAGCTTGATAGGAACGTCTAAATGTAGGGTAATAGCGTTTAGCTTGATTAATTTAGAGTGTCTTGGCCGGGATAGGTTACACGTAGCCGCTATGGCTAGACTTCTTTGAGCCATTACAACAAATGTCTTATGTTCACATCGTTGAGGAGGATAACATAATATCAATTAGCTTTTAGTGAGACCATTTTTACGATAGTGGAGTGGAGTGGATGCAGACTCAAAAGAATGCAAGCAGGTAGGTGTGTATAGGAAGCTTCACATCCTCTAGAACACAGAAAGGGAAAAACCGATCGTTAATGGGTGTTGGGTCAAAGACGCCTTTAAAATTCTAGTGTCATTATCCAAGTCCTTTCGACCCTTCCCCATGCCTACCTTTTCACCAAAAACACAAAAGCTCTCCTTTCTCATTTAACAATTACTGGGGTGGGATGAGAGCAGTGAGCACCAGAAGGGCAATCCATACGGGGCACTATTCTATTCAACCTGCACATGCCTCTATCTAGCTCATTGATCCATCCAAATGGTTTGTTTGATTCTTGTTGCTGATCTTTACCCAGTTGGCCAATTCCATAGGGTAAGTTTGTTTGCCACCCTGCAATATTTTAGTGAACTATGCGCAGTAGTGGCTGGAACAGGACCTGCAACGCGTGCTAAGATATGCCCATGGAGGCATGGACCAGGTGAAAGAGACTGGAGAGAGATAGAGGAGGGAGGTTGCATTTGAGGAGGGGAAGGGGACCGGAGATAGAGAACGAGATCGAGCTATACAGTCTACAGTAATAATATTGTGTGCATGGTCTACAAGCTCTCCAACGGCTATTTTGACAAGGCTCCATCTATGAAATGACAAGACCAGCTTCCAAGGTCCCTTTTTGGATTACATCGCTGAGCTACATACAATCATACATGATACCAATCCAAATAATTCAAACATTTGTTTTCTTTGAAAAGTATTGTCAAAAGGTTATATGTTTGGAATTTAAATTTACATTCCTATTTTTACGATTAACACTTCTCATTTCCTTTTACAATAAATTTAATCTTGTATTTAATTACATGTGTTTTATCAGCTTTTAAAAACTTTAACTAAAACAAGAAAGTGAGAATGTAGATTGTAAAAACGAGTGCAAATTTCACTCTCCTTCCTTAGTAGAAATATTGTATTGCTAAAACCAATGGTCACAAGGCACGTTATATCATAATTTGCACTCCCCTTTTTTCTTAGTATGGATATTGTATTACTAAAATCAATGGTCACAATTCCACCAAAAAAAATCAATGGTCACAAGACACATTACATCAAATACCGGCCGGCTCTATATGTACAATCTATCGATAGAAACCTACAAGGGCTGGGCATATTGATTGAGAGGACCGAAAAAACTCGTCAAATTCGGTCCGAACCGGCCAGTCCGGTCCTTCATTTTTCTAGTTTTCTTTAATGTTTTGGGGCGGTCCGGTCCATGTCCTTGACGGTCCGGTTCTGGTCCTCGTTTCTAGAAAAAATTTTGATCTGAAAACCCGACCAGTGTATGTGTCATCCCTTATTGGTCATTTTTTCAAGTCTCCACTATTATTATATGCATGATCACATATAATCTTATTGAATAAAAAGAACCCTAAAAGCCAAACGTACTGCTCATTCTTAAAACTACTAAACTAGGTTTTTTCTAAGTCTTCTATATAAGACTCCAAGCCGTCGAATCCTGCAAAAATACAAAAGAATGGTTCTTTGTTCTTCTGTGAGTTCTGTCGACTTCTTTAATTATCTTATGTTTTGGAGTAATACATTTATGTTTTGGAGTAATACATTTATGTTTTGGAATTTAGCAAAGCTTAGTTCTTATATCACTTATGTTTTGTGATATGTAAGAATGGTAAGATACTAACTTATCTTTTGTGTTATAGGAACCGTTTAAGGCATCTAAGGGAAATTTTGCAATGAAGGGCATAATGCATTGAGAGATAGATGAGCAAATCATTTAAGTTCTCGAGCTTCATACCCTTATTTAATGATTCTCGTTTTAATCTGGTTACGAATTTTGATTAAGGACTAAGAATTTTAAACTTTAGTTTGTTTTATTGTTTTTATCTGATTGAACTGTTGCAATTTTGGTCAAGATTTTGAGAACTTTAACGTGCTAGATTGGTATGTGCCTATGTTGGCTTGCTGCCTCATTGAAAATAATGTTTTATAAATTGGAACCTTGCAGAATGGTTTATTTTTGTTTACTTTCAATTCAGCTTGCATTTTTTCACTTTGTAGAATGATTTATATCTCTTTGTTACATTACTTTATAAAATTTTGCAGTTTGGATCATTGATTGATTGCAGGTAACACTGCAACAAGTTAAAACATGTAGAAAAAAAA
Organism: Comarum palustre; assembly: GCA_951800085.1. Classification (NCBI taxonomy): domain Eukaryota; kingdom Viridiplantae; phylum Streptophyta; class Magnoliopsida; order Rosales; family Rosaceae; genus Comarum; species Comarum palustre. Next base: position 7,529,546 of record OX637584.1, on the reverse strand, counting down.
TCAAAACAGGTAGGATTATAGGACCGTAAAGCCCGCAAAACTGACCCAATATCTTGAAATAAAGATTAAATAGTTTAAACATATTTATATATCATGTAAAATATCTTATAAGGAATGTATTAAATTATAGCTAGTCTCATCTAAGTCATCTTGCTAGCTAAATATAGTTAACGAGATAGCTGAAAGTTAAAATAACTTAAGTTTGACTAATTTGCTGAAGCTCTAAAATATATAAAAAAAAACTGAACACATTCTTCAAAATAACTAAAAGCTAAAATTGAGTCTGCCAAAACATGATTTGCGTGTTAAAAATTGCGCCTATTGAGTTTGTAAGAGCTGGCCATGGGAACCATACACGCAAGAGAACCTGGAGGTGGTTAATTTGAGCAAGCAGCTAAGACGAAGACACCCCCGGTTCGAACTAATGAACTTGGATACATTTGAATAAATGTTAATGAAGACAGCTATCATAAAAATGGACACCCGGTTATTCCTCTTTATGCTAATTGAACTGAATACTAGCACCAGCAATATACACCTAGTTATTGTTTCAGACTAGCAGCGATGAAGTATTAGAAATGAGTCTTAGGTGATTATGCTGTTTGCCTGTTTCAAACTAGTTCAATGCGACAATTATGATATTTAACCTTGTAGATTGTATACGGTACAATTAGAGTTGAAGTCACACAAAATGGCATATTCGAATGCATTAATACATTTGTAGCAACGACTTGCATGCACAAACCTCATTGAGTGGAAAAAGATACGTGTACCAAACTACCAATGGATCTTAACTATGAAGCCAGTTTTACCGTGGAAGAGTATTGGTGTATTGTCTTGTGCTACGGCTAAAATAGCCTCATAATTTAACCCTGCAAAAGATTGTCAATCGTAGTATAATGTAAGCAAGGATCGTTCATTGCCAAAGATCGAGGGTATTTAACTTCACACACCAAAAACAATGTCACAAAAACGTCTACTGTTCCTAATGAACAGCAGACGAAAATCTAATTAACTACCTAACCTAAACTACTCAGAAAATTATGAAAATTTACAGACCTATACTAGACACACAGACGAACTCGCATACAGAATTTCAAAGGATTCGGAGTTCGTTTGCTATACTAAATAAATCACGAAATACAGAGAACAGAAGGAGAAAAACTAGGGAGTTTTGAATGTTTGAGAAATAAGATGAACAAACAAGAAATAACAAAAACACTTTAATAACGGAAAAAGAAATCAGATGATAAAGATGTTAGAGACTAAGGTTTCCACCACCAAATATGTTCCAAAACATGTGAATCAATCTAGGTTTCAATTATCAAGTCAAGAAAACGGTTTCAATCAAGGACAAACCGTGAACGCACTGCATAAATCCTTACTACTTCCCTTAACTACTTAAGCAAGATGAACGCACAGTTACCAAGCCTTTAGAATAACCAATCCAGGTATAGACACTATCCTTTCGATGAATTATCCTAAGCATTGAACACATTGGAAGTTTGATCGAAACAAGTATGCAAAACTAGTGTGGAACGCCTACCTAGCATGCAATTCTTTCTATTTGGTTGCACCTATCGTCCAATAGGTTTTACTACCTTGAACTGAGCCATACTAACCGTTTAGGAGATTACACAACTCAGTCCTAGCCCTACTTACAAGTTCATAATGCTCTATGTCGCGCTCACACGAACATAAATAAGTAAGTAATATCCATAAAACAAAACCAAATAAACGTCTTCAAAAACTGAATAATATTGAAACCAAGAATCAAATCGTCATGTTTATCACATAATTGGGGCTTCTAACCTCGCCCCTAACTAAGAGAAACTAACCACACATAGTTCTAGCAATCATACAAGAAGAGAGTTAAGGATTACAACGAGAAGAGAACTATGGAGGGAGAGGAATCGATGATGTTCTTCGCCGCTTCTCCCTTCGTTCTTTTTCTGTGTCGTCCAAGTTGTCTCCGCTCCCATCACGTCTTTAGGGTTAAAAACCCTTAAATCTCGTCCACGGGCAAGCCATGTGGGTCGGGCCTTGACATAAGAATTTTTGGTCCAAGTCAGGATTCGGGTAGACTGACCTTCGTCCACTAAAATGGTCATAACTTCTTCCTCAAAATAGGTATTGACGATCCGTAAAAATTTCTGGAAACTAGACTGATGTAGCTTTCCAATGATATATAGCACACCTCCTGGATCGTTGTGAGCTGATCACAATCTTCTGTCGAAGTTGACTGACAATTTCTGGCAGATTTTGGACTTCTTTCCTTGCACGACTTGGATTCATTTTCCTTCAAGATTTCCTCTCTTTCTCCTCTTTTGTGCTTCTTGGCTTTATTTGTGACCTAAAAACATAAACTTAGTTATAATGATCATTGTTAAAGGAATTACATAGCTAAATAGGGTTGGAAATACATTAAAAACGTTACATATAATGCACCTATCATCTTGGGCGATTCTTCCCAAAGCCTTTGCTCAATCCCCAGTTTCCTGAGTTCCATAAGCCCTTCCTCAACTGTCAACAGACAGAAGCATCCAATCAGAAACTCCACTGTTAAATCTCAAATATAAAGAGCCGCATTTGTGATGGCAAGATGGAATCAGTGTCATTTCATGAACTGATCGACTGAGCATGCACAACCAGTGAAAAGGTCCCAAAGAGGGAGTTGAGAGTTGAGCATTACTTGACAGGGAAGTTAATCATAAGACACTACTTTGGAAATATTACCATCAACAGCATCATGTGAAGTTGGTGGTGCCCACTGCGGTTAATCCAAAACTGAACTCTTTCTTTGGCAATGTTCTCCTCTATTCCAAGAACTTTGGCTCTTCTCCAAAAGTAAGCCAAGCCTGTAAAAGCTGAATGTTGTAAATAATTCCATGGCACAAACGTCAATGTGGGAAATGGATCAATAGAAGTATGTGAACTAGTATGTTCGTGAACCATAACATTATTAAGGGACTAGTGAGTTTAATCATGTTACAACAATAAACTTTTGAACCACAGTTCAGTGTGAAATACTTAGCTTTGTTCAAATCTATTTAGAGGAGCCGAGCAATGTTATGAAGTGAAATGTTTAGAAAGAGAATATGGTCAATATAGTGCTTAAACAAGCTCATTTATAAGACCCATTTAGGAAAAAGCACTCACCTGAAACAGACAGGTGTTCTTTCAACCATGAAATAAGTACTTATTACAATTATAGAGCAGATTTAATTGTATACACAGGTATAATGTGAATTGAAAGAGATACAAATTCAGCTAAAAAGAAATTTCATACCTCCTTAAATAGAACGTCCTCAGACTCCTCTGGACTCAACTCTGCAACAAAACAATTGAACACATTCAGGTCATTATCACAGTGGAGAAATTAGTGCTTAGAATTGCATAATGGCGCATTAACAACTGTCAGAACATGATCTTTCCATAAATTCACATTCTTTCGAGGTAATTTTATTGCATGCTGACGCTTGATTATGGTTTTGTTGTTTAGAATGAACTAACAGAATCTTCAGTTCATTTCTTTCTTATCGAAATATAGTCCGTTTGATAGTGAGGATTAAGAAATACATACCAATTGCCTCCATAAACTTTGCATCAGATGGTGATTTCATATCTGAAAATATCAGTTTTATATTAGGGCAGTTGGATTGGCTAGCAACCATTAGAAAACCGAAGAACACGTGCCCAGGTAACAGAAGTAGAATGCATACCTGAGAAGGATAGCCGAGCAGAGTTTGGTCATCGTTGTTGGGCTAACGCAAGCACAATCTTCTCCTCGACCTTCATTGTATTAACCATCAAACATATTAACAATGAGGCACTACATTACCAAACGAGAACATAAGAGCAATCTAAAGACAGATGTTATTGTTAATGCCTGACGTCTTATCTGGATAAGAGCAAGAAACAACAATATAAAAATGAAAGGAGAACAATGTCTTACCTTCAGGAAAGCAAGCTCATTTAATCCCAATTCAACTGCAAGCATACTCTCAATGTTTCCTTCTGCAGTTAAATCATTCAAGTCCTGAACAAGTTTGCTTCTCTTATCAGGATCATCATCACCTGTTCAATTCAAGAAGTAAAAAAACCCAGGTATACTACTCTTATCACTATAGAAAACCAGAAAAACATATATCAACTGCATGCACAAGATAATTCACTCGCCTTTTCCCATGATTCCTCCTGGACAAAAGGCTTTTTGTCCAGCAGATACAACAACCTCAAATGGGAGAGGAGCTAAGGAAGACCAATATTTGTACTTGGATACTGCAATATCTGAACAAATACCTAAAGACATAATAAAATTTGTGTAAGATAAAGCGAAACACTATAGCTGAACACCATAAAGTCCAATGATACAAGAAAAGCTCTGATTACTTAAGTTGCTTTCATTCAGTTGTCTTGTAAAGATGGTTGGCAGTTAAGCATTTGTTTATGGATGTCAGAATAATTTTGAAGACTCATTCATAGATGATATTGCTTTCTCTACTAGAAATGAAGATGTAGAAAATTCGGTAGAATACTGTATTTTGCAGCCAAGCCCCAGTTGCGTGCTAACCAACATCGCTTCAGAACTACTTCCTGAAAAACGGATTTAACAATTAAACCTTTATAACTACTAATAGGCACCATGGAGGAACCCAGAGACATTACCATCTCTTTTTGAGTCAGCACCATTCTTTGAGTCATGGAACGAAGGGCTTTAACTTCAGATCCAGCTCCATGTAGTTGTGTTCCATAATAGCTGCATTGGCTGCTCTTGCTTTCTGAATCAAACAACATTCTGTTATGTTCCAGAGTCAGCAATTCTTAAATAGGCTGAAAAGTAAGGCATCATAGCATAGTCACCTCCACTTCAGACCGAAGAGATGCGGCCTGTGTAGAAACTCCACCCTTTGGTTGTTGTTTTAAATCTTTGAGAGCAGCCTATAAAGAAGCCTCCGTAGAGTGTGAATTAAGCTTGGAGTATCCTATGGACAACTACAAATAGCAAAGGCATACCTACATTTAACTATTTGAGTTATGACCAAGGAATTTTGAAAAATAAAAATAAAAAATTTCAAATTTCCTCAATTCTCTTTTTGTTGCAAGACAGCTTTTTTCCTACAAGGGATAAGAACTATCAATAAAGAAAATTACTGAGAGGGTCAAAGGCATGCATGCATGTTATTTGAACATAAACATACCTGCTTAAAAGTTTAGCCTCCAATGACACACCTTCTCCAAGAGAAGCAACCTGAAGATTTGCAGAAAGCAGTCATCCATTAGCAAAGCGCCACTAAGACATTATGACCCAGCTTAATGTGAAGCAATTACCTGTTTTACAAGTTCCATAATCTGGCTTCTACTTCCTTACATCTCTCTTCTTCAAGCCGGAGCTGCAGGATATTTCCATAACGCAAGAAGTTACAATTAAGCTCAGCTAGAAAAATACAACTTGAAGAGAAAGCAAGGTGAATTTGTGCACCTGATCAAGATTATTTTCCTTCTCTTCTATTAGCACATCAACCTGCAATGTAATAGTTACCCAAAATATAACTTCAAGGAACAGAAAAAAGAATAGCCTTTTAAATTCTTTAAATAAGATACAGTGAGACATTTTGGATGCACAAAAGACTCAAATTAATGTGACTTCATCACACAGTGCAGAAGCGTCACAAAGATCTCCAGAATCTTTTGATTTATAATTTCCTGTTTCGGATACGAATCTGTAATAAACCCATCCAATAGGTTGAAATATTAGTCACACTATAAGAAATCTACTTATCCATCTGTGATCAGGGTTATAGTACCAAAGCCTAAACACATCTTATTATCAAGATCGACATAGGACTAACTACTTACATTGCACGCATGAGTTCCGCAGCTCGAAAACCATTATCAGAGTTCAAAACACCGATAACAATCATGTAAATGACATATGAGAACAATACTTACCGGTTCTCTTTTTTCCTAGTTATGGTAGGAGGGTCCAACGGTGGCAAAGACATTGCAGTCCTCAAGGTTGTTCGAGGTGGCACCAATGGAGGTGCATGGAAAGCCCTTCCAGCCAACTAATCAAACAGCACAGAAATCAAACAATCCCATTAACAATAGCAGAGTTGTATACATTGTAATGTACCAAAAATTAGCCGAATCTATAATAATTCAGTGTAAATAGAGCAATGTAGTACCAGAATTCAATTGCATTTTGATCCTAACTATCACAAGAGTAAAAAAGTAAAAAAAGAAATCGAAGTGAGAGAAATTTACAGCGGGAGAAGCCGATCTAGTAGAGCTGGTTCTACCGAATGGGACGGCGGGTTTAGCGCCGGGACTGTTGGCATTCCTGTTGACAGAGAACGGCGGCGGAGCACTGTAGCGGAAACCGACTGTGTTGATGATGGTTAAATTCATTTGGTGCCAGTCATTTTCTGTTTAACCGAAATTAGAAGGCCTTAATAAACTCACGGTCTCACATTTATATAGGTTTTGCTCATCAAAGACTGGATCTTTGCACTTCAAATGAATATGAGATACTATTTATGGCCTCAAACTTACAAATGAGAACACTTCTGAACGAGAGACTATTCAGAGTCTCGTACTTGTAACTAAGAACACTTACGAACGAGAGACTATTCAGAGTCTCGTACTTGTATATATGTATATACATATATATATATATATACATACATATATATATATATATATATCACTTTGCATCATGATGGATACACAGAATTTCAAAACAAGAATGAACGTATGTGTAACCCAGAACAGTGTTTGATGCTTTTGACAACAAACAGGTGAACAACACAATTTTTTTCCTTTTCTTTTTGAGAATGCAAACAACCAATTAAGGCAAATATTTCTGAAGAGCGGGAAATGAAAACTTAGGTGATAACTTACCAAACAATATACCACCAGGATGATTGTAGATATAGAATAATACACATTCAAAGTTAAAACAAGTTAAGGAGATCGAGTGCATCCTGTGAGCCTTCCGATGAAAGATGGCCCTAATTTGGACTTGGACCTTGGAAGGTCGTTTTTCTTCGTCTCGATTGCTCTTGCCACCTGAGCTTTCAATCTCCTATTCTCTTCCTTTAAATTCTTGATTGTTTCACTCTTACCCTTAATATTTGATATCAATTTCTCCTGCTGATGCACGTTTTCATCTATCAGTTCTGACCACTTTTCCTCCAATATTTTCGCCTTCTCTAACCTGCGTAATGTCTCGTCCATGTTGCCATCAAGTCCTCCTGCCTCCACAGCCTTATCACTGCTAGCTGAGGAGTCCTTCTGTTCGCTACTCATCAAGACCAACCTATCATCTATCTTTCGGGGCAGGTACTCATGAAAGTTAGCATCATCCGAGATGCATGTGGTTTCAGTTTCAGTGGTGGTGCTGTTTGGTAGTGCCTTGAGTTTCAAGTATCCTGAAATTTCCTTCTCGCATTTTTGGATGGTTTGCAGTTTGATGGAGTCTAATGAAGATAATGATCTCAGCTGAGCAGCTTGAATCAGTTCAGATCTTAGCTGATCGTAGTTTTCAGCCAGTGATCGGTACGATTTGTACAAATCTTCCAACCTGGTTATCAGCTCAGGCTTTCTTTTGTAAAACATCTCAGCTCTCTTTGCAAATGAATCTCCATCTTCTTGAATAATATCCAGCATCAGTTGAGTCTTGTCATCTAAATCTGCAATAATAAATTACAATACATGTGCCTTTTATGTTATGATTCACTTCAACGTATGAGTAACATGCAATTCAATTTCAACAGATAATGAATCATATATGTAGATAATGTCTAGGAATGCCACAATAGCACAATGAACAATATCAACTATATATGCTAGGGAGTCAAGTGAGGCAGCAGCGCGGCTGCTTCGAGTCCCCAATTTTTCAATCAAAAGTGGGGCACAGATCATAACTGACTATTATTTGAGGATTTTTTTTGCTTGGAAGTAATCACTCACAGTTTTTCCATATCAATCATGACGAAAGTGTCATATATCTAAAACTCAGAACATTGAAGAATGCTAATTAATTAATCCAAGAAGATCGAGTAATAGGAATGAGGGTTGATTGTTCCGAGGCTTAAGATCAGCATTCATCCTTGAACTCCAAAGTTGCAGATTATCAGAAATCAACAAATTTTTAGTGTGCTGAAAACTTTAGGGCAAATCCAGGCATGGAATAAGAAAAGGAGAGAAGCATAAACGTATATAGCCATATATAGGAGTGATCAAATCAACGAGACAAAACTCAGCTTGTGGTCTAAACTCTAAACCCTAAAATCTGAGAAGCACTGAAAGAGGTGCAAACCTGAGAGGGTAGCTTGAAGCCACTGAGAATGATGAGGACGATTATGACTGTCCCGCCACCATGAAAAAGCAGCAGCATGGTCTTCTTTGTAGTTCATGGTCGACGTCTCTTTTGAGTTCGCCATTGTCGATCTAGATCGATACTCCTTTATATGATCAGATAAGATCAGAGAAACCCTATTTGGTATTTATAGGGACAATCACGGCCTAAATTCAAGGAAGAAACAAAGTACTTGCCAAAACTTTACAGCTTTGTGAATTCTGATTCCATTTGAATCTCTACTTACTGTACGTGGACTGTTGAGTTGAAGAAGACAAAAACAAAGGATTAAATCTTGTGAGATTTTAATTGTTGCCTATATATAGGACTAGAAGGGGGAAAAAATAAAATCATCCTTAAATACAAGAAAATACCCATTATTATCATCAATAAGAAATAAATAATATTAATTGGTGAAATTTTATTTGTATACGTACAATAAGCTGACATTAGTTGCGACTCGAACAGTATCACAAATGATCAATCCGTTCTAATTTGATGAGCAAAATGTTTAGAATTATATATGCAATGTATCCATTCATGCACCTTGTAAATATGGTCATTTTGATATATGGAATTATATCTGGAAGACTGGAATGAAGAGGTTTTCTTTTGAAGGATCGAATTAAGACCGGAATGATTTAGGCAAGTCTCCCTGTTGGCCAGCCATCATTTAAACAAGTTAGTTTAGGTGACAAAAGAGTTTACTTCTTTTTTGTTACAAAAAGTTTAGGTGAGAGCTTGATTACACTATATCATCATCGTCAGTGTAAACCTGGACACGTATCTGTCACACCAGTCTCTAGGTATAGATTTTCACAGAAAAATTTATAGATCACGAATCAACAAGACATGTTGGTAGCGGAGATCGAACTTGGATGAAGTCTCCACTACAAACCCGCCCTAGTCAACTATGCTAAACCTCATTAAAACTTGATGTCACCTAATGTCACTCCCGACATATATGCTAATAAAACTTGAACATGTAATGTCAGTTATTCCGAATAATCAACCTGCAACAACTCATCGGCGGAAATAACAGTCTCTAATTTTGAAGTTTGTAGAGAAGTAATCTATGGAGTTCATCCTTTGCGAGATTGATGATTTGATATACATTAGATTTAAAGGTTGACATACTAACACCCGACCCTATATTTAATTTTGGTCGTCAAATTCATGTCCCTTTACAATCCTTTGAAAATAATATTTTAGATGAGTATAAATTGCTTTAGCTGTAGGGTTGTTTTGGCACTATTGAGAAGAAAGAACTTAGATAAAAACATCATCCGAGGCAACTCCGGCAAGCTTCACTTCACATTCTTCACCGCCAGATGTTCTGTATGCTCCATCTTGTTGTCTAATAGTTGGTTACATCTCTAGTCATAATATGATTTAACCACACATTGTTGTAGTGTCAAAGACCTTCCTTCATGTCACCAGTTACGAATGCTACTTGCTAGTTGCCGTCACCAACCGCAAACAATGAGCATGGAATTGTGGTAGCGATTAGGGTAGGATATTGAGGTTCGGAGGGTAATGTAATTCGACTAGGAGTATGGATGGATCATTCAGACTAGGAGTATGGATGTAACTCAGACTAGGAGTATGGATGTAATTCAAATGTTAAATTGTCTGTAAATCCTGTTTTTGTTACTGTTATTTTTCTCCAGCATAGACAAGTTTCTGGTCCTATAACTTCAATATCAATCTATCCATTGCAGTCCTGAGAAGTACTTCCAATAGCTTCATAAACTTCTAGGTGTCATCTTCAGGGTTGGATTAGAATACCCTCAGGATATCCTTGCCTTAAACTCCAGGGTTGGAAACTCCCTCCAGGTCTCTATTTAAAGGGGTACAAACGGACACGATCATTATCGACTATTCAACATAGTAAAAAAGGTTAAAACCAAGCAGACAACTATTCTACATTTAGTAAAATTCTTTTTATCCACTTATTCCCATTTTTTCTTTGCAAAACCAATTTAGATAGGTTGGGACAAGAGTTAGAAAGTTAGCCAACCAGCCCCAGTCAACTATGATTCCATAACCAACTTCAAATCCAAACCAGTCCCTTGCAGGGTAGGCACTAAGCTCGGGTTCAGTTATACTTCCCATCCCTCCCTCCACATTGTCATCCCTTTACCTCCGAGCAGTGCCAGATATCTCACCGGATTTCACTCCTTTATTTTACGTTTTGGATCCACACACTCATTCAAAAATACCCCACTGGTATACATCTCATGGCTGGAAGTTGTCAAGGGAATCTGATCTCTCAATTTCTCTCTTTTCTCAACACAAAACCCGTTAGGCAAACAATGCTCAGAGCCAAAGCACAATCGCCATGCTCAAACCCCTACAATTACTACTTCATTCTTCTTCAGGAGACAGCCCACCATGAAAGCAATATTTTGAGGCTCAGGCATATGCTCGGGAGAATTGGCCAGGCAATTTTAGGGTGCAATTGCCAATTAAAACAAGGCCAAGCAGTGTCCGGTCAGTACCTACTCAACTCCTGCATGACCTGACCTAAGGTTGGAGTTACGTCACGACTCCAAGGTGATTCGTGAGTCTATGCTCACATCAGTTTTAGTTCACCAAAAGGGTTATAATGTGGTTCTTTCTGGTTTAATGGCAAAATCTTGCTCATTTGCCCTCCGATAAAGCAAAGCTGAAGCTTCCACCCTGGTTAGTTAAAAATGGGAAAAGAGAACGTCAGAACGAAACACAGAAATGTAGTTTTATATAAAACAGAAATAAATCAAACATATCAAGCTCACCAGCCAGGATGCACAACATATTTTCCAGAAGAAAGAGCCCAATTCACCTGCTCCAACCAATTAAATGTCATACATAAAGAAAGGAGCAGAAAGGGCAACACCAAAGTTCAAAGCATTAGATACAGTTCTGATATCAGAGTAATAGAAACACCTACCTTGTCAGTCCCAAGGGAATTGGCAACTACATGGGTAACCTGATCATCTATCTGGTTGGTGCACACAGCACCAAACTGTTCAGCTGTTTGCCACAAAGGATGTAGGTGAGGATTGACCTCACCAACTGGAAACACCCTGCTAAATAGTATACAACAACCGCCCAAAATCTTCTGCTGCTCAGAAGCCAGAATATTTCTAACATCTGCTTCATCTAGGGACGGATGGGAGAAAAAGATCTGATGTATCTTTTCAATAACCTATAGAAGCACAAAAACATGTAATCAGCAAAGTCGCCAAATTTTTGCAATCTCAGAAAATGTTGAAAGCAGTCCTCACCGCCAATGAGGATGCCAGAGTTCCATCTTCATGTCTCTCATCATGATCAATCTCAAGAAGGGAAGGACCTAGAAGCCCAAACTGCCGCCTGCTACAAGGAAAGTAGGTATACCTGGACACCATCAATGCACAAATGCATAAGGAATCTGATGCAAGCAAGGATGCCATCCAAAACATGCACAAAGTAAATCTTCGATTTATATTATAGGCATTACCTTTCTACTACTATCAAATTCAGTTTGTTATGAGGCCAGACCCTCACAGAATCATCTATAATTACAACGGCTGATTCCATACCCAAAACTCCTTCCAGATCCTTACTCTTAGGAACCCTCTCATCACCATCATAAGGATCCCCATCATCACCTCTAGAAATAACTCGTCCAGCAAAAAGAGCACCTGTTGGATCAAGCACCTTTGCCATTTCTGTAGCATATAGCTTGTTCCCCATGGTGTAAAGATGCATCTCAAAAAGACGACTAGCCTGATGTCAAGGCAGCAAAAATTGCTCAACTTTCAAAGATAATACAAAAACGAGGACCTATGTCAAGACCAATATAAAGACCACCTTACCTTCTCCAAAAATTTCCACACCCCAGGCCGCAATTTAGTCCACATTCCCATATGTTGAAACCGGAAGAGATGTCTTTGTGGCTCTTTACGATCCAGTTCTTCTTTCTTCCTCAAAATTTCATCATGCACCGGATCAACTTCTACAAACTGAGTGACAACAAAACTATGTAAGTAACAACCCTTCAGAACAATTGGTCACAAAAGTCCATTTCCATACATTATAACCACATTACCTTAGCTGAATTAAGAAGTGTGTGATCTAGATCCAGCACAAGGCACAGCTTGCGTGCTGCAAACATTTTCTTCTGTTCTTCTAGCCTTCTTGCTCTCTCTCTTTGGATAGCTGCTTTTTGCTTGTCATCATATCCTTCAAATAGATGTTCAACATCTCCCCACGTTGCCGGTGACCGAGATGGACCATCTGCTGTTGGTTCGGATGCAGATACACTTCCAATACGCAGTTCCTCAGCTTTCAGATCAACTTTGTCTGGGTTGATTGGAACCAGTTCCGTAGATAGGTTCTGAGAAGGTGTTGCTGGACTTGTTGAGACTTGGGAAACAGAGATAATGTCAGCAATATTTTTAAGATTCTTGGTGAATTGGCTAGCAATGTCCGGGGCTGCTAGAGCCCCTGACTGTGAAGGTACACAATTGTTATCAGCCTGACTATCTGGCTTTTTCCCATTCACATCATCCATGTTTGTCTGACTGCTTGACAATGGGGCTACAATATTTCTCGACTGTTCATGGCCTATGCTTCCACTCTTTTGAAGTGCATTACCATGAAGAAGTCGACGAGGATCCCGGAGTTTCATGCGGACTTTTCCTGCCTCATCCTGCAAGATTTGTAAATTAATAAAAACTAAGAAATTAATTAGCAAAACATAAAAATATAGAACATCTCTCCCAAAGGAAAAACATTATAATAGAAAAAGGGGCATTGACCAAAGGACTTTTCCATCTAATTAGTGAACAGTAACTGAAACTGTATCTGAGAGATTACGAACTAATAGGAAAATAGCAAAAGTGTATGCTTCTATCAAAGGGATACAATAAAGCACACACCGTTGGAGTTTTTTGTGAACAAATGGTTGGCGTCAGCAAAGCTCCAGATGTCTTCGATGGATTCACCAGTGCAGCAGCTCCAGGTATTGAACTTGAGCTTGGAGAATATGTCATACTTTCTTCACGAGCAGGAGCAGCGCCGTTCTGCTGAGCTTCTGCTTTTCTCTGTTGTTGTAACTGAAGTATGTTAATCAACATGGTCGGATTGATATCTTTCAATATCGCAGGCAACAAAACCGAGCTTGGGGCCATTAATGGCACTGGCTCATTTGCAGTATTTTGGGCATTGGAGTTGCATTCTACAGTACCAGGAGAACTTGAAACATTAGCCCTTTTTCTGGGATCAGCATTTTTCTTCTCCACAGTCTGATTCCTGTTCATTAAATGAGGTCCAACACTACTGCTGTTCTCCAACCCGCCACCATTTCCAAAAGATGTTTTTGCACCCCAACCAACCACTGAGTTTGCACCCCTTTGTCGTTTTGATTCAGGATCATCAAAATTCGAATCATCAGGGGATTTATGCTTTCTTGAGCTTAATGTGATAATAGAATCCACTTTAGGTGCATTATGCACTGCAATTGAGGACTGTTGGTTTAGGTTCAAAGCACCACCATCAGGATTGGCAAATCGAAGCCTAGGGTCTCTACTCTTAGCCGAAGATTTAATGGGAATATTAGACCCCAAACTCACAGAAGAAGCAGTTTTCACAATAATTGGTCCCTGCATGCCAGAGCTACCCGGGAGGGTGGTAGCAGGAAGAGAAGAAACAACTTGACGACCCAAAATGGTGGGTTGTAGAGTTCTCACATTACCAGATGCAGAAGAACTAGATACCTCCCCGACAGCAGCATCATCCCCATCATCACCCTCCTCTTCTGAAGGGGTTGGGCTTGGAAGTTCACTCGACATAAAAGAATTGCGACTGAACTTTTGTTGATAGCTAGAAACAGCCTTAAGAGCCTCAGTTTCATAAACATGCATTTTTGAACCTTCTACATTTGGGGCCCAAGCTGTCTCCAACCCTGATTTTTTTACCAATGGTTTCTGGACAGGAAAACATGCTGGTGGTTCTCGTGTAGGAGATGGAAGGCTATCTTCATCATGATCCATGTGAAGGTCTAAGAGGGGTAGCATGAGCCCTCTACCCTTAAAACTATATGTTCCTGATATTGGAACTTCGGATGATATATTTGGATTGCTACGGACCACAGAAAACCGTGTATCTGAAGCAGTATTAGCTGCATTGGTGAACACATGACTGGCTTTTGCAACTAAAGTATCAGATTCCATTTTGTAAATCCCATTGATACACTGTATCCCATTCCCCTCAGTACCTGCTTTAATTTGCGGGAAAACAGCAGGAGAATCCATAGAGGAAATCATCACCTCTATCTGGAAAATAAAAATGTTCCACGTCAGTACTTCCTGTCATACCAACAATCAGATAAACTGATTGCAAACCAGGACTGTGAAATGTTCCTGAACTACGTTAACATAAAAGCACACCTCTTTTAGCTGCTCTGCAGAAAAAGGAGAAGGATCACTCTTTGCAGAAGAAAGTGCCCTGTTAACAGAAACAAAACAAAGTATGTAACTACCCGAAATAGCACTTTTAACAAAGCAGATATTGATGACAAACTAATGAGCATAAACACAAACAGAAACCTCGACAGAACATCTTTATTCTGCTCCTTCTTGTCCTCACTCATGGAGCGGAACACCTACAAGAAACAGCAAACAAATCTCCACAACTTCAATAACCAGACTTGGAAATATTTAGAACAAGCACTAACAATGTAGTAAAATCTGGGGAGGCTTACAGAGCTAAAATCTTGTAAAGCATTGAACAAGTGCTGAACAAGAGCTTCTCTAGCAGACTCACTTATCTCCAAAAGCATTTCTCGCAAGCTTTCCAAACTGTCAAGAAACCGGAGACATGCATCCCCAAATGATCTGCAGAAAACGTCAACCAACAACAAATCAAGCTCAGACAATATCAAATTCAAATTCTGCGATCATTCCTGTCACTTACTTCTCGGCCTCAGTAATAGTAAGGGACTCCAATTCTTCCCTAAGCAAGCTCACTCGCTTCTCCCACACCTCAGTAGAATCACCACCGCCTCCCTTCTCCAAATCAATCTCCCCCTCCTCCAACTCCTCCACATCCATCTCATCGCCACTGTCAAGAATCACCACTCTCTCATCTCCATTCGCATTGCCGGAGCTCACCGGCGGCAGCGAAGACGCCGATCTCTGCTGCTGCGGATTGTTCTGCATCACTATGAAGTGATTGAACGGTTTATTCTGCACGGCCTGAGCCCAACCAATGTTAGCCAGACCGGCCCCGCCGAGGCCGCGAAACTGCGGGTGGCTGCAGATTTCCTGTAAGGTCCAAAACCTAGCTCCATCTCCGTTGGACCTCGAATCCACAGCCTCGGATTCCTGCTTCGCAAAATCCTCCTTACTGATCTCCTCCACCGAATTCGAATCGGGAATTTCACCTTCTTCAACATCCACAACCTCTCTGACCATCATACCCCCTAGGGTTTCTCCTTCCTCGATTTCTATGCAACCGTTCCACCCGACCATATATACACAAATCTTTCCACTTATAGCAAACACAGCAAAAAAAATTAAAAAAAATTGTCAAGCTTTTAGGTTTAATTTGCCTCGTTTAATTTTGCGCAAAGATCTGAAATTTAGATTCAAGGAGAAGAGAAGAGAAATAAAGAGGGGGATTTATTGAAATTGGTAGAAGGGGGTTTCGGATTGAGAGATGTGGTGAGTGAGATCGCGATCTGGGGATAATTGGCGAGGCTTCGGATCGAGAATGAAGAAGAAGAAAGACGATGATAGACTACACCAGAGATTGAGGAGAGAGAATAAGGACGAGGAATTCTAGTGCGGGGAAGAGGACTTTGAATCCGGGCCGTACATGTCACGGATCTGGTGAGCTTTTTTGACATTAGACAATTTTCGGGTGCGCGGTCGAGACGTGTTGTGAGACATTTTGGCTCGGTTTGGAACAGCTTATAAGCTTCTTTGTTTTTAAGTACTAAAGATTTTGGTGTTTAGTAAGTCTAAAAATAAATTACTTTTTAAAAAAGTATAAAGTGTTTTGAGGGAAAAATGAGAAGCTGCAAACACGCACCTTCTGCTTATAAGCTAAAAGTCAGCTTATATCTTATAAGTTCAGCTGCACCAAACCCAGCCTTAGCACTATTCGTTATTTTAAAAAAAAAATATGAGGTGGATTAAAGCATGAGTATTGCTTTGCTTTAAGACGAAAATTTGGTGTCTAAATTTCTTACAAGATAAAGGACGTCTATTTTATGGTTATTTTGTAGAGTAAATAGGGTAAAAAAAGTGTGGTCTAATTGTCGTAGGATATCAGCTGTTTATTTGATTAAAACTACATAAATAATGTAGACAAAAGAACATATTTTGGACCAAAAACGGTGACAGTGGAAAATGGATTTAGACTTATAGAGCTGGTTAAAACCAAGGATGGAAATAGAAAGCTGCAGATACAGCTGAGAAGTGAGAAGGCCCCTAAAGTACCAAGTACGTAAATGTAAGGGCAACACACGACTGAAACCAAAGGCCATTTTGACTAGAAACGTCGTAGTCCACAAGTGAGAGGCATGTGCAGAGTCTTTCTGAGCCGTAACAAATCGGTTCTTCTCCTTTCTATTTTGAGTACACGCAAGAAATGTTCTTTTATCGCAATTATAGATCATTTCTTCATTTGGTGGAGGAAGAACTTGCGTAGGAGGGCTGCGTATTCATTTGTAGCATGTGAGTAGATAAGTACATGCTAAGTATTTTTGATTAAAAGAGGGTCTTTATTGATTATCTTGATTTGGTGGAGGAAGAACTTGGGTAGGCCTAACAGAATTACACACGACACGAAAACGAACAAAATTATAAGGATTTGGTTTGAAGTTTATAGGTTTGGTTTCATATAAGGTCAACATGAAATATAATGGTTTGATTTAAGGTTAAGCCAGTAACACAAAAAAACCCATTAAAATAAGGATATTTATGTAATTTTTCATTTCCTTGTCTAGCATATATAAGAAACCCTAGAGCAACCGATTCTATTTATTAGTCATCATCTCTGTCACAAGAATTATGACTTTTTTAACTTATATACATATTATAATTTTGAGTTTTTTTTAATATTGTTGTTACAGAAAAATTGAAGAAAAAATTATTTATTTTATTTTTTGTAAATTAACGGTTTTTTAACAGTTAACACGATAATTTATGGTTTAGTTTTGATTTTAGCATCTTGCATACGATAACTTAACGGTTTATTATCCTGTGACACGATAAATAAACAAAATTAATCTGACACGAATATGACACGACACAACGTTTTGCCAGGCCTAAACTTGGGTAGGAGGGCTGCAGGTATTCATTTGAAGGAAGTAAGTAGATAAGTATTTTTGATTAAAAGATGGTCTTTATTAACAGTGTTGCTGCTAGGACTATTTAATTTTTCAAACAATTTTTCAACACTGGAGCGCGTTGCTACTGCCAAAAAGGTCTCACATGACAAGAAACTACTGCTATTGTCGACTTAAACCATACTACTACTGTCAAATAGATACCTACTGTTTCTGCTTAACGTACAGTAGCAACACACTTTATCACACCATAATCAATCAAATTTTGAACTTGGAGAAGATCGGTGCATTTGGCTTTGCAGGCTTATTCATATGCAAAACTAAAACTATAACATCTTCATAAATACTTGTCACTAAACTCAGATTAATATCATCACCACATCTTCATGAACACCCTTCTAATTTCTCATCCATAATTGAAATACAAACAAGAA
Organism: Comarum palustre; assembly: GCA_951800085.1. Lineage (NCBI taxonomy): Eukaryota > Viridiplantae > Streptophyta > Magnoliopsida > Rosales > Rosaceae > Comarum > Comarum palustre. The sequence goes on along the minus strand of OX637584.1, from coordinate 7,511,428 downwards.
TCACTAAAAGTCAGATTAACTAAATGATGTCATAACAAGATCTAAGATATCAATGAGTCAATAATAGTACATTACCAGCATAAACATTATAGCCGACGAAAAAAAAACGGGCCGACGAAAAAAAAAACGTCAGCTAAGCTAAATTTTCGTCGGTTAAAGTGGACTTTTAGGCGACGAAATATATTTTCGTCGGCTAAAATATTTTTTTCGTCAGCTATAGTTTACAGACTATAGCCGACGAAATTTTAAAAGTTTAGCCGACGAAATATATAATTTTTTCGGCTAAAAGTCCTTATATTTCCAAATCTAAACAGCAGCTTATTTGAAAAAAAACAGGAGAAAAAGTTTGGGTGTAGCCGAAATTGTTGGGTGTCGTTGAAATAGGTCCAAAATTAGTTTGTGGAGCTATATATAGGTACGTATATGTGTATATATCTTGATTTTGAGTTGTTTTAATAGTTTTATTTGAGTTATATATTGATTTTGAGTTTTAATTTGAGTTGAATTATTAGATTTTGAGTGTAATTGAGTTGATCGATTTTGATTTGATAATATATATGAAGTTGTTGTTAATAAGTAGTAGTAGATCGATATATATATTAATTTAATTATAATATTATGTTGATGCATAGTATGAATTAATTAATATGTTGATTATGATTGATGTTAATTGATATATAATATTGTTATATAATTAGTAATTAGTATATATATATATATATGCATATATATATATATATGTGTGTGTGTGTTAATTATTAATTTGTTATTAATTAATTTTACGTTAACTGTAGATAGAATACTAAATGATTTGAAAATTTAATTAATTAATTAGAGTTTATACATATATATTATGTTATCTTTTCAGGATATGGATAAGAGTTGGATTTCACTTTCAAAATGGGACAAAAGATATGGTAAAGGAGTTATTAGTTTTATTGAATATGTGATAGATAATGCTAACGGGAATACAATTTTCTATTTCCCATGCACTAAATGTCAGTGTCGCAGCGATATGCATCGATTTGCAATTGACAAGGTTTGGCAGCACCTGAAGAGTAACGGTTTTGGGAGAGGTACACATGTTGGATATATTACAGTTAAACATCATCAGGGGGTCTGCATGATCATGGACAATTTTCTGAGACAGGTAGTACATCCAACGATCCAACAACGGCCTTCATCAACGATATGTTTCTTTATGAGAGCGGTGTATGCTCTCAAGGACAGTATATGTCTCGGCCGATGCAGCCCTTCCGTAGAGTTGTCAACACTGCTGGTATTAACTAGTACAACAAACTACTTGCTTTCCAACAGACCCCTGTGTACCCCGGTTGTCAGAAGACGGTTCTTGAAAGTGTGATGGACGTTATGAAGATTAAAGTTGAGACAAAATCGACCGTGAAGGCTGTTGATGATTATATAAAGTACACTGCTTCGATGCTGCCCCACGGTCATCATCTTCCTACCATTAATCATAAGGTCTGATGTATCCTGAAAGATCTTGGGTTTTCCTACATCAAGATCCATGCATGCAGATATGACTGTGTTCTTTTCTGGGGTAAAGATCCAGAAGGGAATGACCTTGGTGGCCTTGACGCATGTTCAGTATGTCAGAGTGACATGTATAAGCTGACTCCTGCAGGCAATAGGAAACCTATGAAGGTACTTCGGTATTTCCCGTTGAGGGATATGCTGGAGCGGATGTACATGTCATCACACACGGCCAAAGCTATGATATGACATGCTGATAGGGAATTGCATGACGAATATACCCTTATATACCCTGCTGACGGGGAGGCTTGGAAGCATATAGACCGTGAGTTTCCTCATTTTGCGTCAGAGGTCCGAAATGTGAGGCTCGGACTCTCATCTGACGGGTTCAATCCTTTTGGCAACATGAGTCTTCAATACAATGTATGGCCGGTGATTTTGGTATCATACAACCTTCCTCCATGGATGTGCATGAAGAAGGAATACAATATGTTGAGTTTGTTGATTTCGTGGACCGGTTATCCAGAGAAGTGTCTCGATGTGTATTTGAGACCCTTGATTGAAGAGCTTAAGTTTTTTTGGGACGTTGGTCATCCCACTTATGACAAGTACATGCACGAGATGTTCCAGATTTATGTCATGGTTGTTTGTACCATCAGTGGTTTTCCTGCCCGTGGGAAGTTGTCGGGCAACCTTGTTAGGAGATACAAGGTTTTCCAGAGTGCCTTAGCGATGAGGGGAGCAGTAGTCATTGCAACAAGATATGCAGATTGGGTCACCGTACTCTCCTTCCGTATGATCACAAATGGCGGTTCGATGACAAGACATTTGATGAGACTGTAGAAAACGGTGTGCCTCCTAAAAAATAGACGGGGGAAGAAATTTTAGCAGTGCTTAATGAGTATGATTTTAGGCAGCTCAGCAATCATCCCAATATTGTGGCGGCAATACCTGACAGACCCGACAGGTATAAATTTTGGACACATAAGAGCACATTCTGGGAACTCCCATACTGGAGTAAGTTGATGATCAGACACTACCTAGATGTGATGCATATAGAAAAAATTTCTTAAGCTCCTTACACCGTGAAACCTGACAAGAAGAACGTAATTTTCAGGTGGATGAGTTTTGTGAAGTATCCTTCAAGCTATGCAGGAAATATAGCCCGGTGTGTAAACTTTCGGGACAATAAAATGTACGGGTTAAAGAGTCATGACTGTCATATTCTGCTACAATGTCTCTTCCCTATTTTCATTCGACCGTTCTTTCCCCGTCAGGTGGTGGAGCCGTTAGTAGCGTTGTCAAGATTCTTTCAGAAGTTATGCACACGGGAAATAACAAAATCTGACCTCTGAGAAATGGCAAAATCTGACCTCCGAGTCTGAATGATGTATAGCTGAAGCATATATTGCACATGAGTACGTCACCTACATGAAGTTGTATTTAGGAGCATTGAAAGAAATTCCACAAACCATACCGGTAGATGTACCAAAGTTCAACCTTTCCATAGTCTGTAATGATGTTGAAGTTTATGAGATTTTGCCAGACTCCTACAAGTTGCAACCACATGAGCTAGTCATAACCCATTGGTGGGTATTGATTAACTGTCCGGAAGTTGAATACTGGAAAGACATCCATTTATATTGTCTAGATATTCAAGGTGATCTCGACTACCACAACAAGGGGTATATAATTCTATATTTTTGTTCATGACTCTTTCATTGCATAATTATTCATATTTACAATACATTGAATATTTGGTTTCAGATGAACCATATTCAATTCGATGGTCACCTAAATTGGTCACACGAACTAAGACTTCTAGCGATAAAGCCGATAATGCCAAGAGTTTATCCGATGTGCAAGGTGAATGTCGTGCAATTTATATGTGAACAGAGAGACAACAGATGGAGAACACAAAATTCTGGGGTGATGGTGCATGGTGGGCGGAATGGAGTTGACTATTACGGTGTTCTCAATTTAGTGGTGGAACTCGTTTATGGGCAAGGCATGACAGTACACCTCTTTCAGTGTAGATGGTTTGATACTAGCAGCCCGCAGAGCATGAAGATCGATCAATACGAGATTTTATCGGTGAACACTGCTACAAGCTGTTACGAAGATGACCTGTTCGTTTTCGTCACATCGGTAAAACAAGTGTTTTATCTTAATAACCTTGTTAAGGGTGACGCGTGGAAAGTAGTCAACCTTGTGCACCCTCGAAACATTTACCGGGCGGCTACTCTTGGAGAGGCCGAAGACGAGGAAGAAGATGTTGCGTATCAAGAGCCCAGCGCAATAGGTATTCCTAACTCGTCTACAATTCGCCTTAATAATTTTAAAACGGTTCGTTCGGTTCGAATTAGTGATTTAGACGCAAGGCTTATTGATGTTGATCCAAATCAAGAAACAGACGAAGACTCTTGTGATGAGGAAATGCATAGATTGCCAGAAATTAATTCTGACACCGAAGAAGACTCATCGTATGATTCCGATTACGAGCCTTCTTAGTTTGAATTTGTAATACAAATTGATGTGTGCTTTTTATGCTACAAGCTGTCTATACGTACGAGAATGCATATCCTAAAGCCCAGGAAGATATTGTAAGTCGTTTTACGTTTTCAAATTTTTTAAATTATATATATATATATATATATATATATATTTCATAATGTTAATTAATTATTTTTTTCTATCCAATTAGGCGAATGTGAGGCAGGCTAGTGACAAGGTGATGACTGCTATAGTGATGGAGACATGGCCAGACACGCAGGAGGAAGACATGTCTGAAGCCATGTCTCTAATCGACACCTTCGGATCTCAGGGTTGGGGTGAGGATCATGGGCACAACATTCCCACCACAAGGAAATAACTTCTACTGCCGGGGTCTAGAAAAGAAGGGCGAGTGGGTACTGAAGACCACTCCCGGATTTCAAAAAAAGGCAGTCTCGACTAGCAGTAGAGCAACTCAGCTAGAGACAAAAGTTCAAATGCTACGGGAACAACAAGTCGCCCAGACAGCCTATACTGCCTCTTTAGAGGAGTATAATGCGGCAATATATGTCACCAACCAGGCACAACAGCAGCAAATGTTCCAGTACTTGCAAGATTTTTCAGCTGCCCTGCTTTAAGGACTTCTGGCTCCGCCCATGCCTATGCCTATTCCCCTACCTCAGCCGTCGCAACCTCCTCAACAGCAACCTCCTCCTGACGCAAATATAGATTTAGATGATATAGATTTTATATAGTTTTATGGGTTTATGAACAATTTATAAATAATTTAATGAAAAACGTTTAGACCACTTTTGATGGTGTTGTTGATTATATGAAATTGTTTGTGTAATTTGCAGCTTGCTTGGATGGTAATTTAGAAATTTTGTGGTTTTATTAGTATTAAAAGTACTATAGCCGACGAAATTTATCATAATTCGTCGGCTATAGTATTTTATATTTTTTTTCTAGGTTTAGCTGGCGAAATATGGCTTAATTCGTCGGCTATAGTAGTATTTAGCCGACGAAATGTATAATTCGTCGGCTATAGTTATTTTTTTAATTTTTTTATTCAATACTTTGGCTGATGAAATATTTATATTTCGTCGGCCAAAGTCTTAGGTTAAGGCCGACGACAATTTATTTCGTCGACTTTAGTCGACGAAAAATAGAAAAATAAGTCGTCGGCTAAGTAGTAAACTATAGGTCGTCGGCTAAAGTCATAACCGACGACATCTTAGCCGACGAATTTGGCTAACAGGCCAACGAAAATTTTTCATCAGCTAAAGTGCTGATCCTGATAATGACAATACAATGAATGAATTTGATTAATCGATCAAATATGGCTTTGCATAAGGTCTATGGATCTTCAGTTCTTGATAACATAAACACAGCTATAATTTTCACAATATCATTGGTGCAAGTTTATTAACATTGATTCTTATAACCTAAATTATGAGCATAAATCGGAAGAGATGAACATAAGGAATCGATGAATCAAATGGGAAAATTGGAAGTCTGGGTTGAAGATTGTGTTCTTATGGTTTATTTTTCAATTATTTATGTAATTACTTTTTAGTTTTATTATAGGCATAGGATATTAGTTTTCAATTTTTGAGGTCAAAATGGATACTTTATAACTCAAAAATTAAATGTGGGGTGAACTAAGTATCTAGTAGGATGGCAATAAACGCACCCTTACCAAATTAATGTGAAACACTAATTAATGTAATTTTTAATTACTAGCTTGTTAGATTAGATAAAGAGTCTAAATTTTATAAATTTTAACTAAAGTCACATATTACTCATTTTAGAGGAGCCGAATCCGTGGATCGGAATCAGAGACGGTCTCCAAACACTAATAATGACATTGGTTATCACCCAAAAATCCTATTTGGTCTAACAGTGGGATTACTACAAAATAGAAAATCCATTTTTTTGAATAAAAGACTGGTACAGCTGTCCTCAAGCCTTCATTAATGAAACTATCAAATACAAGGGGGGACATAAAGCATAAACCCCTGATTACAATGAATTGCCAAAATAATATCGAGAATTCCTACAGAGTACATGTATTCAAACAAGCACATACTAGCAAAGAGTACTACTGCAACTTCATTTGCTTTGAAATAGCAGTGACATAATGAAAAGATCATAATATCCAATAAACAGCTTTCCTACTATGTTGCCGTCGGAGAAACCGACGACACTTAGTTTCATCCTGCCACTAGGAGGTTGCACCCATTTGACAAAGCAAACAATGCATCGCCTACCTAGAACAGATAAGACACACTAAGTGTATAGACCGACACAAGGCCCTTGGCACCCTATCAAATAGTGATAGAGTATTATTGGCGACAAAAAGCCGCTTAGAACTACAATTAAAATATAGTAAAACAAAATTACTAAATAAAATTGCAGAATAGAAAAATAAAGTTGCGACAACCCTTGGTTACGGACGGTGTCTCGACAGTGATCGAGATCCGAAACCGACGAAAGCGACGGAGTGACGGGGTTCTTTTGGGCAAGGCATCTGTGTCGCCGTCGTTGTGCAGCCGGACGAGAAGATGGGAAACACTCGACAAAGTCTAGGGTTTTTTTAGGCACGTTTTTTTATGTTCTCGCTGTTCAATCCGAAATAGAGAATCCGTTACCAAATGTGAACCAAATATATTCATATATTCATTTTTGTTTCTTGTTTGTTCTGTAACATCAAAGAAGGAAATGGGGTTAATTACATTAAAAAAAGGAATCAAGAACCTTGAGAACAAATTTGGTATTTGGGATTTATGACATGCATTATGAATTTATGATTCTTTGATGTGGTGGTGCCAGATATGTACGTGTTTGTGCCCATAGCTATCATAAACATACAGCCATGCAAGGCTTGTCTATTAAATGGAATCTAGCCCACTCCTCTTCTCAGGTTCTGTAAATTTAAGATCTGTACCTCTCAGCAAGGAACAACTTTACTCTCGAGTGCTTCACAGTTCAAAGATTGAAACCCCATGACAGCCTTTTTCGCTTCTCGCACGCTATCAAAATAAATCTCACCCTGGTGAAACTGGCTCGTATTTCGTGTCCAAAAGATCGATGAACATGTCTCGCTTATTTCAGAAAGAAAGCAACACAACGATTTATCACCGTCCCTTTCTCCCCAGTTGGGAGAAAAAACCTCCTGCAGATTCCCCTGCATCTCCAAATTCATGCAATCTCATTAATACTACTCGCTTCTCGAAAACCAGCTCCCTCTGGACCAGTCACTTTCACCTATTCCACGTACACTCATGCATTGACCGCTCAGTGAATCTCTCGCTGTGAAACTACATTATATGTACGCAACCTTCGTTTATACGAATCATGATCAGAGGTAACTTAGAGGAGAAAAGAAGAGAGCTAGGAAGCTAAAATGGTAATCGGGTTGTTTCTACTTGAATCTTTGATGATGTACTAGCTGCGTTTGCTTATGTTTGATGGATTGACTAATCTTGGTTAGGAGGATCATTTGAAGAAGCAGAAGAGGAAGAAGAGCAGAGCTTCTGCTGAAGGAGTTGAAACAGAAGATTTTGTTCGTGTCAAGGCAAGAAGGGGTGAAGCAACAGATAATCACAGCCTTTCGGAAAGGGTATATATATAGTTATATACGTACAGCTTCTTCTATGTGTGTTCTACATGAATGTCTCGGTAAATGGTTTCACAATCTTAAGAATTTTCGGGTGGTTTTTTCCAGGCAAGAAGAGCGAAAATCCGTATGAGAATGAAGCTCTTGCAATCTCTTGTTCCTGGATGCGATAAGGTTACCATACTGATCGTTCAATCAGCTTGATGGATATAAAATGCATCCTTATTTTTTTGTAATAGGAGTTTGTTCACTGTCTGTGATTGATGAGTGCTTTTCTGTTTATGATTTCAGATAACTGGAAAGGCTCAAGTACTGGATGAGATCACCAAATATGTTCAATTTCTACAGAATCAAGTAGAGGTATAAGAGTCTTAATTAACTAGGCTAATGTGGATGATCTCAATGGTGGTTGGCAAGATTAGCAATGCAACCTGTCTCATTACTGATCATTAGCAACTAACCACATTTCCTTGTTCAGTCCCTTGCGGCAAAGATTGCTTTGGTGGATCTCACACTATACGAATGTGAGCTGAATCCGAGTAGAAATACATGTGCTCCTGAGGTACTAGAACTGGGCTTAACATCGAACCACTTGCATTTTTTCTTAATAACAAGTCCCTTGAGGTTTTAATTTCATCATTATAAACGATGTATATGCTGTCCCAGGGGCTGTTTCCGTCTGTGCCAGAGTCTAGCACTGTCTCATTCATGTCTTTTGCAGACAATGCGCCAAGCGACTCTGCTTCCCTTTTGCTCACACAAGAAGAGAAAGCCACTCTGATCCCTCAGGTAGTGTCAATTTATTTAGGAAGTAAATCAGTACATTATTTGTTTAGGAAAACCATCATATCTCTCATATGATAGATGTTCTAAACTTCTTATACAGTTGCAGGATGGTAGAGATTTGTTTTTGGACATGGAAGACCAGCCTGAAGCTATTAGACAACTTTTTCACCTTCTAAGCTCAGCAGATTATAAAGAGGTAATTTCTATAATATATTAAGCTCTTAAACAAACAATTATATGTCTTCTTCCATCAAATACAAAGACTAATCAACTGTATGTAGCTGTCTCAAGTCTCAACTCTCAAGTCATATTCTGAACCCTTTTTTGTTGTAGGCAAACCAGAAACATCAATTTCAGTAACTTGAAGGATTACTATGGACCGACTACTATTAGCGTTTAAACACAGGATGAATCAGATGCTTAAGTAGTGTAAAAATAGTAACTCCAACTATATTACTGGCTCTGCATCTTCATTCTGCTGTGTACTAATGAGGACATCATTATCAAAACTGTTATATTGTAACTAAATAATCTCCTTTAGAATGAACATAGCATCTCCTCCCAACTTTCTTGACTTTCTATGGCAGATGTATTCTACGAGCTTTCATAGTAAATGGTAACTCGAATTCATGTCCAACTGTATTTAACCCGATATTTCGCTATGAACTTGGATATGAGTTTAGGTTTAAAACTATTAATATAATGGTCAGTTATCACGTGTTGTATACAATTATCGTCTATTTTCTCAAGATATACTATATAATTATGAAATGTACAAGATGCTTCCATTGAATGATCTTTATTTTTTGTTTATTTATAAGGATAGACATTCAACTAACTTTTCGATCACATATCAACATCTTTACCATTCAATACTTAGATGCATATATGTAGATTATTTCTGCAAAATTTCATCAAATTTAGTGATATTTAAGACTTCAAAATTACTTAAATCAATTGACTGATCAAATCTGTCAAACATGAACAGTTAATGTCTATAATTTTAATTCGTAGATTCAATCGAATTAATATTTATTGAATACCGGAGTACTCAAAGACTTTGATGAATATGTATACAAAGTATCTTCTGTCCTTTCCGCAACTAAAAACGCAATTCGATTTCCGATCACCAATTTAAAAGAAATTTTGTAGAGATGATATATATATTAGGATCTAAGAATTAAACGGTCAAAATTAAAAAATGTAATCAAAAAGTTTGTCAAATATTGTTTATAAATAAACAAAAAGTAGTGATACATCAGTGAAGGGGTGCTAATGAAATGTAAGTGCTATAAAGTACTGAGTTGTGTTTACATGTTTTTCTTATCATGATTCATTACTGTACGTATAGGATCGTAGAAATGAGAGAAGTGTACCCTTTTTATCCATCATAATCCTTGTCTGACCAAGTAGAAAAAAAAAAAGAAACAAACCACCATCCTTTTGTTTTCCAATTGAAGGATTGCCAATTTCAGGTAGTTTTGCTTGTCCTCAGTTCACATTGTAGTGGGAGTAATGTTTTCAACATGATTATGTTGTACTTTCTTCCTTCATCTACTTGTTAGTCACTTACCATTTAAAGCATGTCTAATAGTTTCTTTAAAAAATTTCTAAAATGAAGAAGCAAAAGCTAAAATCTCTAAAAAATTGTTTTAACTCCAATAGCTTTCCCATTTTAGAGATTTTAACATTTATTATAACAATAAAATGAGCTATATTATTATTAATTATATAAAAAAATTATATATATTTTATATTAACAATAATAAACTCCTTGTTTGTGGTTGTCTCCTATACTAGTGGCTGATGTTAGTGCCTAAGTTAGTCGGAGTGTGATACTCTTCTTGTTTTTGGGTAGATTTAACGAGGTCAATTTGTACTCCTTGTAGTTCTTTACAATGAATGATTGACTTCTTATTTGATAAAAAAACAAATTCAATAAAATATTATTTATTTGGTAACTTTTTGTTGTAATATGTGAAACATTTAATTTTTGAAAATGAAGACTTTCTTACACATTTGGGGAAGAAATGTTTCTCTTTCTTCTTCATATATCCTCATTTTTTGTAATGAGATAATTAAGGAAGCTGTTGGACCTAAAAACAGCCAAAAATTCTTAAAAATTGAGAATACTAATAAAATGAGGAAGTTGTTGGGTTTGCTCTAAGTGACACATGACTGCTATGATAGTAGTGTTTACATGGTCAGTCACAGAGCTAAAATTGTACACCGTCTGTGTCACAACCAATGCAACAACAATGGCTATATCAACCACATTTCCAGTAATTTCCCATACCCCCATCTTTGGGGTCTCAAAGCTTCTATCTTAGGGATTATAATGCAGAATTGAGAAATGAATTCGGTAAAAAGCAAAACTGAAAAAAAACGCTCATCCAGTGGCATAGTCAGAAATTTTGGACGAGTGGGGCATATAAATAAAATAAAAATAATTATAAATAAAGATAAAAATAACATTAGTAATATTTAAATTTTATTTTCTATCTATTTCAATGATAATTTTCCTCGACGATGTTTCATATTTTGAAATCGTTGTATGATAGTTTCATCATCTATTTCAGTAAAAATGTCCTTCTCGATATATGAAATTAAGCAATCATTCATAAACTGATCACCAATTCGACTGCGTAACCGAGTCTTCACAATGTTCATAGCAAAAAATACTCTCTCTACACTTGAAGTTGCAATTGTTAAAATCAATGCTAATTAAAAACAAGTAAACCAATGGATAAGTCACTTCTTTTTTTGTATGCACCATCTTTTGTGCAAGACCTGTTATTCCCTAAAATTGTATTTAAGTAAAATTGTATATTAACCACTAACCGTTAAAAATAAAACGATCATTGAAAGAAAAAAATATATATAAACACGTGAAGGCTGCCATAAACATGGACCAGTGGGACCACTCATCATCAATCATCACTATAAAAAACTGATATATTTCTTTAGATATATATATATATATATATATATATTGAGGGATCCCTATTTTTGGTTCATTTATAGGAATAGACATTCAACAAACTTTTTCGATCACATAACAATATCTCCACCGTTCAATATGTACATGCATATATATAGATAATTTCTGCAAAATTTCATCAAATTTGGGGATCGTTAAGACTTTAAAATAACTGAAATCATTTGACGGATCAAATCTGCCAAACTTGAACCGTTGATGTCTACAATTTTAATTTACAGTTTTGAACATCTTAACGATTACCGATTTAGATGAAATTTTGCAGAGGTGGTCCATATATTAGGACCTAAGAATTGAACGGTTAAGAATGAAAAATGTTGTCAAAAAGTTTGTTGAATGTCCATCCCTATAAATAAACTAAAAATAGAGATCCCTTAGTGGAAGAACCATATATATGAGTATTACTGTAGTTTAATGAGTGGGGCAAACATTAGACACAACTCAATCGATTTTTTGCACAAAAAGTGGAGTAAGGCACTGGAGCCAATGTAGGCTCAAACCTAAGACCATAAGGTAGAGTCTTGCACTCTACCAACTGTGCTAGACAGGGTTGTGTCCACTTGCCAAACCTTTATTATAAATTCCATGACGTTTAAGCAGAAATACCATATTATTCATTAGGAAGGGTTAATTTCAGTTTATCTATCTGAGGTTTGAGGCTAACAACATTTCACCTCTCGTATTTTTAATTTTGAAAGTTCACCCCCTAAAGTTTTCAATTTTCATCAATCATACTCAATTGATGAATTTTTGTGTAATTTGGACGTTAATTATAACTTTATAACTCACTTTAAGGGCAAATATAGTCATCTAACAGCAAAATCGTATTTTAAAACATTTTTAATAAGACTACATATTAACATTTAATATCCAAATTGGTTGAAAATTTCAGTAATTGAGCATGATTGATGAAAATTAGAAACTTTAGGGAGTAAACTTTCAAAATTAAAAGTACGAAGAGAATGAAATGATATTAGTCTCATACCTCAAATAAGTAAACTGAAATTAATCATATATATACATTAGAATGGCAGATGGTAGATTATAATTTCATATACAGTATAGTGTTCTTCGTCAGGTCTCTCTGTACGTACTTTTGGATTAGCTGAATATGTCGGCTACTGTTGTTATCCAACGAGTTATGATCTACCATTCCAATAGTGTATACAAGTAGTCAAAGTCATCAAGAGTTGGAAAACTTCCATTCAAGGCTGAAACCCTGTTGAATAAACATGCACATGTATATATGAAAATCGATCTCTACCAGAAAATGATCTAAACTTACACGGAAAGGTACTACCGGAGATGGCGGTGGATGTTACGGAATTCTTGGCGCAAGCAGATGAAGTCAAGCTAGGAAGTCATCCTTTCTGTTCGATTTTCACCCATGCTTCCTAGAACTACTGCTTTCCTCCTGGCTCATCATGGGGAGCATTGTCATGGGAGGAGAAATGTTAGTGTTTTCCCATCTAATTCCCTCTGGAATCATCATCATGAGATGGCTATCACATTGACATATAATGGAGTACTGTATTTTCTTCTTGGCTTTTATTTTTTTGTATCATATGTCACTGACCTTGTGACACTGCCCTCTCCAATCATTCGAATGAGATATGCTAACGGCTTGGTTTTAGGATACTTTGGTGCGGATAATCCCCCGTGCTTATATATTTAACCCCTTCACCGAGAGTGTTATTGTTCCCTAACTTTCCAGTATGAAAACTTGTCTGTCGGCTTCAGTCCCTAGTACAAACGAGTACAAGGTTGGCAACCCAAGATATTGCATGTTTAGTAGGGTTTAAGATTTTCACACTAGGTCAAACTTCTTGCGGGTAGTCATGGAGCCATAGCCGTAAGCTGTTAGGAGGGATGACCAGTGTTGTGGGGGTGCAAGTTTAGTTGGATCCTCCAAAATCCTGGGTTGGTAGTGAGGAGAGTTTTCCATGATTTGCTAACGCACCGAAAGTGCATTATACACACTAGCGGTAACCTTGAGAGTATTTTGAAGCATATGATTTTGTTGAAGTTAATGTTTTTCTAGGAATATTAAGAAACTGCAGAAGAAGCTGATGACTCATTGCAGTTATTATTATTTTTTTCATTTGTTATATTGTTCACATCACTCAACCTAAGTTAGATCTTTTCTATTTAAAGTACAATTAAGATCTTTTGTAGATTTTTTAATTATAACTTTTGTAGGTTATTTTGATCCCTCTATGATGGGCAATAATATTGTGTAATTAATGTAATCAGATAAGAATTCTAGAAGTAAGAAATAGAGGATGCAAATGTTTGCTTCAATTCAAATGAGTTTTATTTTGCCTCATTCGTCACAGCGAATACTTTGTTCAAAATACAAAAGTATAGACCCCCTCGAATTCTAACATGGTATCAGAACTTTGTTGATCAATATCAACTGGAGTGTACAATCTGTTAGATAAAAAACTCTTTTATTTAGTTTTTCTGCTATTGCGATGACGATACAAGAATATGGTTCATAGGTTAGAGTTCGTATCGTCTCAGGAGAAAACTTTGATTTCTCAGTTATTAAGATGGAGACCCTGTTCATATCTCGAGATCTATTAAACTATATAAATGAAGGCTACACAGTTCCAGTAGCTGAATGGATGACAAATGCTCAGAGAACTGAGTTGAGGGCAAATATCAAGAAATATTTGAAAGTTTTTGGTGTTTTGTAAACATCATTCGCAGAGAAGTTCTTTATAAGGATTGCAAATGAGAGAACAACCATAGGAGCTTGGGATGTTCACAAGTTGGATTTCAAAGGCTCAGATAGGGTGAGAGTTGTTAGAGTTCAATCTTTGAGGAGAGATTTTAAATACACTAGAATAAATGAAACTGAGTTGCTAAGTAATTATTGTACAAGATTGACTAATTTAGTCAACCAGATAAAACATATGCTAAACTCAAACCTGAAAAAAGAGTTGTACATAAGATGTTTATATGCTTAAATATGAAGTATGATGTTATAGCTAGTTTTATAGAGGAGACTATGGATATATACACTCTTGGTGTGCAAGATTTAATGGGTCACTTAAGGCTTTTGATCAGAGGTTGATGAGTCATGATGATGAACCAATATAAAAAGTCTTTCAAATACTAAGACTAAACACAAGAAGTAGTGAACCATCTAGTTCGAATTTCAAACAAAAAAGAATTGAAAAGGTAAATGCAAGAAGTGGGAAGGTAGATTAGTCAGGAAGAAAGAAAAATAGAGGCAACAACAGTTTAAACTATTCAAAGTGTTTAATCTGTGACAAGCTTCACATCAGCGAATGTTGGTCTAAAGAGAAGCCAAAGTATTCAAATTGCAACAAGCTCGGTCATGTCAAGAAGGAATGTGACTACAAGTACTGATACAGTTGTATCATTTAGTTTTTAGGAATTAGGATTCCTTCTTCTATTTGGGAGAGGAATAGTTGTCTAACTAGGATAACGAGTAATCTTTTAGTTGGATAAGGATTTGTAGAGTTTTGGACTCTATAAATAAAAGGTTTTAGCCTAGAGCCAAAACCAGAGCAAAACAGTTAGTTTTATTGTAACAAAGGCACAGTCAACAAAGATTGTAACATTTAAGCACAATAATAAAGGAAGAACAATTTCTTCGACCCAAATACATGTGTTAGTGTTGTTTTCGATTCCGTAGTTAGCAACCTATAGTGTTTCATATCAAGTACAATCAGCTGACAAGCTGCAATATTATGAAGAATAAAATGATTCTAACATGTTCGGTGTCACTTGTGCTAGCGCGAATGAGATTTCCACATTCGAGAATGAGATTTCTACTGCCGTGAATGATTCTAACTTTTGGTTTAATATGCTATGCACATATCCAAAAAGTATTGAGGAATAAGCTTAATGAAGCAAGTTAAAATATGTGTGTTCATGAGATACAGCTTGCACACAAAAGGTTATAAGCCGTATAATCTGAAAAAGTGATTATCTGTAAAGTTGTTCTCTTCAGTGAGAATTCATCTTGGGATTGGAATTAAGGTTCAGTCCAATAACAATGTGTGCGCGATAATGCTATTGAAGATGTTCCAGCAGAGTTGGAACTCAATCCACCACAACAAACTTCACCTCATAGTCCTGAGCAACCATCACCAGCACCTTCAAATGCTCAATCTACACTAAGTTCAACACCAATAAGGATGAGAAGCTTGAATGAAGTGTATGAAAGCTTCAATGTCATATTTGAGTTTGAAAGATTTGAAGTTGTGAAAGAAGATGAGTGACAGACTGTAATGAATGAGGAAATTGATGTGATTGTAAAAAACAACACATCAGAGTTTGTTGATAAACCAGACAACAAGAATGTCATTAATTTGAAATGGATCTACAAAACCAAGTTTAATGCAGATGATTATGTGCAAAGAAAAAAGAAAGATGGGTAATAAAAGGTCTTATTTTCATTGCAGCATAAAAATGCTGGTTCTTGCACCAGCTAGTTGTTAAATATGCGTTTCTAAATGAAGTGCTGAAAGAAGAAATATTTGTAGAGCAACCACAAGGTTTCATCCATCATCAAAGGGAAAGAGCATAAAATTTACAAAGGTTTCATCGATCATCAACGGGAAAGAGCATAAAAGTTACAAACTGAAGAAAGTTCTTTATGGTTTGAGACAAAACCCAAGAGCTTGGTATGATGAGATCGATTTCAATTTCACAGATATAAGGTTTCAAATGAGTGAAAATGAACCTGCTCTCTATACCAAAACTGAAGGTAAATCAAACATATTTATTGTCTCCTTATATGTTGATGATTTGATATTTATTGGAAGTTGTGAAAAAATGATTTCAAATTTTAAGTATGATATGATAAAGAAATATGAAATGAGTGATTTGAGAATCTTTTATTATTTTGTGGGAATAGAAATTATTCAAGGTGTGAAGAAAATCTTCATTACTCAGAAGAAATATGCAAAGACAATGCTAGAGAAGTTCAAAATGCTTGGTTGCGATGTTGTTGTAACACCTCTAGTTGTCAATAAAAATTTTCAAAAGAATATAGAAGTGGTAGTGTTGATGAAAGTCTATACAGAAGTTTAGTGAGAATTTTGCTATACTTGACATCAACAAAGTCTGATATTATGTATGTTGCAAGTTTGATGTCCAGATTTATGCACAATTCTAACAAGATTCATTATGGAGCTGCAAGGAGAATCCTGATGTACAATCAAGGTGCAATGAATTATGAAATTCTATGAGAGAAATGTGGAACCAAAACTCTTTGGATTTTGTGATGGTGATTGGGGTGGAAATGTTGATGATTTAAAAAGCACATCTGGATGTTCTTTCACACTTGGAACTGATGTATTCTCTTAGGCTTCAAAGAAATAAAAATCAGTAGCATTGTCTACAGCTGAAGCAGAGTATGTATCTGCATCAATAGCCACTTCACAAGTAATTTGACTCAGAAAAGTCATTGAAGACTTTAACGAGAAGCATAGATCTACAACAGCAATCTCAGTGATAACAAATCTGCAATTTCCATGAGTAAGAATCATGTTTATCACAATAGGGCAAAACATATTGTCTTGAAGTTTCACTACACCAGGGATTTGGTGATTTGGTGTACTACAATACAGATGACCAAGTTGCATATATCTTCACCAAAACTCTAACAAGAGAGAGGTTTGAATACTGCAAATGTTTACTTGGAGTGGATAAACAAAGCAGTAAGAGGGAATGCTGAAGTTAATGTTTTCTTGGGAGCACTAGGAAACTGCATAAGAAGTTGATGACTCATTCTACTATTCACCCCACTTAATCTAAGTTAGATATTTTTTATTTAAAGTATAATTAAGATCTTTTAATTAGATCTTTTATAGGTTATCTTGATCCCTATATAATGGGCAAGAATGTTGTGTAATCAGATAAGAATTTCAAAAGTAAGAAATAGAGGCTGGAAAGGTTTGCTTCAATTCAACTGATTTTTTTGCTTCATTCGTCATATCAAATTAATCATCGATCATACTTTGTTCAAAATACAGAGTGAAGACCCCCTCAAATTCTAACAGATTTCGCTTGGTAGTTGGTTGGAATCATCATCAGTTTTCTCCATGTCATCTGGCACAAACTAAACACAGCCACATGTTTCCTCTTTGATCTATTATTTTTAGAGAAAAATAGTTTGGAGGTGTTTTTGTTTGAGTGTAAATTTACATTCCTGTAAATGTTACATCATAGAATAGTTATGTGGTCCGAGCGCGGATATGCTTGAATATCTTTGGAGATATTCTTGATCGAGGCTATATTAGACATGTCTTAGAGGTCAAGCTATCTTGGTGTAAATCTGGATAAATCATGGATTTAGTGATTAATAGTGGCTTGTTGGACTATCAAGATTGAACAAGAATCGAAATGCATATCTAACCAATCTTCAAGAGTTAGACTTGAGTTGAATATATTCATCTATGATATTGTATCTAAGTCTATATCGAATTTATGGTACGTGAACTGATATCTGCGGTCTAAATCTTGTATATATATATATATATATATTTATTTTCTTTATGTGTAAAATATGAAAAGATATATGTGAATCTATTAAGGATTTATTCATAATCTGGTTAGGAAAGATTTTTTCCTAACTAAATTAAGAGGTTTGATATGCCTTGATTTACAATAATACGAGCTCTAGTTCTCTATAAAAGGAGATCGAGGCGAATGAGAAAAAGAGAGCTGATTCAACATACAAACTTTTTGCTAAACGCGAATATCAAGCCTCACACGGAGAACCCCATACAAAAAGACTCCTTGCGTCTTTTCTAGTCTTTCGATCCCTGCTCGAAAGTTATCTACCTTCTGATCCCTGCTTAAAGGGTATCCATCATCCTATCCCTTGTCGAAATTTATCTTGCATCACTCATTAGCCCGATTCATGCTCGACACAAAGTCCATCCCCATTCCATTAACCCCTACCCACAAACCATTGTTAAGGGATAACCTTAGTAAATATTTCAGTATTGAGGAGAAATGTTTGATACATATCCTTTAATCTTTGTTGTTTAAACACCCTAAGAGCAATCTTAGGTTAGGTAAAAGAATTTAGCAATTGCTTAGAGCGGAAGTATGGAGGAAGCACGAAACATTCAAATCAAGACGGTTACGTTGAACTCAGAAGCGTTAGCACACCAACATAGATCAAACCTTGCAAATTTCACACCAAACAATTTTCAGATATATAAAAAACTAAACTACATACGCGAATTCTAATAGGAAAACACATACAATGAATCCATAATCCAATAGGAAAAGCAATACAATGACTGGACACCACTTTGTGAGAAAAAAAAATGGTGCAAGTAAACATTGTACAAAAAAGAAAAATAAAGCTACAAATTTTGGTGAGACATGTTCTTGGAAAAATCACAACAGATACGATCAAAAAGAGAAAAAGAAAAATCACAACTAATAGAGCTGAGCTAGCTCATTCTTCAGATGGTGTCCCATGCCTCTCATGGATTCTGATGATAGACATGAAACTCCTGTAGTACAATAGAATTGTTGAGGAATTTCCGGTGTTCAGTCAAACCAACAAATGTATGGTACCAAAACTGTCTAGGATTAGCTAGACACCCACAAATTTTTAGTAACAAAACTGTCTACGATTAGATACATTTTCAACATGGTTACCTCATCTCTAAAGTGTAGGTGTATCTTTTTGTCATATTAAATTTATTAATCTTGTAGTAGCACTAAAAGCCGGTTCAATTGTTACATAAAAAGCGTTAACTTAGTTGTAGCATTTGAGTTGTTTATCCTTTCAACCAAACTCAGTTTTTTTTGGTAAAAACCAAACTCAAATTGAAATACATATATATGTTTCGGTATGACTGCTTAGACACGGGAGCCGTTTGCGGGACGGAACTGGATGATCGAACGACAACCGTCTGATCTTCAATAAATTGATTCTGTCTGTTTAATCACGTATGTTAGATCAATTCATTAAAGATCAGACGGTTATCATTCGGTCGTCCCGTTCCGTCCCGCAAACGGCTCCCACGAGTTGTGTACATTGCGGTACCATTATACTCTTTTTTTGGTCGTTCTACCATTATACACTTCCCGCCGTCGAAATAAAAAAAGACCGAAAAGTAATTACTATCCAACGGCCCAAATCGCAACAGTGATGCTTATCAACTAGAATTTGACCCGAACCCTTATCCTACGCGCACTCTGTGCCCTCATCACACTCAACACTCTCATGGCAGCTGAGTTACAGACACTGGAAGCCACAATCCCCGCCGCTCCAACCACCACCGCCACGTCGGCACCGTCACCTCACATCATACCCACACCGGCCACAGCACCAATCACAATCACAACCACAACCTTAGCACCACCACCACCAACGACGGCTCTACACTCAACTGAGAACCCCGGCCCGCAATTCCAACAGGGACAGAAACGCCAGCGCCGGCCCAGCGTCCGGCTCGGCGAGATCGGCGACCAGCCCGCCGCCACCGTCTCAATCGACTCGCACACGCGGCGGGCCCGGTACCCCTGGAAGCTCCCCAAGGACTCGAGTAAATCCGTCAAGGCCAGGTCGATCACGAACCTGGTCAACGGCCACGACGCGGCGGAGAACGGCGACGGGCGGTTCGATTCCGGTAACCGGAAGATCAAATCGAAGCGAGCGGCGACGAAGAGAGTCCGGTCGAATTGGATAGCGAACTCGAAGATCGACGAGGGAGGGGATAGCTGGATGATCGCGGATCCCGATAGGGAGAGTAGTCCGGCGAGGGAGGAGAGTCCGGTGCAGTCGGCGGAGGAGAATTGGGAGGAGGAGAGGAGGGTTTGGGGGAGGGGATCGGAGAGCAGGGAAAACGACGCCGTTGAGATGCCGGAGTCGAATTGGAGCGGAGTGAGGACGTGGCTGATTGAGCTGGGGTTGAGTAGGTATACGCCGGTGTTTGAGATTCATGAGGTGGATGACGAGGTGTTGCCGATGCTGACGTTGGAGGATCTTAAAGATATGGGGATCAACGCCGTCGGATCACGGCGGAAAATGTACAGTGCGATCCAGAAGCTTCCCAAGGGGTTCTCGTGAGTCCTGGCTTTTCCTGCTCTCTTTTTTTTGTTATCTCGGTTTTTGTTGTTTAGATGTATAGTGTAACATTATCATAAACCCTCGGCTGTGGAAGAAATGGCGGAGGAAGTGCTTGTCTGAGAGGGCATTGCCCTGTTTTCGATCAGAATAACAATGATAACCTTAGTTTGCATTACATTTTCAGTAGCATCACTTGTTTTTCCATTTTTTATTGTTCAATTGCTCTTTGCCATATGTGGAATTGAAATGTGCTTTTGTTAACCTAGTGAACCAAGTAATTTCGTAACAGTGTTATGTCATCTACATTATTCCATTAGCAGTACAGAAGATGGTATTGGCGCTATGGGGCTGCTGGGAGCTATGCAGCAGGTTTCATACTGTACCAATTAGGCTTTAGGTGGTTAGGGGCTTGCATTGTTCAAATGATGGATTTGTTCAGCTGAAATAGTTTTGAGGTTCTCTCTCTACAATACATGTTGTGAACTGATAGTTTTGGCTTAAACGTTAGGTGTGGGATAGTGGTTTCCGTAACAAGAAATAGCTTGGAAGATGGTTTTCTCAAGAAAGTAGGGTAATATTGGAGTGCCAGTAACATGTCTGAATTACTTCTCTATGAAGAGTGAATTAGATGGATTGCTTGTTTCTTAGCAGTTGAGGGTGCAGGGCCACATAGGATCAGAACGACTCGAGCAGAGGCTGTTTGGTATAAGTTTAGTTTGGCAGGAGCTTAATCTAGGATCTAAACCCACCCTTGTGAATAGAAAAAAACGATGCCATTGAGGTAGATGATATGGCTGAGTTGGATTGAAACAGAGCAAGGTTGTGGCTTAGACTTTTAGGGATGGCTCGAACCGGTACAAACCAGTGTTTGGGATGCATTAACAAGGAAAATACTATTGATGACATTGGCGCGCTGAATGTATAGTGTATCTTAGCGTCATCTGTGGGTCTTTTGAAAAATTAGTCTATGAGGGGTTTTCTCTTTCATGTTAACAATCAACCGTAGTTTGTATTTTAGTCTGTAAGTGTGTTACATCACTTGGTTGGTCCGTTTTTCAATTGTTACTGTTTTCTCTCATATGTGGAATTGGAATTTGCTTCATCTGTGCTAACCTTTCTACTTTATTAATTTTTTTTATTATTTTTTTAAGGCATTACAACTATGTTTCTGTAGACTGATCAGTGAGTTACTAAATATGTCCATATAATCTCTGCCCATCCAATCCCTTTATTTTTGCATTTCTTATAGTAGTGTTATTCACATTTCTCTTTTCACCCCTATACAGCTTCATATAAAGTTCTGTGCAAGTTCATTGGGCAACTTGCTATGGCCACTTAACAAATATTTGGTCTGCAACGCTGATTTTATTGCTTCTTGTTTGACCTTGTTGCTGTTCTGAAATTTAAACTGATTTTCCTGAGCATGAAATTTTCTTATAATGACTAGGCTGAATAATTTGCCCTCATCTGACTCTGCTTCGAGCTCAATAATGCTAAGATAATATCATCATTTTCTTTGCAATCCAAACTCAAGTACTGACCCTAGACCAAAATTTGCAAAACTGCAAACCTATGAAACACCAGTCCCAATTCAAAACTTCGCGTCCTAAATC
The DNA here is from genome assembly GCA_951800085.1 of Comarum palustre. NCBI lineage: Eukaryota > Viridiplantae > Streptophyta > Magnoliopsida > Rosales > Rosaceae > Comarum > Comarum palustre. Next base: position 7,489,349 of record OX637584.1, on the reverse strand, counting down.
CTGAATAATCAATCCCCAAGTTCATCACTGCAAATAAGTTGTAGGAGCAACTTTTACTTTTTACTGTTTTAGCAATCATCACTACATGAAAGAGAAACCATCAGTTGGAAGTAACAATCTCTTGGCGGATGATATAGGTTGGTGTTTGTGGCCATCGGACCCATAATTTCATAATTTTCATCTGTGTTGTCCCCATAATTACAAGGCCAATCTCACTGAATCTTCCTATGAAACTATAGAACAAAACTAAATTATGAAGTAGATATGCAAGTCGTACAGCTTCTTGTGCCTCAAGCCATTGATTAGGTCAAGAAAGACACTAAATTAGGAAGTAGATGTGCAAAGGTCAGCTACAAACTATAATATCTCATCTGCAACTCGCTAAGACTAAATTATGAAGTTCATATGCCAAGAATGTTGGTTGAAAATATGTAGTTTGGAATTGTCCAAGAGCATATGACCTCAGGTTGTTATACGAGTGGGATTTGTTTATGAAGGTCTGGTGTTATTATCAAACAAAAACTCAGGAAGGTGGAAAGAGAAAGACCAAGTCTACTGCTGAATTGGTTGACTTTGACATTCAAGCATATACTACATAGGAGGAAGTCTGCTCAACTGGTAGCATCTCACCAATCGGAAATACCAAAGAACTCTATTGCATTTGTCTCCCTTTTGGCGAAGAGAGTATGGCTGAGGCGGTTGTTCCATTGTGGTTAAAAGGCTTGGAGACTTTATCATCCAAGAAGGGAAGTTTTTGTATGGAGTCTGCGATCAAGTTGAGCGTGCACAATCTGAGCTACAGTTCATGAAGGGTTTCCTCAAAGATGCTGATGCAAGACAAGATGAAACTGTCCGTATCTGGGTTGCGAAAGTTAGGGATGCTGCTTATGATTTGGAAGATGTGGTTGAAATCTGTGTTGAAAGTGGCTCTCAAGAAGGAAGGAGGTTTTAAGACTACTCTCAAAAGGTTTGGTTGTATGTTCAAGGAAGGAGTTAATCTTCACCAAATTGGGTCAGAAATTCAGAAGAATACAACCGATATATCTTCTTCGAGGTCTCGTTTGGAAACTTACAACATCAGACAGATAAGGGAGAGCGGAGGTGACAGTTCTGCATATGAGAAGCAGCAACAACTAAGGCGAACTTACTCTCACATTGTTGAACGTGATGTAGTTGGGCTGGAGCATAGCGTGAAAGAATTGGCAATGCATTTGGTTGGAAGGGGAGACAGCCATCGAGTTGTTTCTATTTGGGGGATGGGCGGTTTGGGGAAAACAACTCTTGCAAAACAGGTTTACCATGATAATGAAGTCAGACGACATTTTGATTGTTTTGCTTGGGTTTGTATTTCACAACGATGTCGAGTGCGAGATGTTTGGGAAGAAATCTTAGTCAAAGTTTCTGCTGTGGAAAGAACAGAGATTGCTCAAATGAGAGATGGTGAAATAGCCAAGAAGCTTTATCGTGTCAGCAACAGAGTAAATGTTTGGTAGTACTTGATGACATATGGAGTGTCCAGACCTGGGAGTCTCTGAAAGCTGCATTTCCACTGTGTGAGGAAACTAAGAGCAGAATATTACTCACCACGCGGAATGAAGAGGTAGCTATGCATTCAGACAGAAATGGGTTCCTCTTCCAACCTCAACCACTAAATGACGATGAAAGTTGGCAACTGACGAAGAAGATAGCAATGTCTGGGAGGGGAGATAAGTATGTTTGCGCTACAGCTGTTTTGAATTTGCATTACCTAACAGATTATATTTGACACTAAATTTCCAGTCTCAATCAACTTGTTGCCTGACATATAAGCATGTATGGAGATCCTAGGATATCATCCTTGCACCGACCGTCTTCATTCATTTTTTTTGCAGCGAAAAAAAGAGACTGAAATGCATGTCACAAATACACTCTTTCGTTGTCTAAGCATGTTAACTTCTTCATTTTGTGAGTCAAACTCCCAATGATATTCTTTATACTGTACTGCCAAATACAGTTTACCAATGTTCTCAACAATACAAGTCTGCGGTGTCATGTAATATTATTCCATTTTCTTGAATGGAATGATGTGTTTCCTTCGTACTTATTTACTTTTCTGTTTGACTTTCATCCTGCAATATATATCTTTGAAACTTGAAAGTGTGGCCAAGATTAAAAATACCATTTGTTCTTTGTTCTTTGTTCTTTTTTTGTTCTTCAGGTTCCGCAATTTTCAAAAGGATGAAAGAACTAGGAAAGGAAATGCTTCAACCTTGTGCAGGTTTGCCATTAGCCATCACTGTGCTTGCAGGACTTTTGGCAAGAAAAAGGACAGTTGTTGAGTGGGATATGGTGCTTAAAAATGTTTATGTATACATAAGAAGAGGCAAAGGCCTTGATCAAGAATACAAAGGTGCATTGTGGGCGTTGGCGTTGAGTTATGATGACTTACCGTATCATTGAAACCATGCTTTCTATACTTGGGTCATCTTCCTGAAGACTTAGAGATACCAGTGAAAAGGTTGACTCAACTGTGGATGGCAGAGGGTTTTATATTTGCATCACAAGAAACAATGGAGGATGCAGCGTATGGCTATGTAACTGAGTTGGTTGAAAGACGTGTGATTCAAGTTGGAGAACGGGGTTCGATTAGAAAGATTAAATCTTGCTGTTTTCATGATCTCATGCGAGACTTGTGCTTGTTAAAGGCGCGAGAGGAAGGTTTTCTTCAGAATGTCAACTTTTCAAATCAAAATGAGGCGACTGATCCTCCTCCTTCCATGGTAATCAATGCTACACCAATAAGTAAAGTTCGAAGACTTTCAATCTACTTGGATAAACATGTTGATAAATTGGTTCCACCGAGAAACAAAAGAGATGGTCACATAAGGTCTCTGTTGTACTTTGGCCCCAATTGGTGGATTTCCACAAACAAGAAACTAGTTTGATCCTTGTTTAGCAACTTCAAATTGCTTAGAGTTTTGAAGTTAGAAGGTATGTGCGGATCAATGGAATTGCCGGATGAAATTGGCAACATGCTCCACTTAAGATTTTGTCTGCGGTACAGTCATGTAAGTGTACCATCATCCCTAGGCAATTTGACATGTCTGCAAACTCTCGATTTAATGTATACCAACTGCCGTGCAGTTCCGAATGTGATATGGAAGATGGAACAACTGAGGCATTTGTCTTTGCCGTTGTATTACACTAGCCAATAGCCCCGCGCGCTGCTGCGGGGTAATAGGTGATTTGAGTGCATAAAAGAGTTAAAATGGAGGAATAATAATATTTTTTACAATCAAGTAAACCACTTTCAGTTTGAACCAAACCTTTGGCAATGGAACTTGTTGAGTAAAAAGTACATCATTGCTTGATAGTAGAGGAATGGAGAAAAAAATTATGGAAAAGCATAAGAGATTAAAACAGATAAAAGATTCATATATCATCACACATGAGGATTTAGTAAATTAAAAACAATGCCTTGTTTAGTGGAATGTATAAGTCAAACAAGTTAGGCAAGAGGGCTTGAAATACATTGTTGCCAAGTCTTAATAGGAACCCAATTGCATACCAATTTCTTATGGGGTGTTTTTTTCATAACTCACTATCAAAAGCTTGCAATTTACCCTCTAATTTGTTCTATCATATGTTCGGTCTCCAAAAGCATGTCCTAAAATCTTTTTATAGCATGTGACACTGCCCATGCTCTCCAACTTTTTCACAGTAGCTCATAACTTGGATTTTCTTACTATAGCTCAGACCATAGATATTTCTTTTTTTGATAAACCCTATATAAACACTTGTTTAGGGGAATTCTTGGCCCCCTCTCTGATTCTTGTGCTTACTTGCATACCTGGAGAAGATGAAGACATGCAAAACTTCAAAACCCATGATCAACATCGGAAACCAAATGAAGCTGGAAAAAAAAAGGAAATGCATGGTACACCTATCAGCAGAGACTCACATATAAATTTCCTGCTTAGTAGCATACCAAGAAACACTATAAACACAGCCGCCACACATCAAAATGCCAAAAAACTGAAAAGTCCTACATGGACCAAACATGAAATGCAAAAATCACAAATTAGAGGTATCCTTTGATCTTATGATCATTGCCAGAAACAAAAAACATGCAAAAGATGACCACATAACACAAACTTGCAAAGGAAAAACACATAATAGAGGGATGCATCTTTTAGGATTCTCAACATGTAAAACCCAGTCCCAACATTACCCAGAAACAAAAATCGTCATTGCACCCTACCACTAACATTTAATAGCTACCAAAAACTTTAATATGCCCCTTTTCTTCTCAGTTGACAATTAAAATATGCTTTCATAGTTTGAATGCATAAGTATGTAAGGAGAACATCCCGGCCAGCTTGAGTTTTGTAGACATAAAATTTGGCAAAGAGGAAAAGCTGCTAGCTTTCTATATATACACACAACATCAGATTATGCATATAATCGATTACCAATCACTCTCACTAATCCAATAAAAATTGCAGAAGAAATTTTCCTGAAATTGTAAATAGGTTCGTATGCTTCAATATAATAAGGAACCCGATCAACAAACTGGTAATGCATGAAATCAAAAACTCTACAAAATTAATCAACCCAAATATTATTGATAAAAGAAATAGGGTGAGAGCCATTCACCTCCGTGGGCTACCAAAATTTTGGAAGCTTGATTTTCAGTTGTCTTCTGAATCGAGAACAAAACTATCCATGACAACTTCGGCTGGCATCATATGAAAATTTCTGAATATATATATATATATATATATATATATATATCTACCATCGAATAAATTTAAATATCACTTATTAGCATATGAGAGCAGGTTTTGGCCTCAAAATCTCGTCCCTTCTCTGATTTTACTATTATTTTCTATAGATATTAGAATAAAAAAAATGGGACGAGTTGCGCAGACGAAGTAGACAAACGGGATAAAGCGGTGAGGAAATATAGGTGTAAGGGCAAGAACGTCATTTCATAATAATTAATAACAGTTTTGTAAATAAATTACAATTAGAGGTATTATGATCGATTTGCAAGATGAGTAGTACTGCTGTTTTGCTTTAGTATATATAATAAGGCGTTCTGACCTGCACCTCTCTACTCTTCGCAATCTGCAGACTTTATACTATTTTTCAAGTTGTTATTGCGACTTGAATGATCTCACTCACTTAACCAATCTTCGGAAGCTGGCCATTCAAGTGGACAGTCCATTGGCAAATTTAGGGGAGAAATTGAAACCTGCAAGCCGCACGCTTGACTGCATTCGATCTCTCTTTGTGCACAACTTACTTGGAGATGACAGTGGTACGGAGGTTACAGAAATTCTGTCAAGTCGTAATATATATAAGTTGGATTTGAACGGACGAACTGTTGAGCTGCCAAAATTTCTTCATGACTATCAAAACCTCACTAAGTTAACATTGTGTCGCTGTGATCTCAAGGACAACCAAATGGTAGTGCTAGAGAAGCTGCCAAACCTCAAATCTCTTTGCCTGATGGAGCAGACTTTTGAGTGCAAGAATACAAACACACTTGTTTTCTCCAAAGGTGGCTTTCCTCATCTTGAATGCCTTAAAACTTATTTGCATAGAAGTGGGAGAAGCAGAGGACTTGAAGGTGGAAGAAGGGGCCATGCCTATTCTGAGCCGTTTGTACATAGAACATTGCCGCTATTTGAAGTCGATTCCAGATGGGCTTAGATATGTTACCACCCTCAAGAAATTAACCGTCGCGATGCCTAGCTCATTTGTTAGCAGGCTTCAAGTTGGGGGAGAGGATTACCTTAAAATCCAGCACGTGCATTCTGTTAACTTACGAGTTACTAGGTACTTGTTAAATTCATTGAGGTGTTCTTCATTTGGTTTCATTGTGTTAGATTTCTTGATATGTGTGTAAGTGACATTCTAGAACTCTGTACATGTGTGTGTGGTGTGTGTAACATTCTACAATTGACGGTAATCCCGTTTTGCTTGAACTATATTGTATGTTTCATTGTCCTGCTGCTCCTGTGACTGGCAACTTGCATTACTCTGAAGTCCAAAAACAAATCAACTTCTTCGGTTCAGTATTCATTTCAAGATTCTTTCATGGTTAAATTTCTCATAGATTACTGATTTCAATTATGACAGGAATGCTCTAACGAATTAGAAGCACTATATTTGTTCCGGACTTGATACTGAAAGTTAGTCATTGATTTTCATAGCATGAATTTAGAAGCATATGAAGATTGGTTCTTTTGTTTCCCTAAAGTGCTTCAATATTCATCTTGTGGTACTGGATTTCACTGAAGCCATAAATGCTGATTTGGTCTTATTCTGTAGCTAGATCATGGGAGTCATTCTAATGAGGACCTGTAAGTTGAGGACTAGTTAAGGGCTTTTCAATTAATTACTTATTAGACTAACTTTTTGATCAAAATTTGACATCTTAACCATTGAAGTTGTAGATTTATATAAGTAGATCAATCATACAAAATTTTAGCCAAATTGGTGATCGTTAAGTACTAGTTTTAGATCAAATCAATGGACGAACCAAATCTGTTAAACATGAACCGTTCAAGTTCATAATTGGTAAATCACACTTATGAATGTCTTAACAATTTTCAATTTAGTTAAAAATTTGCAGAAATGATCTACTCATAAATATTTATAAAATGAACGGTTAAGATGTGGATATAAGATCGAAAAGCGGGATAAACCGAAAAGTCCTCAACTTAGAGATCCTCACTAGAAGGGCTCTCGCTAGATCATAACATCAGAACAAGATAGTTTATTGAGGTGAGGCTTGAATTTGGATTTTCTGCAGTTTCTCAGTGCTATCCAGAAGCTTTGCAAGAGGTTCTCGTGAGTCTTGGCTTTTCTGCTCTCATTTCTTTTTTGCTTTTTTTCTTGGTTTTGTTGTTTAGAGAAATAGTGTAACCCTATCATAAATGCTTGGCCATGGAAGAAATGGCGGAGGCGGTGCTTGTCCGAGAGGACTTTGCCCTGTTTTCCTTCACGATAACAATGATAACCTTAGTTTACATTACAGTTTTTGGTAGCATTACTTCTTTGTCCATTTTTGGGATTTGCTTAATTGAATGAAGCTTGATACTTAATAGTACGTAGTTTGTTAATGTAACACAAACATGCTTCTGTAGAGGGAAAAAAATTACTGGTGTATGTGAACTCTAGTTTTCCTGGTTTGCAAATATGAAGGCTTTGGTGCTCATGAAATTAGTTTGAGGTTCTGTTTGTTGTCTTCAGAACTGATTCTGTTGTACAATATTATTTCTAAACGGGCGACTAATAGTGTTGGCCCAAACGGGGAGTGCGGAATAATGAGGTAGACATGATAGAAAATACTTGGTGAGATGGGAGGGGGTGATTTCCTGAAGAAAGTCAAGGCACACAATAGTGAAGTCGAAAACCAGCAGTAGATTTGTAATCAACATCATCGGTGAAAAATGTCTCTGTATTTGATCTCTAAGAAGATGGAGTGTCAGAGGGCTTGAACTGGGATGCAGGGGTGTATAGGATCAGAAAAGTCAAGTTAACGTTGTATGATATTGCTTTGACCAGAAAGGTAAATAGCTTAAGATATATCAAATAGCTTTGATTTGGATTGGTTGGGGATTGGTAATTGGACTACTGGACTCAGATCTAATGCTTGGATCAGGTGTAAAGAATATATAGCTTGACAAGTTATAAGAATTGCCGTGTGAAAATTTTCATTAAGGGTGATTATATACTCCAGTCTTAAAAATTCTCTGGTTGCATGATTTATGATTACACACAAGTTGGCTGCTGTATGTGTCAGCAGCTGTGAAATATGAAGGGCATTTGAGTAACAGTGGGAAAAGAATGTTGGAATGCAGTGGCAACAGGCATGTATCAAACCTTTCTTATCCTGCATTGCTGGTGTTTACCGTTGTTGTTTAAGCCTTGCTAAATTTTTGGGATGTTTCCTTTGATGTTCTGAGTTCATTGCGCAACACCATAGCTGGAACTTATGGATGGTTGAATTGCTTTATGTTATTGTTGAAGAGCACAGATGTGAATATCAGAAAAGATCACAAGCCACAGCCTAATAGCCCTCACTCTTGCACACTGGTTTTTCATCTGCTGAAGATTACTTGCTATGCAAGTCAGCCTGCTGTTGCCTGCTGTACAGATTTCTTGCAGCCAGGAGAAGTGTGGATGAAGCAACTTCATCAAGCTTCCTTAGTTCTTGGTTCAATGTACAGATTCATCTTTCAATCCTTTGGTTTTGTGTATAAATTAGTTGTAGCTTAGATTAGACCGGTTTAAAGCTATAGGTCTTAGTGTCTACTTAATCTTGTAAACTGAAGAACAATGTATCATTTTGAATTCATCAGCTTCATTACTCTTTCATCTTTCATTCTTGTTCAAGTTCTTTTGTTCTTTATGGTATCAGAGCAGGTATCCTCATAAGACCTGCTTCTGTTTGTTGGCTTCTGGTTCATAAAGCCATAACAACAATCAGTATCTCTTCCATATTACAGCCTCTTGAAGATGGCTGGAGGTTCTGAAAAATCATCCTCAACTTCGAAACCTGAAACAATGGATTCAAATCCAAACCAGCGCCTCAGCTCAGTCCTTCTAAATGAGTTCAACTTTCTTCCTTGGTCAAGAGCCATTACTCTTGCACTTGGAGGAAAAACTAAACTCAGCTTCATCAGCAAGCCTAGCAGCAAACCAGATTCTGACTCTCCTGAGTTCGAAACATGGCTGGCTCAGGATCAGTTAGTTATGTCATGGCTCCTAAACTCCATGGAGCCCCATTTGGCAGAAATTTTCAGCTATTCAGATTCCTCACTTCATCTTTGGGAAACTGTCAAAGATATGTATGGAAATCTGAATAATGCTGCCAGAGTGTTTCAGCTGAAGAAAGATTTAGCTGAAATTCAACAAGGCAACCTTTCATTTGTTCAATTACTTGGCAGTCTGAAGTCAAAATGGAATGAACTCGACCTCTACAGGCCACACACCACTGATGCAGCTGTCCTCCTAAAACGAGCTGAAGAAGACAAAGTCTTTCAACTTCTAGCTAGCCTTGGACCAGATTATGAGGATCTCAAGAGCCATTTGTTGATGACACCTGAGCTACCATCGTTTCAAATGGTATGCAACACAGTCCAACGTGAAGAAGTCAGAAAAAGGGTGATGAATACAGACATTGCAGTTGAAGGCACATCTGAGGCTAAGGCCTTCATTGGCAACAGACCCTATAAGGGAAGAAGACCTGACCTGAAATGCACTCATTGTATGCGCATAGGTCGCTCAGGGATTGGACATTTGAAGGAGACTTGCTGGATACTTCATCCTGAGCTAAAACTCAAGTTCAGTGAAGATAACAGAAGTCAGAAGAGCAAATCAAGGGATACCTGTTTTCCAAAAGCTAACATGTGCAACACCTCAGAAGACAAGATAGAATTTTCCACCAACCCTGTGACTTTAATAAATGAGTTTGCTCAGTTTCTACAGCAGAGGCAAGGAGAAAATCAAAATGAAAACTCTACAACAACACTTGAAAAATTTGCAAGCTTCCTTGCAGACACAAGCTTGGCCTCTCCTGAGGAAATTCCAGGTATTGTTTGTGCCATTTCAACAGCATTAGATCTCAGTAAGCTTCATGATTTTTGGATTGTGGATTCTGGTGCTTCTGATCATATGTCAAATAATGCCTCTGAGTTAAGTGATTTTAAAATCTTTGAAAGGCCATCTCATGTCTCAATAGCAAATGGAAAAACAGTTCTCATTTTAGGAAAAGGGAAACAAAAATTTTTCTCAACTCACATGGCTTCTTCTGTGATGTTTGTTCCAGATTTTCCTTTCAAACTTATGTCTGTTGGAAAGATCACTCAGGTGTTAAAATGTCTGGCCATTTTCTCAGATACTAATGTTGTGTTTCAGGATTCTGTGACCAAACAGAAGATTGGTGAAGGTTTTTTTCTTAATGGCTTGTACTACATCTCCACATCTCACAGTCTTCAAAAGAGTCTCATTGCAGAATCTAACTTCTCCAGCTCACTGCAGCTGTGGCACATGCGCCTGGCTTATCCTTCTTTTCATGTTATGTCTTTTTTATTCCTTAATCTGTGCAAGACTCACCATGAGTGTGAGATCTGTCACAAGTCGAAATCTACTAGACTGCCTTTCTCTCTTTCCAATTCTAGAGCATCTAAGCCTTTTGAAATTGTACACTCAGATGTTTAGGGACCTGCAAAATTGATGTCAGTTGATGGTTTTAAGTATTATGTTACATTTATTGATGATTATTCCAGGAACACCTTTGTCTATCTCATGAGATTTAAAACTGAAGTTCCAAAATGTTTTGAAGATTTCCATAATCTTGTCAAAAATCATTTTTCCTCAAACATTGGATTACTAAGATCAGACAATGGCACTGAATACACATCTAGAATCATGACTAACTATCTAAGTGCTAATGACATTTTACACCAAACCAGCTGTGTGGCAACACCTCAGCAGAATGGTGTATCTGAAAGAAAGAATAGAGACCTACTTGAGAAGACTAGAGCTATTATGATTCAAGCAAATGTTCCAAAAAAATACTGGTCCTACTCCATACAAACTGCAGCTTATATCATTAACAGATTGTCTAGTAGAGTGTTGAATTTCAAATCTCCTTTTGAAGTGCTAAAAGGAAGGGAGATTGGCATTGAACATTTAAGAGTGTTTGGTTGTGTCTGTTTTGTACATGTTCCATCACATAATAGGGACAAGTTGGATCCGAGAGCCATCAAATGTGTTTTTCTAGGATATTCATCAACTCAGAAAGGTTACAAATGTTATAACCCTCAGACTAGGAAACTATTTGTATCAAGAGATGTAAGATTTGATGAAGCTACCTCCTTCTTTCAGCTCAGTGATAATGACTTTCAGGGGGAGTTTTTTGATGATTCCATACCAATTCTAGTTATTGTGGAAGAAATAGCTCATGAGGAAGAAAGTAGTGGAAGCATTCCTGATCAAATCATTCAACCAACAGAAGCTCAACCAACAGAAGATCACCACCAAGAAGAAATTGAGGTTCCTATGCTACCAGAACCAGCTGAACCAGTTCAGCAGGCTGTCTCTCATCAGAAAAGATATCCTAACCGAACTAGGAAACTTCCAACAAAACTGGATGGTTTTGAAACTTATGTTCCAAAACATCCTCTTGGTAATGTAGCTCTCCTCAACAGTGTAACTCCTTCACATTCTGTGTTTCTAAATAGTATGTGTGATATTACTGACCCTATCACCTTTGAGGAAGCAAATCAGTCAGGTGTCTGGAGACAAGCAATGAAAGATGAACTGCAGGCTCTCACTGACAACAAAACTTGGAGCATTGTGACACTTCCAAAGGGTCATAAAGCTGTGGGATCTAGATGGATTTACAAGACCAAGTTTCATTCAGATGGAACCATAGAAAGATATAAGGCAAGACTTATGGCTAGGGGTTTTACACAGACCTTTGGAGTCGACTACAAGGAGACATTTGCTCCTGTGGCTAAGATGAACACAATCAGGGTTCTACTATCTGTGGCAGTTAATTGTAGTTGGAGTCTCTATCAAATGGATGTTAAAAATGCCTTCTACATGGAGAATTGGAGGAGGAAGTTTACATGAAACTTCCCCCTGGTCATGATCAAGCAAAGGTACCAGGACTGGTCTGCAACCTGCACAAAGCCATTTATGGCCTCAAGCAATCACCAAGAGCTTGGTATTCCAAGCTCAGCTCTGTTCTACTTACCTCAGGATTCAAAAGAAGCCTTGCTGACTCATCAATGTTTGTAAAGACTGGTAACTTTGGGAAACTGATTGTCCTTGTGTATGTTGATGATCTGATAATTACAGGTGACAGTCAAGAAGAAATTCAGTCATTGAAGACCATTCTTCATACTTCATTCTCTATCAAGGATCTTGGCCTGCTAAAATATTTTCTTGGAATAGAAATGGATCAGTCTTCATCAGGACTGTTTCTCAATCAAAGGAAATACATTGCAGATCTCTTGGAGGAATTTAACATGAGAGATAGCAAACCGGCTCAATCTCCCCTCCCTAGCCAGATCAAGATTGAAGCCAAAGGTGATGTGCTTTCTGAGATATCAGAGTATCAAAGACTTGTTGGCAAACTTATTTACCTCACAATCACTCGCCTTGATATCACATATGCTGTCAGTTTAGTCAGTCAATTCATGCATGCACCTACTACTACTCATCTGCAACTTGTGAAACGTATTCTTCGTTATCTCAAACAATCTGTAACTAGAGGAATTCTCATCAAGAATAATGGTCATTGCCGGTTAGAAGGTTATTCTGACTCAGATTGGGCAGGGAACACCATTGATCGAAAATCCACCACTGGCTTTTGCACATTTGTTGGAGGCAATCTTGTTACATGGAAGAGCAAGAAACAAACTGTGGTATCAAGATCAAGCGCAGAGGCTGAATATCGTGCCATGGCCTCAGCTGCTTGTGAGCTGATATGGTTAAAATCTCTCCTGAGAGATTTAGGAATTGAGAACAAGGCACCAATCACATTACACTGTGATAATCAGGCAGCCATGTGCATAGCAGCAAATCCAGTCTTTCATGAACGAACAAAGCATATCGAAGTGGATTGTCACTTCATCAGAGATCAAGTTCAATCGAAGATACTTACTACTGCCTATGTTAGGTCTGTCGATCAATTGGCTGATATATTTACCAAAGTCCTTCCTACTGCTCAGTTTGATCGTTTATTAATCAAGCTTGGTTCAAGAGAAGCTCTAGATCAAGCTTGAGGGGGAGTGTTGAAGATCACAGATGTGAATATGAGAAAAGATCACAAGCCACAGCCTAATAGCCCTCACTCTTGCACACTGGTTTTTCATCTGCTGAAGATTACTTGCTATGCAAGTCAGCCTGCTGCTGCCTGCTGTACAGATTTCTTGCAGCCAGGAGAAGTGTGGATGAAGCAACTTCATCAAGCTTCCTTAGTTCTTGGTTCAATGTACAGATTCATCTTTCAATCCTTTGGTTTTGTGTATAAATTAGTTGTAGCTTAGATTAGACCGGTTTAAAGCTATAGGTCTTAGTGTCTACTTAATCTTGTAAACTGAAGAACAATGTATCATTTTGAATTCATCAGCTTCATTACTCTTTCATCTTTCATTCTTGTTCAAGTTCTTTTGTTCTTTAGTTATCGTGGCCTAGTTTCTCATAGCATTTCATTAAGTGGTTCAGGCTTAGTCTTAGTTCATATTGTCAGCTTCAGCCTAGATATGGGGTCATTCTCAGCTGAAAGTAACTGCTGAACAAATCAAATACATGTTAATCAAGTCCTATTTAGTGGCTTATTGCCAATTCTGCTTATTGCTTAAATATGATTGGAGCCTTAATTTTCATTTGCGTTGCATCATGCTGTCTAACAAACCTTTAGCATCAATAAGACCAATTAGCCATTTCAAAAAGGAGACAAATAAGACCAATTAGCCTTACCCCTTCAATCACCTAAGTTTTACACAGTACTTTAATTTTTCTGAACGCAGAAATTCCAGACTAACTGTGGAACTATAGTGAATTGGTGATGACTGAAGGTAAAAATTTGGTTTTGGAAAACAGTAAACTAATTGGTCCAAGAATTAATAAATTGCAGTTCCAAGCTACTGGGTTGGTGCTGCATCTTTTTCTTAATATTTTCTTATTGTGTGCTGAAGGGTTATCTTCCCTTATCACAGATGCAGTTACCAAAGGGGTATGGCATGGTTTGAAGGTCCGTGATGGTGCCTCTACAGTTAGTCACCAACTATTTGCTGATGATAGCATGCTATATGCTAGAGCGTCCCTACAGGATTGTGCACGGATCAGACAATTACTAAGTGTATGAGGAAGCTTCGGGTCAACAGGTTAGTTTGCAGAAAAGCAGTGTGTCTTTTAGTGGGATTGTGCCACCCTATTTGCAACAGTCTTTAGCAGATTATCTTGGTATGCCGATTGTCTTAGCATGCACATGATAAATACTTGGGTATTCCAACTTGGGTGGGGCGATCCTGCAATAATACATTTGCATACATGAAGGATAAGCTAAAAACGAAACTGACAGGTTGGATAACAAAGTTGTTGAGTGCAGCGGGCGAGAAATTTTGATCAAAGTTGTAGCTCAAGCAATGCCTCTTTACACAATGTGCAGTTATCTATTACCACAGGGCCTAATTCAGGAACTACATCAGTTGTGTGCCAAGTTCTGGTGGGGGGGACGGATGAGAAAAAGGGTATGCGTTGGAGGGCTTCAACCTAGAGAGATGGATCACCGGGTTACATCAAACTGAATGTGGACACTTCTTTTAATAGCGTATCAAGGAATGCTGGAGTGGGATGTGATCATGAGGGGAGTTGTTTGGGAGTCTTTATGCAAGGAGAATTTACAACACATGTTACTCGCCATGGTGAGTTAATGACGTCATGTTACTCAACACTTCAAGGTTTGCCTAGCGCTAATTAATTGGAAGTAATTATATTCTAAGATGGAAATTCAAGAGCATCTTCAATAACTTTTTTATAATTTATCTATTTTAAAATAGAAAATCACAAAAAAAAAATTTAAAAATAAACTCAACTCTAATAGCTCTTCTATTTTATTGTACAACATTAAATGTTTTTTTGTATAATTTATGTATCTATATAAATATTATATATTTATTCAAATTAAACCCCAAATTTAATGTTAAATTTGTTAATTTTATGGCGTTTTTCCTTTTTAAGAAGAGATAATGAATTCTATAAGGAAAATAATAAATTTTAAAGATATATAGATGAATATACAAATTCTGAGAATTCTATAGATATAAAGAATATGTTTATCTCTCTTCACATTTTTTGTTAAATAGAGGATGCTTTACATGATCTGTTAGAGTCAAAATATGATATTTTTCCTATAAAATGAAGATAATTCTCACTACAAGAACAACTATTTCAGCCGACGAAATTTTTTCCTCGGCTAAGTAAAAAATTTCGTCTGCTAAAGTCTTAGCCGATGAAACGCCGTCGGCTAAGAATTCGTCGGGAAAAAGCCGTCAGCCAAGACTTTAGCCGACAAAATTACTGTTCATCGTCTGCTAAAGTAATTTATTTAGCCCACGAATAAATTTTTCGTCGCTTAAAGTCTGGACTTTAGATGACGAATTTTTGGACCTTAGCCAACGAAATTTTATTAAATTTCGTCAGCTATAGTGAATTATTTAATTTATTTTTATTTATTTAACTTTAGCCGACGAATTTTAATAAAATTCGTCGGCTATAGTTAGTTATTTTATTTATTTTCTTTTTTATTTAACTTTAGCGTACGAATTGTATTAAAATTCGTCGACTATAGTTATTTATTTTTATTTCTTGTATTTTTGATTAATTTTTTTCTTTTTTGTTTTTACACCGATAGTGGAGGAGAAAGATGAGGAGAAGAGGAGAATCGGAGGAGGAGGAGAAGGCTAGGAGAGGGAGAAGGAAAAGGAGAGGAAGAGAAGGAGAAGGCGAAGAGGAGGAGGAGGAGTTAGAAGAGGAGGGGGAGGAGGAGAGGAGGATGAGGAGTTGCTGCCGTCGGAGGAGGAGCCGGAGAAAAATATAGAAAAAATTCAAATTTTTCGACGGAGATTTTGAAAATTTTGAACTTTAGCCGACGAAATATCCTAATTTTGTCTGCTAAAGTTTAAAATTTAAGTCAGAAAAAGTTTAAAATTTTCAAAATCCCCGCCAAAAATATTGAATTTTTAATTAACTTTAGCCGATAAATTTTAATAAATTTCGTCGGCTATAGTTATTTATTTATTTAACTTTAGCCGACGAATTACCCTAATTTCGTCAGCTATAGTTATTTATTTATTTATTTTATTTATTTAACTTTAACCAACGAATTACCCTAATTTCGTCGGTTATAGTTATTTATTTTATTTATTTATTTAACTTGAGCCGACGAATTACCCTAATTTCATCTGCTAAAACCCTAAACCC
Organism: Comarum palustre; assembly: GCA_951800085.1. Lineage (NCBI taxonomy): Eukaryota > Viridiplantae > Streptophyta > Magnoliopsida > Rosales > Rosaceae > Comarum > Comarum palustre. Next base: position 7,473,356 of record OX637584.1, on the reverse strand, counting down.
TATACATAGAAGCTTCAAACGAAAAAAGTCGAGAAATAAGATATGACCAGAATGGTGAAATACATCAACGCCATTTTTCATTCTTTTTCCCTAGAGGTAGCCCTATCTCCTATGGTTATTTTTCATAAAATTTTTATACCACTGGTTGCGTCTCATCGATTTAAAACTATTTTTAGTTGAAGGTCCGGGCAAAATACGTAATTTAGATGGTCAAATGACCGTTTCCGTGCGTAAGTGGTTTGACTTACTGGATTGACCGTAAGGATCGAGCCCTTAACGTTGTCGGATCACGTTGAATTTTTTTTATAGACATATTTCGACATAATGATCATATCAGACGGTCGGATTTTTGTTTCTCAAGTTTGATCGGAATCACAGCATGCTTACTAATGTTGTATAACTTGTTTACTAAGTTTTAAATAAATATTCCGTTTCAAAAACAAACTCTACGTAGAAACTTCAAACGCAAAAAGTCGTGAAATAATATATGACCGGAATGGTGAAATACGTCTACGGTTGAACAATCACGTAATTCCGGTAAAATCTCGGTGCCGATAGTTGCGGTCAATACAATTTAGGGGTTTGACTTACTGAATTGACTGTCCGGATGAAGCCCTTAAATTTATCGGATCAAGTTAAATTTTTACCATAGATATATTTCAACATATTGATGATATCTGACGGTCATATTTTTGTTTGTGAATTTTGATGACCAGAATCACAACATGCCTACTATTTACCATTATTTATCCTTATGGAGAACCCTATCATCGAGGTGTAAATGTCTCAAAATGTTTAGATGAGCAGTTGTGTTTCATCATGGTGACAGTTTGTTGTGTTGAAGGATCGACCAAAATTCCTCATATAGATGCAGATATAGGCATTTCGTGTGTTAAGTGGTTAGAAAAACTGTATTTTGAAGCCTTAAATGAACTCGGATAGCCAAAAAAAGCTAATATATCATGCCATTAGCAATGAATTTGACTCGTAAGGCTGTTCCGCTTCCAGATTGGCATCATAATAGTCAATCGGACACCGAAATATCCGTAGTGCAATTTTGTAACTAAAAGGTACTTTAGCCGACGAAATGCCCTAATTTCGTTGGCTAAACTTTTCAAATTTTGTCGGCTAAAGTTCACAGACTATAGCCGACAAAAAAATAGTTTAGCCCACAAAATTTTATTCGTCGGCTATGATGTTTATGATGGTAGTGTCTAGTTTTACATGAACGGTTAGAGATGCTCTGATAATTAATTTTGTAGATACACAGTATATCAAGGGACAAGATATATATATATATATATATATATATATATATATATATATATATCAAACAGGTATAGTTGTATTTAGAGATACATTGATCTGAGTTAAAGCGACCAGCCCCTAAAACATATTACACTGATCTGGGGTATTCGGTATTCGAAACTATTTCTCCATCAATTAGAGAGCGAAATGAACCAAAAACATGATGAAAAGAAGAACACCACTAATTATAACTTAAGAAAAGAAAACGAATGCCAAAAATAAAAAAAGATGAGGGGTTTACATAAATAAATAAATAATGATACATCATGGGGACCCGATTAATCAATAAATTATGTGGGGGGAAAATTAAGTTTTGAATTAATTAATCAAGCAGTTGTAGAAGACGAAGACGTCCTAGCATAGTGCAACACCATGACATGGTCATCTGCGGTCGATGTTGAAGTGCAGGAGAAATCTGGAAGTGGAAGCAAAGTGAGCGATGCTGCTGCTGCTGCTGCTGCTGCGTCCCTTAGACTCCATATATTATCTCTTACATGCTGCAACGTCAAGAAAGGTTGAAGCTGCTGTCCTCTACATGTTATCTCTATCTGCATAGGTTCCGATCGTCATAATCAACTAAGAAAATCAATGAAATATTACTGTAGTATATGATGACAGATAGAGGAGAAAGAAACAAATGAGTCAGTGATGGGATAGCGAGGCTAACTAGCTGCGTAGATCTCACATATGCGTGGAAAAAGAAAGTTGATATATGATCGAGTGCAGACAATGATTTCGTTCGTGCTGTTTTAATAATTGTGCATGTTAGAACTTAGAACAAACATTATCATGCGATTGTATCATCAGTTGCCTTTCTTTTATTTCCCTTAGCTAATTAATCGGACTTGATAGCTGATTATTGCCATGCAGATTCTATAAGCAAGGAAATTCATCAGAATGGAATTGGGTGTAGACCATAACACAACAAATTTTCAAATATTTATAGCTAATTAAGAACTATTTAGTTCCAAGTCCGAAACTCTTGTCAGTCACTGAAAAATAAAATAAAAATTAGAAAAAATGGTTTTCTATAGGAATGAAAGAAGTTATTTCATATGAACATCTCGAATAGAGTCGAACATCTCACCTATGGTTTTCTTTTTTGTCTAATTCTCCAAGTAAATTAGGATTAATTATGTAGTGTTGAAGTCATGCTTTGTCACTAGCTTACGTCTTTTCCATGCTATTAAATATATTCTCCATATAAATAGATCCTTGTTACGTCTACTTTACCCATAAATCTCCTCCTCAACTTTTGCTCTTTACTCTAACAGATTCTTTAAGCCCCACATCCCACACTCACGACTCCACTCTAATAGTTTCCATTAATCATCACACAAAACAAAATTTTCATTTTGGCCAAAAATTTAAGGAAAAATAAAAACACTTGTGTAATTCATATATAATATATGTAAATACTCTTAGTATAGAAAAATACTTGTATTCGAACTAATTAATAAGAAAAAATCCGGATGCCCACTTACATGTTCGTCGGAACTCAAATATTTTCTTTAGTATATATTATTGCGTAATTATCGTAATTTGTGTAAGGAAAACAGTATAGGGTGGCTCCCCACGATGTTAAACTTCCGGGTGTTAATGATTAAGCGACCGACCCCAGACCAGACTTTGCTGATAAGCCAAAATCATGATGCTTTGGACTTTCATTATTATATTTTCCACATTATAGTGATTATACTATAATCTCCACACATAATAATTATCATACAAAATCACGTAATGGATCCAAAAAGCACGGCGACGACTATACACTATAAATATTATTAATCCTTTTTATTTTTCAAAAAGGGGCCAAAAGCCTCCTCGATCGATCGTCTTCTTCTTCTTCCAGGGAATTATTCCTCGATCCATCCAACTTGGATCATCTTCATGCACGTCTCTTTCACGTTGCTGAAAACCCTAATTTCCGAAAGGTCAATGTTCCTTGATGAACAACCTTCCAGGCCTTCACCTCTATTATATTCCTTTTGCTTACTATAATAACAAAACCCCAAAGCCCTAGTGGATTAGCAGGTTCGTTTTTATATTAAGCTAACTGGGATTATCCTTAAATATGAATGTGTCTTTCACGCTTTTGTTTTTGTTCTCTTGTTCTTCGAATGTTTTCTGTCGTAGATTTACCCCCTCGATCATGCAATTGTTTAATTCCCAACAAGAGACCTAAAGCGATTGAGCATATATAGAGCTGTGTGTGGTTTCCATCAGCTTTGTATGGAAGAGGTGATGATGAAGAAGATGATGTTTTAAATTCCATCCATGCATATGAAAGTGCAGCACTCAAGGTCTTTGATGGGTCTTTTTAAGCACAAACGGATGCATAAAATAGGAAAAGCAGGAGGCCGAAATTACAAAGGGCCTACATTAGCTGTCGATTTGGAAAACAAGAATGAAAGATTGATGACTATGTATGATGAATAATATTGCGAAGAACGAAAGCATGACGATGATGAAACGGAAGCAAAGAATATGAACTTGCTCAAGGAAAAGCAAATATATAGGGTATATTGAGGATCGATGATAATGACATGCTCCGCGTGTGATCTTTGCACTAGTAAAATAAAGAAAAAACTTCCGTCCGATCTAGATCGGATGGAGTTCCTCATTCGATCTTCAAGTTAGGTTATGTGTACAATATCAATCGTAATCTTAACCGTTCAATAGTTGAATTAACCAATGAAGATCATCTATACAAAAAATCAATGTAAAAAAGATTGTTTACTTGCCCGAATGCATCAAACCAAATCAATGATAATCCATTCATTTTGTTTGATGCATTCGGGTGAGCAAACAATCTTTTTTTACGTACATTGATTTTTTGTATAGATGATCTTCATTGGTTAATTCAACTATTGAACGGTTAAGATTACAATTGATGTTGTTAAGAGTACATTTTGAGGAGATCGAATGAACTACTTGGTCCGATCTAGATCGGACCCAAGTATTTTCCGTAAAATAAGGAACGTCCACAGGTATGTGTTACTTTCGAAACTATCTTCACTACAAACAGAAATAGCAAAAGCGACGAAGACGATGTTTATTTCACAAACACTTAAGAAGCATGGAAGCTTAAAGATTCTGAGCCCTGAGTCCATCGACTCTTAAGACTCTATTCAGGTATGGGTCTGCTAAGAACTAATCCCACCATTATAAATTAATAAGCTTTCTCATGGATATTGTGCATGGCTAATCATCACAATATATATTAGGTTATATATGTGGGGATGTTCCCTAAGCTGCTAGCTCGATCGTGTGAAACAAATCAAATCATATAGTTAGAGTCCTAAATTTACGCTAATTAAGATCAGAAGAGACTAATTAGTATGATCAAGATGGTGGAAGATTAAATTTATAAACCCTCATTATTGGGTGTTTTAGTTCAGGCCTGGACCCGAGGTGAGGCCGACGAAGCAACCGCCTCAGGGCCAGGCCTGAACTCCTCAGGGCCAAAATTTTTGGAAGCATCAAAAGCTGGCAGTTTTCGTGAGCAGCAGAGAGATCCTCTATAGAATGAAAGTTTATGGCTGGGTTCTAGGTTTTTGAATGAAATGCAAAGAGACATGGTTGGGGATGTTTGAATTTTAGAATGAAATACAAAGGAGAGATATAATTGGGTTGGCAAGAAATGAGAAGGGAAAGAGGAAAGTTTGATGGCGATAATGATGAGCAGTAATGTTAAAATTCTGAGTTTTTTTGTAGGTCTGGTTTCTCCATGAATTCTGGTTTTTTTCAATTCTAGTGCATTTGAAGGGATCATTTTAAGATCTCGCCTCAGGTCTGACCCTGTTCTAGTTGCATGCCATAGCCAGGTGTGAAGGGTACGAGTTGGCTTTCCGGACGACTTAGAATTATTTTCTTTCTCCATAGAAAAATTATGTAACCAAGTGATTCACATCACCTGTTTGGATATCCCAAAATAAAAGATAGAAGCAATCGAATTCAACTAAGGGTGTACGTGAAAATTAAACAAACATCGAGTGTTCCACATAAAATCGAGGAGAGAATGTTTAGTCTGTCACACATCCTAAATAACTGCTATAATTTATTGATTAACATGATATGCATGATCGAATATGATGAAAGATTTGATTGTGATTGTGATTGTGATTGTGATTGTGATTGTTTATATATATTGGTGCATGGTGAACACTAACTGCAGAGTTTGGTGCATAGCTGTTTGTTGTCAGGGAATGATTAAATACATATATACCATCTAATCAGCTCCTGACTTCATGGCATGACATGTAAGTTGTAAGAAAACAAAAGGAAGTACTTTTGTTTAATCGCAAAACAATTGACGTATATATTACAGTATATAATGCATGCATGTCATTGTTCATACAAAGCACATCTCAAACCGAACACAGATTCAACTACCACTACGTATTTTCCTAAATACGTAGCCAGCCAGTTTTTATGTTCTTTCTTATTCTGTTATATATGTTCAAGTAGTAAACATTCATTCTCAGTTGATCGATATAAGTAATCTAGGAAGGTGCATTATGATTGTTTTCTTTTTGTTTAGGCAATGTTGCCTATGTACAGATCATTCTTCCTCTTCTTCGTATGGATCAGCTTATACGCTTCAGTACAAAGGGTGATTTCTACTTTTCTTGTTTCATCGAGATGCATTGGAAACTCATTTACCCTTATTTTTAACATGATACTTGTCAAAGATCATCTAAACATGAACTGTTTACTTAGCCTATCCTTTTAACCTATACTAAACAAAGCATTTGTACTTGTATTTACCTTAATATTGCCAATAATTATGCTGAAGAATCAAATGCAATGAAAATTTTGGTATATAGACTCAGAATTCAGTGATCCACCCGGCTGTTTTGAAAGAAAATTTTAGAGTTAACAACTAAAGAACAGACACCCAAATGTGTGTCTATACATCTCTGAAACTATTGAGAAATTATTAGTTGTATCGGAACATGTTAGGTGCCTATATTATTAATGTGCTTCCGTTTGAAACCTATCATTGGAATTGCTATATAATCATGGAATTCACCCTGCTAGCTGCATGGAATTAAATTATATATACCCAAATATATATTTGGATCATAATTAAGGCATTTTTTCATCTATTTTCAAAAATATAGAGTATGCTGACTTTAATATATAGTACGTACACAAAACACATTAATCATATTATAATCTACATGTACATTATAGAATTGATGATGGAGAGGCTAAGGAAACCATGACATCTCTAGTAAAAAGCTCAATGGATATCACTTCAAACATGAATTATATGTTTTAGATCTTTTGTTACTTGGGCGCAATTATTAGAGATCATATATAGTGGTATTTCATGATGAGGTTTGTAGCAGAAGAATTGATAAAATGATGTTGCCGCAATAACATGTAATTGATCATGCAGACCCCTAAATTATATCCCAATACAAATTACAGTGGTTTGATTAAAAGTGATTCGTTCCTCTTTACCTGTTAAAATCTCAAATAGTCTTTTGCATACATAATTAAACTTGAATTCTTACTCCACTCGCATGCAGAAAAAGAACCAAATTTTGTCATAGGAATTATAACCTCTATATCTCCAATTTTTATTGAAAATCTCAGTCCAAATTCGGTTCTATTTCTTTAAAAATATAGGTAAAACATGCATGCATGATAATCTAGTATAACTCAAACATCATCTAGGACAATTTTTAACACCCCAAACTAAGCTCTTCTTCTCTTTGGATCATATCTTTGACTATAATTGAAATGAATGGGGTGCGTTAATATATATGGTATATTAAGGTATAAACTCGATCAAAACAGCAGCAATATATAGTACTAAATTACACTATAACCATTTCATTCTTAGAAGTTAAAATATACATACACACATATGAATGTGCTTGTAATAAGCATACTAATTACTTGAGTCGGGTAGGGAGAAATATTATGCTTGTAGTTTCAATTTCGTATGGGAACTTCTAGCTATTAGCGGTGTTTCTTTCTCAGTGTTTTTCTCGCAGTACTGGTGCTTCTATTTTCAGTTATGTATTTATTTTTGAATTTTTGGTTGTTCTCTTATAACCTGCTCGCTTTCTATGCATGCAAGTTATAATGAATGTTACTTTCATTAATGTTTAAAATCAAAACAGGTTTTTATGCAGAGTGGGAAAGGCCGGCCATTCATTTCTCTACCATCGATTTTGAGGTTTGGGGGAAAAGGGTGGTAGGTAAACCTCTCAGTATGTTATCGAACTTAATTTGCAAATAACAGTTGCAATCCATCACTTCAAAACGTCCATTTCTAATAACTAAAAACACGCTCATCCCATAGGGGAAAGACACACATAAACATAATACAAAACTAAAGAGATAGAGGAATACACCAGTGCCATGGAAATGTACTCACCACCTAAAATGGTTTTCAACAGAAGAAACAAACACTACTAGGGAGAAACCCCGTTTTAGTTCTGCTGTTTCTATCATGTCTCTAACACCAACCAGGCTACATTACTCAACGATCGAAAACCACAGCACGATTTTTTTTTCTTTTTTCTGTTATTGTGTTCTTAAGTTTAGGACAAAGGTAGCCATTAATCCACTATATCCGTAAGCAATTTTAATCAGAAAGAGGAATTTATGAGGATACGTACCTCTGATTCGCTGTCAAGTCTTAGCTTGTTAACCACATACTTCTTTATCAATCGAACAGTCATCCTTCCATCCCTAAATTTTCACAGAAGATAAAAAAACAATGTAATTCTTAAGTACAAAGAAGGTTCTTTCTTTTTTAATTTTTTAATTCTAATAATTAGATGGAGGATTCAAAGATGGAAATATTACTTGATTCTGAGGTAGCTTTTAGGTATCTGGGGCAAGAACGGCTCTTTTTCTCTGCATTTAAAAAAATACCGACTAGAGTTCATATATAATGAAGAAACGTAGTTAACGTACTAAGGGGGAGAAGAAGAGAAATTTATGAAAATACTTAACTGATTTTGTGAGGCTTGGAGCATAAACCAGATGCCGGACTGGGGACGCCTGGGAGGATCAACAACTCTGAAATCTAAGCTCGGGGCAGCAGCACCACCATGATGATGATGTTGAAATGGGCGTGCAAAATAGGAGGTGGAGGATGATGGTCCCAGTTGAATAAAAGAAGATGAAGAGGTAGAAGTAGAAGTAGAAGCGCTACTATTCCCTATATGATTATTATGATGACGAGGAGGAATCAATGGCCTAAATCCCCAGTTAACCTCCTGGTGCTGGTGATGTTGAGGAAAGTTCGGCGGCAAAGAACTACTCATTCCCATTCCCATTCCGAATCCGGGGTGTTGAAAATATAAATTAGACGTCGTAGTGCTCATCAGATTAGGAACACGAATCTGATGATGACGATCAGGAACATGAAACACGGGAGTCATAGAAGACCTGGCAGCTTCTTGTTGCAGTTGAAACTGCCGGGACGATGAAGACGACGGCGACGATATATTTGCTGATAACAGATCAAGCTCAATCAATCCCGATGCCGATGTTGAAGTGCCCCTTAACGAGCTTCTTCTTTCCGGAGCTTGGACGTCTGCACTGGTAGCGGTGTGGCCGCCTATACTCAATTGGAGCCATCTCTCGTCTCTCTGATCTTCATCGACGTGAAGATCAGCTTTTGAACTTGATCCCGCTTCGGCTTGGTTGTTGTTAAGACTGTTAGTTCTTGATTCATCTTCGGCCATTGGACCATTGACCACTACTAGATCGGAAGATACTGCTAATAAGTAAGATTGATCAGTAATAGTATACTGATCATAACCAGCTTCCTCTACTTGACTCATAAGACGAACACCAAAGCTCTCGTCGCCCGGCACCGTATTGTTGTAATAATTGGCACCGCAGCCACCATAACCACCGTAGAGTTGTTGCTGTTGTTGTCTGGATAAGTTTTGATGATGTGCAGAAGGAACCATGGTCATTTCGACGACCCGTATTGACTGTAGTACTGCTTGGTCGTCTTCTCAACTAGTTGATGATGAGCCATGGATATTTATAATAAAGAAACTAAACCTTGCAGAGTGATCTGGATTCTGGTGTTTATACGGGGAAGTGGGATCTTCTAATATTGGTGCCATAGGAATGATAATAATGATCCTGCAGATGATGAGCGGCCGAGAAACACTACTAGAGAGACACCCATTAACGTCAAGAAGAAGAAGATTTTGTGTTTCATCGTCCACAAGCTGGAGAAGAATAAACCTCACTTTCCATTAATTCTATTTATTTGGAAGCTTGTGAAGAGATAGATGAAATAGTTGCAGAGGGAGAGAAAGAAGAGATGGTGGCCAGTCAGTTATATACAGATTATTATATCCATTGGGATATTTATATTGTTCTTACTATAAAATATTTCTACTCTAGGAGAGGTGTTCTGTATTTTTCTTTTATTGACTTTACTAACAAGAAATATACGTTCCATCGATCTGTATTCTCTTTCTTTTTTGGAAAATTTACATCTTTATAGATTCTAATTTGTCAAACACTCATATATGTCGATTATAATGACCATGCCAACCAATTAAACGTTGTCATATTAGTTAAAATTTTTCAAACCTCACTCTCTCTGATTGGTTGGTTATTATGACCAACATATGTCGGTGGTCGGCAAATTAGAATCTTATATGTATTGTCATGTATAAAAGAAAGGTAATTGAGAGCTAGCCAGCTTATCCAGACTATTTGATTTATTTTACCTATTATGTCACTCAGTATATAAGATAACATCGTATAGAGCGGACAAAACCAGAAACTCAGTTTAACATCGTATAGAGCGGACAAAACCAGAAACTTAAAACTGAGGTAGACTAAAAATAAGAAGATATATGCGACCAAAAAAAATTTAAAATGAACTGGCATATTGGGAATTTCTTTGGCATTTGGCAAATATAGCTACTAAAACCAAAAATAACCTAGAAAATGGCAAAGTAAGAAGTTGGAAATCGGTTTTTGATCATACTAACTAAACACATAAGTGGTGCTGGTGATAGTATATATGTATATACATACTAAAATTATTTTAATTAAGAAGTTACAGTGTGCTGCCGCACATATATACCAGCATACCCTTGGATCCGTTCCTGTTAGAGAATGAAAACTTATTTGGATGGAAGTACATATGTTCCTCTATTGTGCTTCATGTTCTATGAACATACTCTAGAGGATTATGGATCTTAGCCGTCGGAACAATTACGTCTGCTAAGAGTATATTTCCGTCTGTTAAGAAGTGTCGGGGAAGACCCTAGCCGAGATAATAAATTTTTCAGTCGACTAAGATACAACCTAGTCGACGAAAATTTCGTCTGCTAAGGTCCGTCTATTAGGACCTTAGCCAACAAAATAATATTCTGTAGGTTAAATTCCTAGTAGATAGAATTATTTTAAAATTAAAATAAATTAATAATCATCTTAATCAACAGAATTCAAAATATTTCGTCGGCTAAGATCTCAGCCGACAAAATAATTTTAAAATAAATAAATAAATAAAAAACTCTTAGCCGACGAAATATTCCGTCGGTAAACCTAAATTTTTTTTAAAAAACGGAAATCAATCTCCAGAAATCCACCGCCTGCGATCGATCTCCGAAAATCCACCGGCTATTCCGATTCCACTGCCACACACCACCGCACACCATCACCACCACCGCACACCATCTCCAAAAGCTACACCACACCACCACTACACACTACCACCAAAAACCACCACCACAACCACACACCACCACCACCGCACACCATCTCCAAAAACCACACCACACCACCACCACCACACACTACCACCAAAAACCACCACCACCACAACCACACACCATCACCACCCACCACCACACACCATCACCACATATCACCACCACACACCACAACCACTATTTGGAGAAGAGAATAGAGGAGAGAAGAAAGAGTTTGGAGAACAACTTTTGAGTTTTTTTGAAAAAAAATTCAGAAATTTTGCACGGGAAAAAGAATTTTGAAATTTTTAGTTCTTAGCCGACAAAATGCAATCACTCCGTCGGCTAAGTGATAAATAATTTTTTAAAAATTTTGGTATAAAATTTTACGCGGGGAAATTATTCTAAATTTTTTTGCCCTTAGCCGACAAAATTATATAATTCTGTCGCCTAAGTAATACCTTAGGAGACGGAATTATTTAATTTCGTCGGCTAAGGGGTAAACAAAATTTTTTTAGAACTTAGGCGACGTTATATATAATTCGATGATTAAACTTGACAACAAAAATTTGACCTTCTGATATGATCAATATAGTAAAACATGGCTATGGTGAAAAATTCAACTTGATCCGATAACGTTAAGGGGTCGATACGGACAGTCAATCTCTTAAGTCAAACCCTCAAACGCACGAAAACGGTCATTTGACCATCTAAATGACGTATTTTGGTCGGACCTGGACCACAAAATAGTTTTAAATCGATGAGACTCAACCAGTGGTATACAAATTTACTAAAAACTTACACCTGAAGATAGGGCTACCCATAGAGAGAAATAATGTAAATTACGTTGAGCGCAATTAGCGGTACCGAGACTTTACCGGAATTACGTGATTTTTCAACCGTAGACGTATTTCACAATCCCGGTTATATCTTATTTCACGACTATTTTACGTTTGAAGGTTCTACGTAGAGTTTGTTTTTGAAACAGAACATTTACTTAAAACTTAGTAAACATGCTATACAACATTAGTAGGTATGTTGTGAAATTGGTGATCAAACCTGACAAATGAAAATCCGACTGTCTGATATGATTATTATAGTAAAAATGGATATGGTAAAAAATTCAACTTGATCTGAAAAATGTTAAGGGGTCGATCCAGACGGTCAATCTCGTAAGTCAAACCCCTAAAAGTACGGAAACGGTCATTTGACTGTCTAAATTACGTATTTTGGCCGTGCCTTCAACTGAAAATACTGTCAAATCGATGCGAAAAAACCATAGGTGTAAAAATTTAAGAAAAAATAATCCCCGAAGATAGGGCTACCCATAGAGAGAAAAATGATAAATTACGTTGACCGCAACTAGCGTCACCGAGACTTTACCGGAATTACGTGATTTTTCAACCGTAGACGTATTTCACCATTCCAATCATATCTTATTTCACAACTTTTTTTGCGTTTGAAGGTTCTACGTAGAGTTTTTTTGAAACAGAACATTTACTCAAAACTTAATTAGTAAACAAGTTGTACAATATTCGTAGGAATGTTGTGTTTCTGATGATCAAACTTGACAAATAAAAATCCGACTGTTTGATATAACCATCATGGTAAAATACATGTATGAGAAAAAATTTAACTTGATCTGATAATGTTAATGGCTCGATCCAGACGGTCAATCTCTTAAGTAAACCCCATAAACGCACGGAAACAGTCATTTGACTATCTAAATTACGTACGGACCTTCAACTGAAAATAGTTTCAAATCGAAACCAATGGTGTAATAATTTATTAAAAAATAACCTCCGAAGATATGGTTGCCCATAGGGTGAAAAGAATGATAAATTGCATTGACCGCAATTAGCGTTACTGAGACTTTACCGGAATTACGTAATTTTTCAACCGTAGACATATTTCACCATTCCGGTCATATTTTATTTCACGACTTTTTTTGAAAATTTTAGTTCCTATGTACAGCTCCAAAGAAAAAAAATATGGCTGACTTGTTACTGTATTTTTAATCTTAGCTGACAGAATATAAAATGTTCCTTCTGCTAAGAAAATTCTTAGCCGACAGAATATAGTTTTTTACGTCGGCTAAGAAATATCGTAGCTGACGGCAATATTCATATTCCGTTTGCTAAGACCTAAGATCATAGTCGACGGAAATATATTTCCGTCAACTAAGAGCTTTTTTAGCGGACGGAAAGTGCCAGGAACAAAGCTAATAAGTGCTTAGTCGACGAACTATTTATCCTGACCGACAGACCTAGATCTTAACTGACGCAACAGTTTCGATTCATTCAACTAACAATGATAATCCATGTACTAGTGATATACTAACTTTGAAGATACTAAACATGACTTCCTTTATTGTAATGGCTTATATGTGTATCATAATTATACATAAGTAAACTCAGTTGGATCTTGATGGAGGAACTCGTGTATACAAAAATAGTATTTACTTTCATTAATTCTATCTATTTGATAATATACAAGATACTACTAATTAAAGAACAAAGAAATGTTGTTTTACTGTATGAGTCTTATGTTGATAACTAATTCTTCTGTACCGCAATTGCATGTTTAGACGACATAAGAGACTAGATGCATAAATAAATAAATGCATAAGAAACGAGTTTTTAATTGTTTAGATAGGGCTTACTACATGATGTTTGTCCAAATATCTTATTAGTCGGTTTACTTTATAGGTCAATTTTGGATTTTCGTTGTTCTCTCTTATGTATAACAGCTCGATTATAGTTGATTTGACTATAGATCTGATTTAATGAACTTTTATTTCAAAAAAACTAAAGAAAGTACAAATAAAAAGTATCTTGTGGAAATAAAATGGAAACTGAACTATATATTTGTGGATTACATGCATACAATAGCTGAGCAGATCTGCACACATATGGTTATTTTTGTTTTCTAAGTTTTTTGCACACATATGTTATTGCATGAGCGAGCTGCCATACATATTCCAAAGTGATAAATTGACAAAACAGATCACTCTCTCCTTTTAATATATCTCTAAAAGAACCCCTTTTAAGACTAACAGTAGTACTGGATTTATGTGCTGAGGCCTAAGGCCAGTACTATATTAGGACCCATATATATAGATATGCTTTTGATTGAATAATTGAATTTGGTGTTCCAAATATCACAATCCATATACAAAACATATTTATTATGTTGGAGAAGAAGAGCGAGGATCACATATATTTGTCAATCTTGTCGATCTTATTGAGAATATTTTCTAAAATTAGTTCATGCAGGAAACTCACGTCCAGATCGATCAAATATATGTTATGGCCCATGGAATTGCCTAGGTGACAATTGTCTTAGAGACTTGGTTTATTTTAGACAAAACAATGAAGCTGTAATTAGTTTTTTAGGGCTAATGCCCATTTAATATTAATTATTGAAATCTCCACAAACTTTTTCTGTCCATTTTAATTAATTTTAGTAAAATTACATTTTTAACCTAATCTAATTATCTCATCATCTTTCTCCACCACTCATTCACGATTACTCTCTCCCTCTTTTCTCTTTAATCTCTCTCTCTTTCTCTCTCAATCTGTCGATATCGACGCGTCACTCGGAGGAGTGCATCGTTGCCGGCAAGACATGAGGAGGAGCTTTGATCTCCAAGCATCTTCACGCCATCTCGGTCCACTGCACCTTCGCCGGCGAGCCGATTTGCCTGAGCTTAGAGGAGAAGATCTGATCTCCAAGCAACTGAGCTCCAATCTCCGATCTGCAAAATCAAAGGCGTTGGAGTCGCGGCGATCAAAGGCGTTGGACTCGCCAATTTTGTTACTGGTTTGTTTCCACACATCGATGCGAGTCAAGCTCGTTGATCTCCGCTTCGTCACCACAACCGCCTTGGACGGTGGACTCAAAAGTCAGGGTTTTTTTTCTCGAGGATCTCCGACGGAGCTAGATCGAGATCGTGCCTCTGCATCCCTTTGATGACAATTTGTTTCAGACTGTTTCAATTCAATTGTGACTTCATAAGTAATTATCCAATGAAGCACGTTGAACAAGATCAGAAATTGTTTGCGAGTGAAACTTTTATACAACCGAATTGAGTAAAGTTGTTTGCGAAGTTTTTTTTATAACCAGTGGAGATTATTATTATTTACTAATAATGTTTAAATGTCTCAGTAGGATATATTGTGGGCTACGTTATTGAACTGGGGAAGTTGTAGTGCTCTATCTCTTATATTACTATTTGTAGGGTCAACAATTTATAGTGTTAATGGAAGTCAGCAATCTATTTAAGCTTCTTCTAGTTCTTTTTTTGGTGTGTAAGCTTGTTCTTATTCTTCTGGTTCTTAATCTTTTAGCTTCTTCTTTTTTATAGTGTTTTGACTGATTACTGAGGGTCAGTAACTCGTGTTAACGGTGACTGATATTCAGCAACCGGAGAAATTCAGAGTTACTGGGTGTCAGTAATCGAGGTACCGGTGGTTATTGGGGGTCAATAACTAACTTACTAGGGGTCAATAACTGAGTTACCAATGACCGGAGTCCGGCAACCGGAGAAATCCCTAGTTACTAGGTGTAAATAATCGAGATACCGGTGGTTATTGGGGTTAATAACTGAGTTACTAAGGGTCAGTAACCGAGTTACCGGTGACCGGAATCCGATAACCGGAGAAATCCGGAGTTACTAGGTGTCAGTAACTGAGGTACAGATGGTTATTGGGGGTTAGGAACTGAGTTACTAGGGATCAGTAACTGAATTAGCAGTGACCAAAATCCAGTGATCGGAGTCGCGTGACTGGAGTCCGGCAACCGATGATCGGGGTCCGGCAAAGTCTTCTCTCTCTTCTATTTTATTTCTTTAAGTATGTATAAGAGTCGAGGCTAAAAATGTTTTGAAAAATATTATTTTAATATAATTTTAATGAATATTTTTGTATTTGAACGCAAATAAATATATCTTTCATTTAATTGGATGTCAAAGTCTTAATTTTATTGGAATGAACTTTGACTTTAATTTTTTTGTGTAAATGGTCATTAGCCTTTTTTTTAAGCTTGAAGGAAGCAATTAAGTAAGCTAACAGAAATGCCTTCTTGCCTGAAATTCAGAAAGGGAGCGAGAGTGGCAGGGCATGACATTACCTGTCTGTGTCTGAGTGTCTGAATAAAGCTTAGGATATTATATGAGAAGAGAGCTAGAGCACATTGGACTTAGATTGATTAGGGAGTTAATTAAGAGGTACTTATAAACAAATGAATTAGAGACTAGGGCATGCATGGTGTTGTTTCCCCACAACCCAAGAGTTGGAACACGGCGACGTGCCCGCCCAGGTTTTAACTTGTAGTTGTAGCTAGTAGACATATATTGGTTCAAAAAGCCATGTGCCTCCCACCCTCCCTGCATATGATATCGTACGGCCTCTCGTTTGCTTAAACATGGTGGTTGGTACTAGCTAGCTAGTTCTGTTTTCTTCATCATATCAAACATCATTTTACTAGTAAGGTATGATGAAAACTTACTAGTAAGGTAAAGCTTGGGAAAACTCGGGAACGATATATATGGGAAAACTTACTCATAGTTCTGTTCTCTTGTAATGGATGATTTGGCGAAAATTCTTCTGAACACCAAGATACAAGTGATCGAACCAACGAAAACATTTATCCGACCGGATGTTGATGTAGAACATATGGAGATAAATATTGAAGAATAGGTTGAATGTTGTAAGTCCAAACTTGATTTGCTCTAGATTTGACATTCTATTGTCTGATTAATTGTTAATTATAATACATTTTCAGAAGTGAAACTACGAGACAAGTCAAACTAGTCTTTTCATCATAACACATGAGCGTTTTTGGTTATCCGACTCTGTTTAGTGCTTCAAAATGTAGGTTTACTTGTTTTCAACATGGCATGCAGAGGAGCACGCAGTTCAAATTCAATTGATCGAGTTGAGCGCCTTATGCAGGGAGCTTATGCAGTACTAGTTTAGTTGTTTTATTTGGCTGATGATCATGGCGTACTAATTTATATATGATGGGTCAATTCTACCGGCCATAATCATATAAAGGGGGAAGCTGATCGTCTCCAGAGAACTATAACGGGACTGTGAATATGATTTTTCATTTGTCCTGCCATGTACTTTTGTTTTGGCATGCAATTGTGCTATAAACTGATCCGTAGTTCGTAGTTTTATCCGAATCGGAAGCATAAAATAGGTCCTGTCAGGTGATTAGAGTTCGTCGGAAGCATGTGATCGATGAGAACAACGACGGAGATAAAATTTATCTTATCCTCTCTCTTCCGCTCCTCAGGTTTAAAATTTGTTACTAGCAAGTTTCCATTGATCTTTTGATCGTTATTTTTCTACTACAGGATGGAAGATACAAATCATGCAATGGGATGGGATGTTGTGATGACTTTATTCTTAGTATACAAAAGTTGTTGCCACATCCACATAGAGAGCTCGAGATCGATCATGAGTATGGGAAGTGTCTCATCCGCTTGTTTTGTCGACGAGAAGGACTGAAGGAGATTATATTGAAATAGGTGGCACTAATAGCAAGCAGTGTGTGTGTTTGTGTTTGTGTGATGGGCATGCCTGGCTGCCTTTGTGACTTTTGACAGATAGAGTGGTGCATGGGCATGGATAACACCGAATGACTTAAGCTTGGAATAAAAGCATGAAATGAAATGAAAGCAAAGGCCACTGATGGTGATATCTTTCTACCCAGAATTCTTCCGCAAGATTTTCTACTAGTGCTAGCTCCACGGTCCTACGTCTGTACTCTCTCTCTTTTTCGGGACACTTCATAGAGAAAAATATACAACTAGTAATTCTGAAATTACTTGATCTATTGCATATAGTGAAGAATTAGGACCACTAGCAAATGAAAATCGAAAAACTTGGTTCAATGGAATGGAGTAGTGTACTGATTAAGGGTGCAACCCATAGGACCATATATGTGTGTGTGTATATATATATATCGTCCTATATATATCTGAGAAGCATCAATCAATCACTTCTCTGCGGTATGAAATGAAAGCACAGACATATATATGTTTTGGTGTATACGTAATAATCATGCACAATGCATGGGATGCTCTTCAATTTTCTGAGTAGAACAGTCTGACTTTAGAGAGAGAGAGAAATGATCTCATGAGGAATTGGATTTGATGCTAGGGGCTTGATACTAGCTAGAAAGTGGGACCAAATATAACAATCATCACGATCAATAATCTTCATTCTCCAATTGGGAGAAGTAGTGGAAGTTGTAATTGGAGATGAGATTTATATAAGAGAAAGACCCCCACGATAAAACAAAATTAGAAAAAAAAGAAGGAAAGAAATAGGTAGGAGGCCGCCGAGGAGAGGTTTTAATCTCGTCATCATAGCATCATCAATGGCATCATCATTAGTTGAGGTTTTCTTTTTTTTCTTTGCGCTGCTTCAAATATCATCGGGGGGTTTCTGGGTTTGCTAGAAAGCTAGGGTTTGAATGATTTGTTTGGTTGTGTGTGAGTCTGCTGCTGCATGGTGCATGTGGAGCAATGAGTGCCAATGTCAGTGGCGCTCTGTGCATGCATGTGATTGCGAGCTAGCTTTGCTGAGACTGAGAGAGCCTGCAGCAGAGACCAAAAGAGTGAGTGAGTGCATGGCGTATAGCGCCAAGCTTTGTCAGGTATATCTGAGACTGATGAAGAGCACAAGTACACACCAGCTTAGCTTGCTGCGAGTCTGCGACTACTGATATCAGAGTAGTTCTGCTTTTGATATGTGAGTGACTAGTCGAACAGTTCTTCCTATGAGTTATGACTCGATGAACTCCTGTGCACTAATTAGGTTTGATGATACATAGTCATATATGTTGGTCATGTGAGGCAGCAGTACTCTCAGAATTAGATTCTTCGGCCTCTTCAAGATGTTCCATGCATGAGGCTAGCTGTACTCTTTAATCAATTGTTCGAGTACTATCTAAAGCTAGCTCCTCAACTACTATATCTCGACATGATCAAGTCAAACTAAAATCACAATGGTGGTAAATTTGAGATGAAATGAAATTTCATTTTTCATTGTTACATTTACTATTTTCATCGAATCAAAAAAGGATTAACTAGAGTGATTTATGCTGAAAGCCTAGACCGAATAACGTTCATGCTGAAAGAAAACCCAGCCACTGAGAAACTTGTATCGATCGAGCTGCATACTATCCAATTAGTATATAGAGTGGACCGTTTTTTGTTTTTTGATGGAATATAGAGTCTACCGTTGCTATCATCTTCTAATCGAGGATCAATGGTGTTTTTAGCATACAGATTCAATCGTTTTTCTTTATTCTGATTTTAGTTATTATTGCAATTATGTGCCTTAATGAGACAAACGTACAGACCCATTACCTTCGTCTTTTTCGTGTCCTCTCCTGCAATAGTTAGAATTGGTGCATGAGTGGTTAGTAACCATTTAGACTGACAAAATTCTAACTGGAAGCCTAAGATTGAACTTGTCTCTTTGGAGAAGTTCGCTTATAGTCTATGTGAAGTAAAGAAAGAAGAGTCACTAAGCTTTTTGATTGCGAAGGAAGCAAGGCAATCAAGCTTTTGGGCCGAGTTTAAAGGATAAAGGTCAGTGTACGTGCTCTATAACCACATTCATATAATGCTGTAACAAGTCTAGAATCCAACTCACAACTTAATTACAAAAAGAGACTACGTCATATATCAAATGATACTAAGCTACTTTTTTTTAATCTAAGACAATTTTATCTGACCAACTTGATTGTAATGAGAAGCCCACAATGAGACCGGCCTAGGGTTGGAAAACTTTTCCTTTTCTTGCTAACCATGTCGGCTCAAGCTTGATAGATTTTATTTAAGGAAGACTCGGTTTTATTAGTAGTAAACCATCTACCTTAAACATGGTACTAGATTACTAGTTGGTCACATTACATCAACTTTAATATGTTGTTTGCATCTCTACTGTTGAAACTTTTGAAATTAGGTCTCTCTTGCTCTCTGTCTATACTCATCGCACAAACAGAGCGCAAAAGCATACATACAAACATCCCTTCTTTTGCAATCTGGTGACAAAGACTAATCTTGAAGAGAAAAGGCAGCAAGAAAGCTAGGGTTGTGTAGTAGTACTCGATCTTACTTCAAATTTTTTGGTGCCTAGTGGTGGATACAAAACAATCATGTAGTATTGTATTGTGCGATCGAGGAGATGGCTTTTGTAATGGGATGTTGGCCTGTGGGGCGAGCGCTATCGATCATTTTATTCACAAATATTCATTCATTCATTCCATAATTCCATTCTCATTCCAAAGTGAAAAAGGGGGCCAACTTTCTATATATTCCCTCCGTTTTGGATTTCACCACTTTGCATTGCATTGCATTGCATGTCCCCTTTAACTGGAAGCAAACCCTCTCACGAAGTCTACAGGATGTCTGAAATCAGTTCGGACACACACGTACATATTCAGAACGCACCATTGCTCTGACTAGCTCGCCGATATATTATTGAGGCTAAGGCATATATACAACTGGATTTGTACGAAGATAGCTATCAAAATAATCTAAATAATGGCGGTGATCGAGTGACCCAATGAAACAGAGAGAGCGCTAGCTTCTGGTGTTGTTGTTCTTTCATGTGTGAGAGCTATAGAGTTCAGAACATACAGAGCACGCTTGGTGATTTAATCAAAGCACACATGCATGGAACTTAAGTACGAATAAAAAGACAATAATGAACAGCGAGTCATTTATATAATGAACCAGATTAACTAACAGAAACTGATGGAAACAGCAAGCTGCTGCTCTCTCTGCATGTCACCTAAATATTCCTTTTTCTGTTTTCTTTCTAGTGCTTTCTATTCCCTTTTTCTTGTTCGCTGCTTCCCCACTCACCATTGTCACAGAAACCTCATCATTTCCCGACTCTTTATATACGATTAATTGTTGCCCTTTTTCTTTGGCCGGCTGCGTTTTCAGAGATGTGAGTTTCTTTATTACAAACCCTACACCACTTTCTCCCTTCTGCTGTACTGATTAATAGTTTTACTACCAAAAGGTGCTTGCAATTACACTCAAATTGACTTGGACATGATCGCCTTTTGCGTTTTCTTTCTTCCCTTTTCCCCAGCTCTCTCTCACTCTCTCTTAACATGAACAAGAACAAGAACAAGAACTACTTTACGAGTCCTGTTATCCGGCCACCAGCTTCAATCGTTTGCGATTAGTCTGCATCAAAGTTCAAACAGATCAATTAATAAATTACTTGGCAGTTTATCAGCTCCAATGTTTGAATTGTTCAGACTATATTTCCCGCCATAACTCAAGCACCTAGAGGAGGTTAATTATCCAAGGATTAGGTTATGAGTCACGAATTGGGTCGCTTTCCGACGAAAAATAAAGATTGGAGAACTGTTTAATCGTGAAAAATTATTTACGGACATCTAAGTTCATTGGGCTTCTAGAATACTGCTTTAATTATTTTCAAGTTTTATTTTTATTATTTTGTTTTATTTTATTTTAATTAATTTGTTTTGGACTTTATTTTATTTTAATCTATAGGCTTTTAGGTTTCATTGTTAGTTATCATAGGTTTGTTTACTCCTATATAAGAAGCTATACCAGTTGTACTCGAAGTTATCTTTTTATCAATAAAAAAACCTTTGAGTTTAACTCAACTACTGGTGGATTCCAGAACCTCTCGTGAATTCGAGATAAAAAC
The DNA here is from genome assembly GCA_951800085.1 of Comarum palustre. Classification (NCBI taxonomy): domain Eukaryota; kingdom Viridiplantae; phylum Streptophyta; class Magnoliopsida; order Rosales; family Rosaceae; genus Comarum; species Comarum palustre. The sequence goes on along the minus strand of OX637584.1, from coordinate 7,451,632 downwards.
AGATTGGTAGATTCCAATCTCCTATCCATTTATTTTCCGTTGCATCAATTGGTAATTAGAGCTTGGTGGATTCCTGGTGAGTGATCTATCGATCGATTCAGAAACAAAAAAAACAGTATAAAAAAAAACACATGCGCCACTGACCCGACTCGACGGACGAAGGCGTCCTTCGTCCTTTCTGCTGCTCTTCTCTGATCCGACGACAGCGCCACCCTAACCCGGCGCCTCCCCAGCCCAAGATTACTCGCCTGGGTTCCACCTCCGGCAAAATTCCGCTCGACCTCTCCAGCCACCGAGCCGCTGCATCTGCGTCGCCACCCAACCCGGCACCTCCCCAGCCCAAGGTTGCCTCGCCTGGGCTCCGCCTCCGGCCACAGCTCTACGTCGTTCGACATCCCAGGATAAAACCTAGTTTTCTGGGTTTTTTTGCAAAACAACCGACCTGGTTTCTCAACCCGGCCTGATAAACCGACCCGACCCGAAATGAGATCCAGCCCGACCCAGTAGCCAACCCGACCTGACTTGGTAGCCATTGACCTGACCCGGTAACCATCGACCCGACTCGTTCCAAGTCAGCAACTCGACCCGCTCTAGACCAAAAAAAACAGGAAAAGAAGAAGAAGAAGAACGAAAAGAAGAAGAAAGAGAGAAAAAAGGAAAAGCTAGCATGGAACGTTAGATATTTACCTCACCGGATTTTGACGATTTCAGAACAACGTGTTTCATCAAAAATAAGGTATGGTCAACAATAATTGGTAATGATTTGCATGAAAATTTTGTTGCAAGCAAGGTTGTTCATTCTCTTCAATTACCGACAGTGAAGTTGAGCAATCCATTTTGGATTGATGATCGTGCACTTGTGAAAGAGGTTTATAAAGTTCTCATCTCTATAGGAGAATTTTATAACTATGAAGTTACTTGCCATGTGATTGATATGGATGATGATGATGTGTTTTTTGGAAAACCATGGCATGAAAGCGTCAACGGTAATTATTGTAAAGATGAAACATATTTATTCATGAAAGAGTTGAACAAGATTACAATCAAGTCTACAAAGCCTGAAGAGTGTGAAAAAAATGTTGAAGAAATCACTTTGCAGATTAAAGAAGAATTTGCTCATGTTGACTCGGTTGTCAGTATTGAAGAAACCTCGCCTCATATGACTTTTTCAGAACCAGAACCAATGGCCATTCAAGAATGCAATTTTGGGAATCATGGAGACTTCTCTCAAGTTACATTTGACAAACTCATCTATGGTGTTGGACTCATGATTGTGCCTTCAAAGTTTACAGAGTCTCTGACTTCTAAACCACTGGTTCAATTATTGGATTTATTATTGAGTTTATTTTCTACAAATTATTCTTCTTTATCCAATATGAACTCGAGGTCGAGTTCTTTTGAAGTGGATGAGACTGATGTAGAACGAAATGAGGTCGCTTTCCGACGAAAAATAAAGATTGGAGAACCGTTTGATCGTGACAAATTATTTACGGACATCTAAGTTCGTTGGGCTTCCAGAAGACTGCTTTAACTATTTTTTAGTTTTATTTTGTTTTATTTTAATTAATTTGTTTTGGACTATATTTTATTCTAATCCATGGGCTTTTAGGTTTCATTGTTAGTTGCCCTCGGGTTTATTTACTATTATATAATGAGCTTTACCAGTTGTACTCGAAATTATCTTTTTTTTCAATCAAAAAAACCTTTGAGTTTAACTCAACTCCTGGTGGATTCCAGAACTTCTCGTGGATTCTAGATCAAAAACAGATTAGTGGATTCCAATCTCCTATCTCTTTATTTTCCGCTGGATCAAAATGACTAACACTAATAACTAGATTTAGTTTAGATAATTAGAGTGGAGGATTTTCATATAATGTTAGAGCTATGGATAATTTGCATGTCAATTAGTGGCACTACCAGAAAAAAGACTTTAGCCGACGAAATATCTAAAAACAGGCCGACAAAATTTTTTTTCGTCGGCTAAAGTGGAATTTTAGCTGACGAAACTAATTTTTTCGTCGGCTATAGTTAAATTTAAGCTGACGAAAAATCTTTTGGTCAGCTAAAGTGATTTTTTTATCGGCTATAGTCTGTGAACTTTAGCCGACAAAATTTGAAAAGTTTAGCTGACGAAATTAGGGTATTTCGTCAGTTAAAGTATTCTTTAGTTACAAAATTGCACTACGGATATTTCAGTGTCCGATTGACTATTGTGATACAAATCTGGAAGCAGAACGGCCCTAAGAGTCAAACACATAGCTAATGCTATGATATACGGGTTTTTTTGGTCATCCGAGTTTGTTTAAGACTTCAAAAATGATGTTTTTTTAAACACTTTACACACGAAAATGCTTATATCTACACCTATATGAGATATTTTGGTCGAACCTTCAACACAACAAATACTCACCATAATGAGACGCAACTATCCATCTAAAAATTTTGAGACATTTACCCCTCGATGATAGGGCTCCCCATATAGATAAATAATAGGAAATAGTAGGCATGTTGTGATTCCGGTCATCAAAATTCACAAACAAAAATACGACCGTCAGATATCATATATCAATATATTGAAATATGTCTACGGTAAAAAATTCAACTTTATCCGATAAATTTAAGGACTTCATCTGGACGGTCAATCTCATAAGTTAAACCCTTAAATTGTACGTATTGACCGCAACTATCGGCACCGAGACTTTACCGGAATTACGTGATTTTTCAACTGTAGACGTATTTCACCATTCTGTTCATATCTTATTTCATGACTTTTTTGCGTTTGAAGTTTCTACGTAGAGTTTGTTTTAGAAACGAAACATTTACTTAAAGCTTAGTAAACAAGTTATACAACATTAGTAGACATGTTGTGATTTTGATGATCAAAGTTGAAAAACAAAATTCCGACCGTCTGATATGATCATTATATCGAAATATGTCTATAGGAAAAAATTCAACTTAATCCGACAACATTAAGGGCTCGATCTCTACGGTCAATCCCGTAAGTCAAACCCCTTAACGCACAGAAACGGTCATTTGACCGTCTAAATTACGTATTTTGCCCAGACCTTCAACTGAAAATAATTTCAAAATTGATGAGACGCAACCAGTGGTATAAAAATTTTATGAAAAATAACCACCAAAGATAGGGCTGCCGCTAGGGAGAAAGAATGAAAAATTACGTTAACCGCAACTATCGGCACCGAGACTTTACCGAATTTTATTAAAATTCATCGGCTAAAGTTAAATAAATAAATAAAAAATAAAAATAAAATAACTATAGCTGACGAATTTTAATAAAATTCGTCGGCTAAAGTTAAATAAATAAAATAAAATAAAATAATAGATATAGCCGATGAAAATTTATTAAAATTCGTCGGCTAAAGTCCAGAATTTAAGTGGCGAAAAATTTGTCGTCGGCTAAATAAATGACTTTAGCCGATGATGAATAGTAATTTTGTCGGCTAAAGTCTAGGCCGATGACTTTTTCCTGACGACTTCTTAGCTGACGAAAATTTTTCGTCGGCTAAAGTACTAATTCTGGTAGTGTGGAAAGCGTCTTGCATGGACTAATTAAGTACGTTCATATGGACCTGGACGTCCACCGTTTTTTTTAGTAAGGCTGCAAGTTTTTAAAAGGGATGAGAAAAAGACGTTGAGTTTCGGTCGACGGCGATGGAGCCAAACCTAACGAAAAAGTAAAAAATAAAAAATTACAATTTTTGCTATGGTCCATATAGACTCGGTTCAAGAATTTTGACAATTAGTGGTCTTGGATTGGAAGATAATCAAACTTGCTCGCTTTCCTTTTCATTTACTCATATATATTTGACGATGGTAGTTTTCTTTGGCTTCTAGCTCGATCATATACAAATTCATTAGAGGAACTAATTATATATATATATATATATATATAAGGTCCTTCTAATGATGGATCCCTTTTTTGTTCATTTCTAAGGATAGGCCCACACCATTAGATTTGCTTTTTAATGAGTTTGGATGGTTGAGATTAAAAGAAAAAACTTAATACTTATGTCAAACCTACACCGTTCAAAATCATTAAAAATAAATCAAAACTTTGGATGTCTAAACCATCACCAAATCACATGAAATTTTATAAAGGTGATCCACTCATGTAGCCCAACAAACTGAACAGTGGAGATGCCGAAATTTGATCGAGAATGTGGTGTAATAACTGATTCCTAGAAATAATCAAAAATGGATCTCTCGTTAGAAAAATCCTGATGGCTGGGGAAATATATATATATATATATATATATATTACAATTGTAAAATTCATTCATACATTGTGGTGTATTGTGTACTTTACTGACTTTTCTTCTGATTTTTATTGGAAATGGAGAAGACGTACGTAAATACAGACGTACAAGCTGGGGAAAGATACTAAAGTATTTTCGCATGCTTAAAGCTCTACCGTATCTATATTCCTTCCTTCCACAACAACAGAACAAGAAAGATTAACAGCACTAACTTGATAGTCATAGCTATACATGCGCCCCAAAATTCGTGATAAAAAGTAGCATAGACCAATGCTATCTCGATCGTAAGGTAGGTTCGGATCCATTTATAGTTCCGACTGTGAGAGACGTCCTCCTCCGGTCCTCCCTCTCTATTATTCTAACTTTCTCTCTCAATATTACACAGATCAACGTCGACCACCATGTCCATCTCGATCAGTACATGCATTTCCACATTTGGTCTCAGCAGGCTAAAAACACCAGCCTTCAGTAGCGGATCCAGGATTTAAAGATGGGGTGGTCTTCAACTTTGGCTGAAGGCAAAAAAATTTTAAGGATGAAACGAGACAGTCGGAGACTTTCTTGGAGGAGGTGGATGGGGTGGCAGAGGTGCTTAATGAGACTGAAGGCTCAAACAAAACCTCAAACGCGCAGCAAATCAAGTCCACCTACCCCGATCGGCCGACCTGCCGCTCACTCACGCCACGTTTCTAGTGCATCACCTCAACAAGATGAAACAGAGCGGCTAGCTCACTTTTGTCAAGAACAACTACAACAATTGAGAGGATGAGAGATGACTTGGGGAGTTGGGGGCAATGTCTGTGAATGAGGACTGAGGAGGTTGTTGAGAAAATGTTAGGGACAGTGCTGTCAAGAAATCTAAAGTGAAAATGAGATTGTGATTTGTGAACTGCCGAACTGTTCAACTGGGTTGGACTTAGTGTTTAATCATAATATATACACACATAATTTTTTTTCTATCAAAATGCTCGATTGGGCTTAAGTCCTATCGGGCTTCTATTTGGATCCGCCCCTGCCAGCCTTCGTTTTCGTTCCTCTTTTTTCTCTCGTTCTCTTTTACCCGACGTCGTGCTTTCCAAATAATAATAATAATAATTGATTAGAGAAAAGGCAGCCATAGCCATGCAGCATGCGCAATATGGTAATCGAGGGAGCCTCCTTGTATTATAGGGTGCATGCTGGTTCACCATTACAGCGTACGCCCTCGATATTCCCGACATCACACTCTCCTCTTTCTATTGGCAGGCCATAAAATTCCACGCCTTCCTTTCCTTTTTTTGTAGTTTTATTTTTATTTTGGAAAAAGTAATTAATTTTTTTGCATGGACAGAGGCGTGGGACTGCAATGCCGTGGTCCCCACGTTCCCTGACTGCGCGTGCAAAGCCGAACTTCGTGGGGGCTCTCCTCCGGGCCCCACCATCCCGCGCCAAAAAAACTTTCTCATATTCTATTCCCGCCAGCATAAACATCTTTTCTCTTCAGCTTATTTCCTCTTCTTTTTTAAGAATATTTGCTGAGGGATATTAATAAAAAGAAAATTAGAAAAAAAATTAAAAAATAGAATCTCATCTAAACTCATTTACATATTTCATTTTAATTTACATCCAATTCAAATTATTTAACATGTCTTATAGGTTTTATTTTTAAAACTAAAATTTGCACAATTTTTCTACTGACGATTTTACCATTCTGATTTTAATTATGTTTTTTACATTTTAATTTGTGCTTATGGTTTAAGTATTAACCTTTAAGTTAGGTTACAAATAGATGAATTGAGTTTTAGGCATAGGATATAGGGTTTTAGGTTAGAAGTTAGGGTATAGGGGTTAGGGTATAGTGTTTTAGGGGTTAGGGGTTAGGGTTTATGGTTCATATCTTCATGAGATACCATTTTATTAACGCCTAGAGATAATGCCAACTTCTGTAATTATAGAAAAAAATTAGTTTTTATTTTTTATTCTAAATAATATATTTATTTTGTTTAAATAAATTTAAGTAACAAATTTGGATGTATTTTAAAACAATATTAAAGGTGAGTCTAATTTAAAATAGATCTAATAAATTGTGTGTATGTTGAGAAGTTGATAACCGAAAACTCGATACACCCAATTTACTTAATACATCCAATTTGCTAAATATACCAAATTGACTAAATATACTAAGTATACCAAATTCACTAAATATACCCAAATATATTAAAAATTACTAATTTACGTAATACACCCAATTTACTAAATATACCAAATTCACTAAATATACCCAAATATAATAAAAATTACCAATTTACTTAATATACCCAAATATATTAAATTATACCAATTAATTGAAATAATTCAATATAATTCAACATAGGTTTATAGCCATTTTCTTTCTTCTTATCAATTGAATATATAACATAGGCACAAATATATTTAATATACCAATTAATACACCCAATTTACTTAATATATCCAATTTGCTAAATATACCAAATTGACTAAATATACTAAGTATACCAAATTCACTAAATATACCCAAATATATTAAAAATTACCAATTTACTTAATACACCCAATTTACTAAATATACCAAATTCACTAAATATACCCAAATATAATAAAAATTACCAATTTACTTAATATACCCAAATATATTAAATTATACCAATTAATTGAAATAATTCAATATAATTCAACATTATTACCAACAATATTATCACAAACAACATTATCACAAACAACATTATCACAAACTCTAATTATCATATAATTCAATATATTGAAAAAAATTGAAAATAGTTCTATAATACAATATAAACATGAAATTGCATACCTTATTTGTTTGGGAGATGGGGGAGGCGGAGTGGAGGCCGGAATTCGTCGAAAAAAATGAAAGAAAATCGAGAGGAGAGGGAGAAACCGTGCGGCCGAGAAGAGAAAGGAGAAGAAAATAGGGTTCTGTCGCTGGGTCCGAATATATAAGAAGAAGTATAGCCGACGAAATAAAAAATTCGTCGGCTATAGTACCACTTTAGCCGACGAAATTACTAAAAAACATGCACAGACCAAAAACTATTCTCTCTTCTTCTCTATCAAACACAATGCATTTGTGTGATTTTTTCAGGACAAACATGTTGGTATGTTGAGAAGTTGGTAACCGAAAATTCGATACGGTAGTATCGTATTAGTTTCCAAGATTTAGTTGGTATATGGTACAAGGTTTAGCAAAAATATGGTATACCGTACAAACCGTATTATATATATATATATATATATTGAAAAAAAATATAACTACTAATCATATCCGTTGATTTTACCATAATCCTTACAACCTGAGTTCACTTCTCTTTTAGTTTTATGTTCTCTCTACCTCTCTATTGATCCTCAGAGCCTCAAATTTAAACTCAAACTTGCAGCGCCACTGCGCACCTCTCTTGCCGTGAAGCGCCGCACCGCACCTCCCTCGCCTCACAGCACCACATCGCCCTCGCCTAGCAGCGTCGCTCTGCCCTCTCCTCTCAGGTCCCAAGCTCAGTTGCGTTGGCTTATTCGAGAAGCCTTGTCGAGGCATCAACTTGTTAACACCTCTCGGTATGTATCAATCTCATCCTTTTGTGTTTGTCACCAATGGGAGATCTAGTTTAATTACAACATGTTAAACTGGGTTTCACTGAACTGAATATATAGGTTGTTGTTTTACACTGGATATAAGTTGTTATGGTATTGAACAATGATGCAATCAAGTGAATATAGGATTGGTGCTTGATATCTATGAAATCACACTTCTATTTTAGTATTTTTGGCACTCTTTTTGTTTGTACAGTATTTTTTAATTTTTGATTTTGTTTGTTGTAGTGCTGGAATTCTTTATCAATGCTCATAATCGAATGTATTTATGATAAAACCTCCTTGCATAATCAATTCTGAAATCAGTGAGAGGCACAATATTGAATATATAACATAGGTTTATAGCCATTTTCTTTCTTCTTATCAAGTTGCTCGTTTAATCTTATTTATTTGCAGAGAGTTCTTTCACCCAAGGGTTTGAGGTAGGAAAGACACCACAACTGACAACCTATCTTAACTTTCTATATTTCAATTGTTTATGCATTTGAACTTGCTTATTTATGCCTTTGAACTTAATTTATGAGATGTGATGTAATGTTGTAAGTTGTAAACTTGTATTATTGTAACTAGAATTGGGAAATGGTGGAGTTGATCATTTGCTCAGTTTAATTGAAAACTCAGTTTCAAATTAATGATTAGGCCTTTCTATTTTTGGGTCTCAATCTAAACTTGGTACAGTCCCACTATCAACTGAGTATCAACCATACTAACTAAGTCGATATACCGACTTCAACGGTTGATATTGGTACAAAATTTTGTCTACCAATTAGAAATTGGTTGGTATATGGTATAACAAAAAAAAGTCGATATTTGTACCGAATCCAACCCTATTTATATCGATGAAATAATAGGGTAAACAACAGACAGATAAAGGTGAGACAAAAAATACAGAATTGAGGACGAATGGAGTGAGGCCTAACAGCCCGGCCCGCCACAGTTCACATGAACAGTGAAAACATCAATCCGCTTATATATAGAAGATACATTTGCAAAAAAAGGTAATTAAATATATAAAACAATAAATTCTATCTGATTATTCTCCATTCTAGAATTTAAATGAGTATGATCCTATGGCGACTGACCAAATACCTCCCTGGTCAGTCAGTGACCAAGTAACCAAGACTTTGTTTTGATATAACACATGCATGTTGGTCAATATTTCAAAGACTTCAATTAATTTTCATCAAATGTTTGTATTTTTATGACTGTATCGTTGATGAAGTTCTTGTACTTATTCCAAAATTTCATGTCTAAACTCGTTGGCATTTCAAAGTATAATAAGTTTTGTAGTGAGAGATTGTAACTAGCTACATGATTAGATTCTTTTTTGAGGTAGAAGGGAGTATTTCCAATGATCATTGATCATAATGATCGGAAACGGTTAAACAAGAGGGTTCGAGAACCACTTAATAGAATCAAAAATACAACTAAAATAACAACCTCATCAAAGCTACATAAAAAAATCGGATATGAATACTAGAAAGCAAAACCTTCCCTGCTCCAACAACTAAACAACCGTCCGTGGCTACGAGATTAGACTAATTGATGATTAATGATGTTTAGTCCAATCCGAAAAAAAAAATTGTTCTGTTTTATAAAAATAATAATCAAGTCACAATAACCACACTTTGGTGAAACATATACGCGATATAAAAGCTAACTAACAAATCAACCATTTACAAGACAAAACAGACATGGGACTAGAGTATATTGTTATTTTCCTTTCAGATTCGCTCTTTAGAATTGAGTTGAAAAACGCATAGGAGCCCTAAATATGTTCCTCCTAATGGAATAGAGAGTTCCAATTTCATTGGGACAGTTCTCGTGTTTGATAGGTTTGGTGTGTTATGGGTGCATGCATGTTTCTGATCTAACTTTACACTTGCCTCCCTCTCCCATATGAATATGTGAACGGAACCTGTTATTTTATACCAGGAACACCTTCTGGATAAGACCTCCATGTTGCTCAATATATGCCTTCTAACGCATGAACTAGAATTCTTTCTTCCCTCTGTCCAGCACTACTTGTTTTAAGCCAATAACAATTCTCATACTCTATAAGCTTCATCGGCATCGAGCAAAATGTTCAGTATTGAGTAACCATCTGGTGAACCTGAAAAACTATCCTTAGTGGTGCAATGCCCTAATTGCCAACGATGAAGAACAGAAAGAGTACCATTTCCATTTTCATAACTCCTTTTGGCAATTCTTTGTCAAGTGTTCTGCTTATATATAGATTAATGATGAGCCCCTCGTGTTTAGTTGTGAGATGCCAGCTTCCAAAGCAATCAGTTTATATATAGATGTGGCCTCGCGTACAACTTAAGACATGGCCCAAGTATAGGTTTAGGCAATCTTCTATACAAGGGAAACAGTGAACTGTGAACCAACCTCCAAAATCAACATATATGGAAATTCAGAAGAATGTCCCTAAATCAATTTTCTGAAAATCTGGTAGATAGTATCACTGTCAACAATAATTTGATTTACAAGATGAAATAAGCCAAATGACTGACTTATGAAAAAGGATAGTCGGATTGATAATCACAATTTTGAGTATGAGAATATATATTCATAGCATAATGCCTCTAAATTCGGTGAAGCCCACGAAGCTTCAGTTTAAAGCTATACACTACAATTAAGTTTCAGTCCACTCTTAAATCTATAGAAATGAATGAGCAATTCTGTGTTCTCATGATACTTGTACAAGTGAACAACTATTATCCAAGAATTCTGGAAAATCCGTGTGACATGAACTATGTATACAAAGCTTATGCAAAGCCACATTCAAACCTGTTACCAAAGGATTGATGCAGAAAATCTTCTGAGTGTAGCCTTCATTATTTATATCAGTCCCTCCGCACCCACAAATGTTTCAGAATCACAGGGTTTATAAAATGAAGCTGCAGTATCAGGACTGCTTTCGGATATGATGAATAGTGATTTCAAAAAGAGGCACCCTTATGAACTCTGGGTTCGGCAACAGCACACCCTCCTTAAGGCTTACAAAATGCTCACTTTCTCTCCAGCTCTTAGTTATACAGAATAAAACACAAAACAAGTCCCAACAGTGGTTATTATCAGTAACATGAACAAGAAATAATAAACACACATACACCGTAGCAAAAGTACTAAATCGGGAATAGAGGTCAATAACATACCAGTTACTTGTTCATTGGGAAACACTGAGATTCTGATTGAAAGTTCGAAGCACTGAAAAATTTACTGTCTTTCTCAAGTAATTTTAGATATTTGTTTGGTCTTGCTGATCTTAGAAGCAAGCTGAGTCCGTCACATTTAGTCAACAAGGCTGCTTGTATCAAACACTTTCCTTGTGAAGACACAAACACAGCATTCTTTAGAACTCAGACTACACCTTGACATATATACAAGTATAAATAGATGACATATTATAGGAAATGATCAACATAATAGAATTTGAGTTGGGGATAAATCATAAATATCATTTCCACTATGCCACCTAATATAGTGATTCATCTGGAGTTGGATATATAACTTGTAATGAAATGAAAACAAAGGCAGTGGAATAAAATGAAAACAAAGTCAAATTGAAATTCAGCTTTAATGGAGATAATTTGAATACTCCTACTGATAATGGGGACTTTGTAGCTGGTTTTTCAATTCTCTTTTGAAGTAGAGCTGTAAACAAGTTTTTGTCAGTAAGATGAACTGTTATTTTCTCAAAAGCCAAGTCTCTCTCAAAGGGGATGCACTTATTTGTCTTTGATAATAAACGGAATGCAATTATTTATACATAACTTTGCGGTATATTTCGGCTGTGGAAACTCAAGGTGTACCTGGTTCGAACTTTTCTCTGAAGAAAATGAAAAATGGCAGCCAAGGTTTACCAAAAAAAGCAGCAAATTCACATATTCTTCTTGTAAAAAAACAAAAGAAAAAGGAAACGAACTTGTGGTTCAGGCTTGCAAAAAAATTCTATTTATGCACCAATTATCCATATACATTTTAAACATTTGCTATCTTACCATACTCGCTAGCTCCACTAATATAAATGCATGCAGAGACACCAGCACAGTAGTCACAAGCTTGGCCGGTACAGTTTTCCCTGGTGAGACAACAAGTGAGCAGTCATTAAAATGTAGGCACCGAGGACATCGATATTATGTGAGGTTTGATGTCATGGGTCATGCAGTTACACAGCAATCATGGTAATATTCAGACTAGTTAGAGATGAAGTGCATCTACCATCAAAACAGAAACTTATAACCTAAAGGCTAGAATTTGCATTCCTAGCCATGAACCTATTTGCAGAAATTTTTGAAGAAAGGCAAATTTTGACTCCAGGTGTTGCATTAGACTTTTGCCTAATCCACCACTGTTCTAATCCACTACCACCTACAACATTGTGCAAAAGTTGAGACTGAAAGTCCAAAACTTAAGATCACAATCGTAACTTTGAATGAATAATATGTTAGAATGTCAATAAGGAAAACTTTAAGTGCGATATGATGTGTCTAACGTCACAAATGACTGAAGCTATGATGTGATACATAGTATATAGCAGATATATGATGGTAGTTATCATATAGCAAATGATTTACTTGACTATGATTATTCACTATCAGGTCCTTTAAAAAATAAGGAGTGCTTTTGCATCAAGTCAGTGGATTAACAAGTCTGTTAAGCATGTTCTCCAATATAGGTGAGAGGGAAGACCAAGACATACGGAGAACAGTGGCGGATCCAGGATTTAGAGATAGGGTGGGCTTCAATTTCGGCCGAGGCCAAAATTTTTTTTTGAAGATGAAGCGAAAGCCATCAAGCGATGAACTTTGACAAATTTGGGAGAAAAAGTACACAAGATACTAAACCAACGAAATTTACACAAAATTCAATAATCGCACTAACAATCGTGTTCTCAATGGAGTAAGAAGGGGATTACAAGAGTAGAACAACTGAAAAAATTGAGGGATTGGAAGTTGAAGAAACTGAGAAATTGAAGAATTGAGGGATTGGAAGTCGCTGCTAGTTGAGAGGAAGAGAGAACTAGAGATAGCTGTGAGGCTGTCGAGAAAGATTAAGATAATATAGAGTTAGATTGTGGAAGTGGGTTGGGTTTGATAGATATATTACACAAAAAATACATATATATATACACAGTTTTTTTTCTGGCTTAAAATTTTCGGTTGGGCTTGAGCCCTACCAAAGCTCTACTTGGCTCCGCCCCTGATGGAGAAAAGAATTCTATGTTATACCAAAGTACTTGATTTCAAACAAACCATACTCTTCATTTACAGCATATAAATAAGTACATTCCAACTAAACACATGCATGATTCCTTGCACATAAATGACAGATTCTGTATGCAATATATCAGCAATTTTTTCTTAGCAAGATGGTGTCGGAAAGACCAAAACAAAAAGGCTAGAAATTCAAGAGTCAAGTTCCGTGCATGATCATCCAAGATCAACTCTGATCCTTGGAGGATAGGGATAAAAAGATGTGCAATTTACTCAAAAACTTCATAGTGACAACGACAGAGATAATGCATGCCGACAAATTCATGAAACTGGGTGCTGCTAAACTTCCATGATGAACATGAACTTTAGTTCATGATCACAGATTCAAATGACATCATTTAATCAAATGCTATACAATTATTTCACTTGGTCATAATTGGCAGGTTGATCTCTAGAAAAAGTGAATCATCTTCTTTTTCATTTTATTTTTCTGAACATACATAGTGAAAAGAAATTGTAATGGGAACAAAGATCAATAGAGTAAAAAAATAGTAAAAGAGACCAATTTCGAATTATCAACAAGACAGCATTTAACATTTAACAAGATCAATAGAAATGGTGGTTCACATTTGCACATTTTGGAGTTTGGGGCGCATAAGGAATGTTAGGAAATGCCAATTAACAATAGAGGTTCAAACTTCATGATGGTATTCAAAAGGGTTAAACTACCTGCTAGATGGCCAACACAGATAAATAATATATATAACAGCAAAAGTGTAATGTACAGTTGAAACAAATGTCTCCAGCATGTTCTGTTTGTGTGTGTCAAATTCTACAAACTGAACTATATTGAGGCACAAGATCTTGTATCAGCTAACTTCTACTCTTGTCTGTAATTTGTATAAAATATGGCATTTTTATGCTCTTCTATGACTTCTATGGCTTACTCAACATTTCAAAAACTACACAAAACATGTACTCACGGTATAATTTGCTCAAGTTGCTGGTTATATGGAATTACCTGCAAGATAATGCATCCCGTTCTATCTCTCCTTGTTTAGGACAGGAAAACTTCATGAAATTACCTTAAAAGTACCAGATCTCAACAAAAATCAATCACCAGTAATCACCACAGAAGCAAATCCCATCCTGAAAGTGATGGAACCGATTCATATCTCTAACAATTATTTCACACTGCACGACCTTTGATATTAACTTCACTGTCGCATAGCAGTCTACACATATCCGTAGATTTTAAATGATACGAATGAGGCTCCCAGATGGAGTTCTAACCAGCGCAAATGCTAGAGCTAATCTTTCACTGTGTACCCACAAGAGACGCTCTTTTTCATCGTCCTCAACATCCAGCATAACAACATTACAATTGGGAACATGGCCTGGTTTCAAGGTTATCATTTTCAACCATTCCAGCATCCCATTGACCAGTCTCATGTCAGGATGTGAAGTATCACCCACGGTGAAATAATGAACTGTTCCCTGTTGGGGTAGAGCAGAAGCTTAGTGAGCTAATGACAAATTTGGAGACTGAAATTGCATTAAGCAAAGGGAGATTACAACTAGTTTTGCAGAACTGCTGCTCCTGCAGATTATGAATGACTTGTTTTTTTTGGGTTTTCACTCAACTACATCAGTAAAGCTACAGACAGCTTGTTTATACTAGGATAGGATTCTAGAGCCCTGTAGAGACCCAATACAGAGAGAATTGTAGAGCACTCTGGCTAGTAAGGCAGACAACATATTAAATGCTAACCTTGAAAATATAAGATTACAAATTGCACACTTAACATTCCCTGGTTCTCAATCCAATTACACTCTTAACATTCCCTGGTTCTCAATCCAACTTAGGCCGGGCTCCTTTACTCCTTTCCTTTTCATGTTTTTTCTAACAGAAGCCACATTATCCCATCTCTTTGCAGTGGCATATAAGTTTGACAACAAAACATGTGTAGCCTCATCTTGGGGATCCATTTCAAGCACATGCTGGGAAGAAATCCTTCCAAGCTCAACATCATTATGGATAACACAAGCTCTAAGCAAAGCACGCCATACCATAGCACTAGTTTCAAATGGGATTTCGTCAATCAACTTCATAGCCTTATCAAGCTGGCATGACCTCCCTAGTAGCCAGACCATACGAGTATAGTGCTCCATGCATGGTTCTATGTCGTAGTCCTCTACCATAGAATTAAAATAAGCATGTCCTTGGTCTAACAGTCCTGCATTGCTGCATGCCGATTGGACACCAACAAAGGTTAACTTGTTTGGTTTGCAATCTGTTTCCTGCATCATTTCAAAAAGTTTTAGAGCCTCCGTACCAAGAGCGTGCATAGAATATCCTGAGATCATTGCATTCCATGAAACTTCATCTTGTTGTTTCAACTTATCGAACACCAATCGGGCATCTTTGACGCTCCCACACTTGGCATACATGTCAATCAAAGAATTACCAACTACAGTATCCTTGTCATACATGGTTTTGATCGTCATGGAATGAATCTGATGTCCTGGCTCTAACGCTGCTAGACTGGCGGAAGCATGGAGAGCACTGGAGTATGTCACTTCAGTGGCTTGCACATGGAATCTAAGCATATCTGAAAACAAAGTCAACGCCTTCTCTCCATCACCTAACTGGACATAACCACGAATCACCGTGTTCCAAGATACATCATTTCTATTTGATGATTTAAGGAAAAGGTCCATCGAGTTCTCTATCTGCCCGCATTTAGCATATATAGACATCCATGAGGGCATTTGAAACATAGACAACTGAGTCAAGACCAACCTTGACTACATGTCAATGGATTTGCTTCCCCAAAACTAAACTCTCCATGGTTTCACAAGCTTGCAGCACGCTAGCATGTGTAAACTCATCGGGAGCAACAAAAGCTTGCCTCATCCGAAAGAACACGTCCAGCGCCTCTTCACAGTGGCCACTGAGCATACCGCGAGACCATGAGGGTCCAAGGAATCACGTCATTTTTGGGCACCTCTTACAGGTCCTTTTCGTAACATGATCCAAGAACACACTTCCCTTGATCCAGCGCCTTCAACCCGAGACAGGCCTTGAGCACACCGCTAAAAGTATCATTATTAGGCCTGAACCCAACCACCCTCATTTGACAGAAGAGCTGAACCGCCTCTCCAAAACCACCATTCTCAGCATAGCAACCTATCATCCCGGTCCAAGCTACCATATCCTTACAAACAATCCCATCAAACACATCCCTAGTAACACCAACGTCACCGCAAAGAGAGTAAGCATCAATTAGAGCAGTGCCGACAAAGGCATTAAGGTGACAAAAGAAATCACATTTCTGTGGGGCATTTGGGGGAAGAGCCGTTGCGGAAGATAGGCACATCGTTGAAAGGTTAAGAAGGAATTGGGTTTGCAATGGGTGGCGAAATTTGCCGACGAAATCAGTTTGAGCATGGCCAGCAAATATAAAGGCGGTGTGTTTCAGCTCACTACATCCTCTTTTCTAGCTAGCTTTGCCAAATTGTTGGTTTCTATATAGCCGTTAAGGAATTATTTGTAGAGTTACAAGGCGAGACACGAGAAAATCAATCTGAAAATGTATTTGACAGCCGCCCCAGATTTCAGTTACCCCCTATATATCTTCACTAAGTCGATTTTGCATTGGATGCTCTAACTGTAAACTTTTTTCACAACTCACAAGTAATGAGCTTGGTTTAGTTTGCATGTAGCAGGACTGCAATGAGCAAGGGAGACCCAGTGAAAGGTGTTCGATGGGATGTATCTGCAATTGGAACTGGTCACTATGCTAGCTTTCCAACTTCGTTTATCCCTAGATCAACTTGTACTAAATTTCACCATGTTTAACAATGACCATCTTTATTATAGCTCCTTAGTCAATTTCAGCCATTTGGGTTGGGGTTAAATTTGGCGATGTTCTTGAACTGGGAATATGTAAATTGGTTAACCAAGAAGACCTTTAGATGGATTTCCAATTCAGGTTTTATTTTTAGAGAATTACATATAAAGAATTAACTATATTCGTAAACATAAAAAATTCATTTTTAATAATTTTTAAACAAATTAAGAATCAAACTCACAACTAATAAGGCTGATCCAAATACTACCAATCAAATTACTAAAATGTCATCTCGTCCTCTTATTTCCTCTCTCTCTCTACGCCGACGACCCCCTGGCCTCACCAACTTCCTTCGCCGATCTAATTCTCGAAGCTTTGAAGATCGACGACAGCGTGACTCGATGACTGCACTGAGGTTTTCCGATGTCACCAGGACATCCGCCTCTGTCCTCTGCTGATCTAGTCGTCGATGCCTTGAAGACGATGGGTCTCTTGATGAGGCCCGACCTTACCACCTTGAAGATGTCTTACAGCACAAACAGATCTAAAGTAAGTTTTCTATATTTGGCATTGATCAGATATGTGGGATTTGGGAATGAATTATTGGAAATTTGAACTGTATGAGCAATTAATCTGAGAATTCATGAAAATGCAATTTATTTTTATGTATATGAAAATCAGCATGGAAAGCCAAAGGCACTGATCTCATTCAAATTCAAAATTGGATCGAATGAGTTGCGATAATGAGTGATGTTGTTGTTCATTCAACAGTAGCAAACCAACAATAGGTAATCAGTTGGCAGTAACAGCAGTCGAACATGTAGTCGCTAACATTAGAGCTGGTAGTAGCAGCACGCTAGCATCAGGATCTGGCAGTAGCAGCGCACCAACAGTAGAGTCTGGCAGTAGCAGCGTAACAACATCAAAGAATTGTCTAAAAAAATTAGAATAGTGCCGATAGTAGAACCTTTCAACTCAGCAGTAGCAGTGTGCCACATCAGCATTAGAGAATTGCTAGAAAAAATTGCAATAGCGCCGGTAGTAACACATTTCAACTCGACAGTTGTAGCGTGTCACGTCAGCAGAGAATTGAATATGTAGTGAAATGTAGTTTGGTAAAATAAATAGTGACAAATGACATATGAATATCAATTTGTCCGAATTTGTACTTAAATGTGTAAGATAATATATAAATGATGTATTTGTAAACCAAAATTTAGTTGGTAATCAAAATGTAGTTAACTGTTTTTTTTGGTAGAAAGGTATTCAATAGCTTAACTTTTAAGCATTTTGCATACGTTGATAGATTCTTCAACGAACTAATGGATGTTAGGTTCGATAAATTTGCAGTTTGTGAATTGTTCTTTGAAGGAAGAAAACACAGTAAAGCCGGGAAAGGTATGTAAGCAGAATGGAGGCGTAGTCATGGCTCGCCTTCATCAAATGAATTTGCATGGTTGTAGTTTATGGATATGCAGTATCCGAAGGATAAGGCTGGGAGGAAGCAATCAAGTACCAGAAAAGTACTGAAGTCCCATATGTTGCTGATTATAATAGTGCACCACAAGGGGGTGTTTAAGGCTGATGCAGATGTCTCCTACAGTACTGAAATCACTAGAGACTTGCCCTTTGTTCATGGCTCTGGTATATCAAAAGGTTATAGATCTTACACCCACTTTTGTCAAACAGGTTGATATAGCAGGAAGAGTTGGAACGTCCAAACAATGTGGGTGTCATTTGGAAACTGAGGAATACTAAACACGTATCGGCACAGGGTACATGTTGAAGTTGAAGACGAGGACCATAACATCTGACTATCAATACTTGCACACTCTAGGGAGATAACTGGTCTGTAACTCAAGCGAAATCAAAGCTCACAACAAAAGCTCACGACTGAACAAAAGTTCGAAACTAACTGAAACTTCGGCGTGGAAAGTTTATGTTGAGGATTCCATGCAAGCATGTAAAACTTGTATCTCAAAAGCTGACAACAATATCAAGTCCCCAAAATGAACCCTAACCACTGCATGCATTTTGAATGTGAAGCCAGTACTATAAAGTATCAACTGATAGCTATACAATGACTAAATCAATCAGTTTTATCAAATGATAGTTTTCCAATGACTAGCTCACAGATTCTAGTACGGTACAGTTGTATCAGCAGACAACTAGAGGCACAAAATCAATCTATGCAGGAACTATGAGATCCATAATTAGCTTTAATAGTAAAAGAGATAATCCATAAGGCTCTAGGTTCTGTCAATTACTGAATCACCACATCACCTAGACATAATTCATTGCCCTGGAATAAAGTACTCACAAGCTCCTAATAGGCTAACATCACACAATCAGTACAAGAGATTCTAGATAAAGAGTCACTGCATCATAGATAAGATCATCTGACGACAACTAAAACTAAACCAGAACAGGTAGAGCTGGACAATTGATAAATAACAGCATTAAGATCACAATGTAAGGATTCAATCACTAATAATAGAGGGTACCAAATAAAAGTACTGGACAACATTAACCACTGAACTACATTAGAAAGCATATGTCCAACAATACAGACCGAAAACTAATCAATAACATTGACTAAACTTCCATATCATAGCATACCACTCTCATGGAAAATTTGCAGAAGAACACTAACCCTTCAAAGTTCAAACATAGCTAAAACCCCAATATAAAAACCAGAACCATCCTCAAAATAAAGCCTCTTGCAAACACGAGATCACCATGAATCAATCTCCCTTCTTTCTGAAAGAGCAACCCTCAGTGAGCCTGGCATGGCCACCGGTCGGCTGGCACAGCACAGTCTGGCAATTCCCACACACCACAACAGTTTGGGAGTGACTGAACACAGTCGTACTGGACACAAAAAAAGAAGAAGTTATCTTCGTTAATATCATACACAAATAAACTAACAGCATCAACAAGATCAAACTAGCATAATCACTTACATGTTGAAGCAACCTTGGCACTTGACATCCTGCGCGTAAAAAAATAAACATGAAAACCACTCCTTTGGAAAAAAACTAAAAATCAAATCTTGAAGAGAAAAAACGAAAAATCAAATCTTCGGTGGATATTGGGGTTTACCATGAAGAAAGAGTTAGGGGTCTGGACGAGTCTCTTGAGCTTGTGCTTCCTCTTCTCGAGCTCAGCCGGTGGGTGAAGCAAATCGATATCGTTCTGAAGCACCTGTATAGTAAAACCAACAAAACTGCAGATCGGAAAAAAGGGTTATCAAATACTTGAAACAACAACAAGAATATATATTAGGCTCTGCTCACCATCTTGAATAGTTCGCTGTTTGCTTCGGTGGCAGGAGCTTCCTTCAGGGAAAAACCTAGCACAACAGAGGAAAGAAACATGGTCTTATATGAAGAGAGCCGATAGACGTGGGCCGTTCGAGCATCTAAGGTTATTCTCGTCATTTCAGTCTACTTCTACTGCTCCCTTACTCCCTATGAGTATATGCATCCATTTTACTCCATCAACTGAATTGTTTCCATTAATTGCTATTCATTACAAATAACATTTTTTATGTCAATTTTTATGCAGTAGTGTAGCTCTATCAATTTAGTAATCACTATTTATCGATTCAAAATTTTATTTTTTTAAATTTCATATAAGATTATCAACCAATTAGCAAACGACACGTGATATTTTCAAGTGTACTTATCACCCAAATAATGTTATAGATTTTTGATAAGATTTTCGACCAACCAAAAAGTGACAATTGTGTTTGTCGGCCAAATAATGTCATTAAATTTTCGATAGGATTTTCAATGAATGACGAGTCGACATATAATATGATCTTCAAATTTTATGATCTGAAAATAACCATAAATAAGCTTCATCACTCACTCTATACTCAGTCAACCTTCACAGCTCACTTTCAAATCTTCGAAAGTCGAAACACATTCCTTTAATTACTTCTCCATATTCCCTTATCACTACGATGAGTTTATTTCATAAATTGTTGAAGCAGAGGCAACAACACAGTCAAGAGGACGCAGAGAGGATGGATGTCATGATGACTAATGCGACCATGCTGATGACACATCTTGATGCTTTAGATGAACCACAAGGACGCGGTTCACGTTAGGGCTGCTCTCCTAATCACCCAAGAAATAGGGTATATAGGAGGACAAATCTCATGACAGATTACTTCATCGAGCGTCCGAAAGGGTCGTCCCACCATCACACTAGAGAGGTGATGGCGTTGCATGACACGTGGGTATGACACACTTTCTTCGGTGCGCCAGGAGCTCAAAATGATATTAACGTCCTCGACCAATCACTGGTCTTTGAAGGGCTAATTGCCAGAAACTGCCTGACTGACGTTTCATGTCAACGGAAGTAGATATAACAATGCATATTATCTCGTTGAAGGAATATATCTAAGGTACTCTACAATTGTAAAAACTATTTCAAACCCTGAATCACAAAGCACAAAAACTATTTGCAAAGAAATAAGAAGCATATCGCAAAGATGTAGAGAGGTGTTTCGGCATCATGCAATCTCATTGGACAATCCTTCGTCATGGAGCTCGGTTGCATAGGAGTTTTTGAAACTAAAAAGCATAATGATAACTTGTATCATATTACATAGCACGATTGTAGAGGATGAATTTGGGGAACAAAAATTTGTCAAGCCGAAAGAAGATTTATTAAACCCACAAGCTGCAAGAGTTTATGATGGACCAGTAGATCATGAAGGGGTTTGAATTCCTTTTTTACCAGTGGGAAGAGATGTACGAAATCAACATGCCTTTGTCGTATGGACCATCTCGAGTCAGTGTAGATCCTTAACATTCTTCAGATTATTTAGTGGAGCATAATTGGGCATTGGAAACCAATGAATAATAATCAATTGTGGAGTTTTATTTGGTATTGTAATTTTATTTTGGTGTCGTTGAACCAGTTGTTGTCACGTTACAGCCACTGACTGGCCAATGAATTTTAACTTTTTTTATATAAGCGTGCAATGCACGCGCTAGCATTAAAAAAAGAAGCCGACAGGCGCCCACATGCGTGGGTCCCACCATGTTCTGCTCCATCATAGCAATTGCCTGTGTGAATTTTGCCTCTCCATCATGTGGGTCCCACGTGCCTTTTTCCTTTCTTTTTCTCCGTTGCATCATACATCTCCATCAATCTAGCAATCCATCTATCGAATTGAGGTGATGGAGGAGCTCCAGTACATATGCTCTAACCAAACTTGACCTCTCCTGGACGGACCTGGTTTCTCTGTTTGAAAAAAACTGTTTGGATTTATTTAGAGAGCCACCAGAGTTGTTGTCCGACCATCTCTCGATGCGAAACCTCTATGTACGACTTTGTCTTGTCGTCCTGACGTCTTTGTGGTATTGGTTTGGTACGGGTAAGTTTTATGAGAAAGAGAAAAAAAAGAGAAAAAAGAGAGAGAAATGACTGTTTTTTTATCAGATTTTCTGATGGCGGCCATGACAGCGAGCACAACTAGTGCTAGTTGCTTGGCCTTGACTTGGTGAAGCCCTCCGTGGCCTTAGTTTTCCCAGATTAGCTCTGGTGGTTATCCAAACAAATCCAAGCCCAAGCAGAGAAGCTGTGCTCTCAGTGCTCTGTTTTTCCTCTACAAATTTTTCGATGATTAAAATTCCTCGTTAATTTCACATCGATAAAAATTGAGAGGAGCGCCAAAACGGAAGCTGAAGAGTGGTCGGAGTAAGGTGGAGGAGGGTCTGGCACGGGCTCGATTCGGACGGCGGCGGCAGCTTCAGGTGATCCGAACCGTTTGTCATCACCACCACTTGGAAACGACGTCGTTTCATATGGGGTAAGGCGGTAAGCCGCTGCTTAATTTTAATTACTGTCCCCTTCAGGTTGATTTTGATCTCGG
This sequence comes from Comarum palustre, assembly GCA_951800085.1. Taxonomy (NCBI): domain Eukaryota; kingdom Viridiplantae; phylum Streptophyta; class Magnoliopsida; order Rosales; family Rosaceae; genus Comarum; species Comarum palustre. The sequence goes on along the minus strand of OX637584.1, from coordinate 7,428,783 downwards.
TCAATATAATGTTAGGGGGTAAATATTACCATTACGACGCCGTTTTGTGATCTTAAGGTTTTCTGCATATTCTTCTATATAAAGCCGTGAGAGTGGTCATGTCTTTACTCTTAAGTCTCCGCCTCTGTTCTTCTTTCATCGTTTCTGACTCTATCATCTGCGCTCTAAATTTACCAATTTTTTTCTTAGATTTCGTGAAGATCTGAGTGAGCAAATGATGAGAAACATTTGGAATTGAAAAACTGATTGGTGAATAACCATGAAGCTTCCAAATTCGAGCTTTTTAAAACTGATGCTCTGGTCTGTCTTCACTCACTTGATATATCATTGAGTTTTGTTCGTTGTGTGTATAGATTTCAATTTATGTTTTCTGGGTTTTGACGTGAATTATTGTCTGGTGCTTTTGTTATTGCCTTGAGAGAGCCGTCCGACCTATCACATTGTCTCTCGTGTTCCGTTGCGGGCATAAAGAAATCTGATTCCTTTCTGGATTGTAAGAAAGATTGTAGTGTTCTCTTCTACATTGAAAGAAAGGTCTTGTACATATCTAATCATATGACTATCGTAAGTGTTTTTTTGTGGTTTGCTGATCCCAAATATGGGTTCTTGCTCGCTTGATATATGGATTAATGAATCCAGAGAAATCGTGAAAAGATGATTGGAGGTTGTACAAAGATGATTGGAGGATGCTTTGTAATATTACAGGGTAGTTTCAGCTAGGTCAGTACAAAGATGATTGGAGGTTGTATACATGATTTTATGGTAATATAGTCATGGTAATTATTTAATAAGCATGTACTGAATGTTTTTCATGGTTGCTATGTCTGTAGTCAGCAAGTAAGGTTGCCCAAATATGATCTGCTATTGAGTTGGTGGAGTAGGAGTTACTTTTCTAGATTGAGTTATTTGAACTGTTGCGATGGCATCCACTGGTTGAACAGTTTATTGAACTGTGTTTATGATCCCCTGTTCTGAGGGTGTAACTAAGAATTATTGATGGACAGAATGTTAGGCCAAAGTATTTGATCAATAGCTCATGCTTCTTAGTGTTGATGATGCTTAGGTTGAAGCCTAATTTCCTTCCCTTGTATTTTTTCAAGGTCAATTTCTGAATCATTCCAGCTGAGCTTTGTTTTCTTTTGAAATAGACACACTAAGGAGTTCATTAAGCAGGTTTTGTTCAAAACACTTTCTATTTAAATCTCTGGACTTTGCATAAAGAGAGCAGTATTTCTGAAATTCTGCATGAACTGTCTAGTTCTGCACAGCCCAATTTGGAAATTCGTTTAGTTAACTTCTGATGTCCAAATTTTATGAAATTTTTACATGTTTCTTTCTTGTTAGTCTACAAGGGATCTGGAAAGTTTCAGCTTATTCCTATGTACATTGAACCCTCAGTGATTTTTCAAAGTTTTCCCTGCAGTTGGTAAAGTTCCGGAATGTTGAGTTTATCTCCTTATTTTCTGTTGAGCTTTGAACTCCCATTTGAACTATTTGATTTCTGATTTTTTGTATATTGTAGTTTGATTTGCAGCAACAATGCTGTTGAATCTGATGGTTATATTCTCTATCATACCAAAATATGACTGAGACTTCGTTTAGCTGCTCATGTGTCCACTTCTTACCATTTGTTCATGGTTTTAGCACAGCCATGCTTTGTCCCATCAATTTAAATTAATTTTCCCAGTTCATGAAAAACAAATAGAGTCTCTTCGATTCATGTTTCTTGCTATTTTATCTGATTTCCTACCTATGACTTCATACGAAGTCGTCAAAGCAGTTCCGTGTAATGTGCAGGTTCAAGTGCAATCTATTGGGTGGCTTCTGGAAGGTCAGTATCGTTTTAGTAAATTTGCAGATGTTTTGCTATTACTGATATGGGATAATGTGATTTGAGGCATATAAATACTTGCTGCTAGCTTCCATTTGAAACAATATTATCATTCATTCCTTACTCTATCGATGCTGCTCTACAAACTAAACAATTTAGTGAAACTGTTTCTTATAAGTAGTTGTTTTGGTTGGCAATTTGGGCCAGCCTAAAGGGCAATCTGATTTGGAAGAATAATTTAAAGGAGACGGTAAAAGTGCTTGTTAGTGTTGATGATGCTTTGTTTACTACTGTATTGATTTTGCAGACTGAACCAAGTTGTGTTTGTTGAGTGAACAAAGTTGTGTTTGTTGAGTGAACAGGGTTGCTATGGACTTGTGATCCTGACTTTTCCCACTGTATTCTCTCGCTCCGTGTTTTAATCTGATTGTGTCTGAAACCCTTGCTTAACTCTACTCTCTCCTTGTTTCTGCATCTACCAGACAACTAAATTACTGCTCTGCCCTTGACATTAAATTCAGTTTACCTTGCCTTTTTCCTGGCTTGACACGCCCATTCAGGTTGTAATATTGAATGTCTGTAAAGAAGTCAGACTTCGAAGTTCAAACCTAAAATTTGCAGGTTTGATTTGAATCAATTTCTATTCAAAAATAAAACATGCCAACAACCCTGCAGAAATCGGGAGAGTTTCTACTGCAAGCAAAATCTACAGCTGTAAACTGCCGGAGGCCAATGGCCTTATGCAAACCACAAGGCCGGCAAGAAAATCGACACATCATATGTTAGGGAGAGCTATTCATCTGTTAACTCTAGTTGGCATCCTCCAAAAGCTTCTACTCTTTCGATGATTAAATCGCTTCCCTTGGCTGAGTTTCGTTAAGCTTAATGTTGATGTCTCTGTTTTTTTTGGTCAGCAGGTTTTATTATTAGGAATGGAGAGCAATCCTCTTACTGTTGTTGCTAGATATGTTGAAGATACTTCCATCCTACTCGCCGAGGCCATAGCGCTTAAAAAAGGTTTACATACTGCTTAGTTGCAACTTCCAAAGATTATCGTTGAGGGAGATTCTAAGGTGCTCATTGAGTGCATCAATGGTAGCTTAATAGCGACTCTGTTTCAACAATAAATATTTCAACAATGAATTTTGTCACTGATAGGCTAGCTGTCTTAGGATCGACTGTTGTCTCTCCCCGTTCACCTCTGTCTATATCCCAGCGTTCTGGATGTATCAGCTGGGAATGAGTTTCGTCAAAGGGTTTTCGAACAAAAAATAAAATAAAATAGAAACTCGTTAGTCGTTACAAGTTAATAAACCCATAAAGTCTATTTCTTGTGGTGCATTCTCATTCTTCAATTCGTGCGGTGCGGTGCGGTGCGGACCAACAAAGATGTCACTTCCTAGTTCCTGCAAACCAATGGGAACATCTCCTTACAACTGACTTGATCACAAAAGTAGCAAAACAGTTGACGAGGACGGTCACTTCCTAGTTCCTAGCACAAAGAGAAACACCTCACAATCGACTTGATCACAAATGGAGCATAACAGTTGAAGAGGACGGTCACTTCCTAGTTCCTAGCACAAAGAGAAACACGTCACAATCGACTTGATCACAAATGGAGCATCACAGTGGAAGAGGACGACCACCGCGGCACTGCCACATAATCGGTCGCTCAACCCCTGATGACCTCAGGAGCCCTCTTGCTACCACCACCGCGCAACCAAGTCATCAGCAGCTGCTGGAAGAAGCGGCGTCACCAACTCAACATAGAGTTTCGCAATCTCAAAGTCACTACGAGCAACTCAAACGAATAACGTAGTAAAACATTTTGTTGTAACGGATTGTTGGTTGATGGTTAGTAAAAGCCTGAATGCATTTTTGTTTGTTCAAACGAATGACATTTATTCACGTTTTTGATAACTCATGAGAACAAGTTCATGTCAAAGAAAGAAGTTTAAAAAGAAAAGGTGATCAACCTCCCCACTAACGTTAAATCAGCAATGTGAATTTGATATGGCACCTAACCAAAGGATATTATCGAGTCTTGTTGCTCGAGGAAAACGTTCTGTAGGCGAATGAATCTGAAAGATCTCCCAAATCTCCTCTTTCAAATCTGAATGGTAAAACCGACACTGGAGGAGACTCAGACTTAGAGGTTGGTCATAGCCGCTCAAGGGGAAACAAGAGTACAGACGAGAACCTGGAATCCAAGTAAACGCAGACTCCAAAAAAGCATCAAAGAAAATGTGACTAAATTGCAGGAGACACGAAGTAGTACTAGTCAAGATAAGAGGGGAGTCGGTCGTTGGGGGATCTCAAATAATGGAGGATTTGTTCGAGTGAATTCTTAGGTAGAATGAAGACTTTCATCCTCCACAAAGTTGTATCATTCATCACTATTAACAAATACCATGTTCAAATTGGAAACCTTAGTTTATCTTTCATATCAAACAACAGTACAATTTAGGTCGAGAAGAAAATGTGACAAGTGAATAGCTTAAAATACTGATCATCTGTATATAATATATCGAAGTCATATACGCTTACACATTATGAGATTAACAAAAGAATGGTCATATAAAGACCACTAAGGAAAATGTGAGGAAGGAGACGAGTCGACATGGAGAATAATACCAATAATGCCAATACTAAGGCCAAAAGCAAAGCAAATTAAGCCCTCCGTAACTAAAACGTGAAATTTGTACAGCATTCACGTCAAAAAACAATGCCTACCAAAGGACTATAGCCAACGGAGGGAACACACTGTTTCTTTTGGCCCCTTCGACAAATCAAGCAAAAACATAAAACGCTACATACTACTTTCGTCTCCATCTTTCTATTTTGATCTTTAAGAGTCTCGTGACTTCAAGTCGCCGAAACGCATTTGCGTGGGATAAACTCTTAGTGGTTGTTGGTTTGACAACCATAGGGAGACACCGTGTTCAACCTGCAATTTCATAATATCAAACATAACGCGTTACTTAGCTATCATAATATCTCCTTCGCCGATTAGGGTCAGGAACAAGAAGCCACTAGATTACTGGTAAGACAAGAACCTAAAACCCCAAAGTTTGTCTATGATTCATCATGACTATCCAAAGTTTGTACTGTGTATTCAAATTTGGTGTTGGAATTAAAGCAGCATAGTATATGTCTAGCTAGGAAGCAATAATTTCGTGTGGCCGGGTTTTACCTCTCTTTACGCTTTTCCAAGAACCTCTGAAGCGATTTCCTACGAGCAATTGGCAGATCTGAAACATAAGAAACACTATTTAACAAAAAATTTCTATGAATAATCTCAAAAATAAGGAACATCTTATTTTAGAAGATTTACAGAACTTACCTTCATTGACAGGACCTTCAACATTCACCAGCTCTTGTTGTTTTGGCTCCTCATGTGGTCGATTTGCAGCTCTAGCAGCTTTGAATTTTTCTTCCACGGCAAGCTTTAATATGCTGTCAAACTAATTAAGCAAAGCAAACAATTGCCATGGTAAGTAACTGATACTATGCATGAGAACCTTTCAAATTTATCAGTAACATAAATCCAAGCAAGGAAGCCGAATTCGTAAGAAAAAGAAGGTATGATTCACCAACCTTCTCCGGAGTGACTTCGAAAACCGCGACGCTACCTCCGTAGAAAACCGTCATCGGCTTAGCTTTTGGTTTTTCAGGGGCATTTTCCGGAGACGCAGCCATGGATTTCCTGGCTGCAATCACGGATTTCAGAACCTCGGAAGTGAGAAGATTTGGAATATTCACTTCTCGGGCCTGGACTCCTCGGAAGCTTCTCCCTCGTTCGAGGAACTTTTGGAAGGGAGATTTAGGCAAGGCAGTAGTGAAGGTGTCACCACCGCCTGGTTGAGTGTTGTGGTGATGGTGGTGATCCATAGCGGTCGTCGTCCCGACTCCCAAGAAGTCGATCTCGACGGGTTCCGGGGCGTGTCTGTACATGTTTGGTTGGTGTTTCCGGTTTGAGAGACTTGGAGTAGAGTTGTAAGATGATGAAGAAGGATGAAAGGTAGAGTTGGATGGAGGTGTCTCTTAAATGGGGAGGCGGGAAGAAACTGTTGCGTGGGTCTGGAATACTACGTGGTGTGAGGAACGAGAGTTAAAAAGGAGCACGAGATTCATGTAGAGTAGGAATCGAAGAAGGTGAGAGAGAGAGAGAGAAGCGAAGACTGTGTTTGTCTGAGTCTTTTTAGGGCACACGTCTTCCACGAGGAGGAAACATATTCCCTTTGTGTTCATACTTTTTTGTTTTTGAATCACGATGTCAGCATTTCAAACAGTTCAAACTTGTGTCTTACTGTACTTCCAACATGATAATTGAACATAATTTTTCTTATCGATCAATTGATTTTATTAGGGCACCAAACCGTGACATAGTCACACATTTAGCTCCAACGTATTAAATTTGGCACACAACTCTCATAAAGGGCTTGCTTTTCTATTTGGTCAATTATGAAAATTCAAATCCTTAGTCTTTCTGTTCTTTTTGATCATTTGAAGTTGATTTTTAAGTTTTGGAAAATTGTAATACCACTATAAAGAATTCAGAGTAACAATAAACTGATAGAAGGTTGAAGCCAGTCATCTTTTATATTTCATAACTTCATTTCTGTTTTCTTAACTCGTTATGTAAAATTATACATATCATCTATTTCGTAAACTATATTCATCTGAAACATGATTCTAACCTTATTTTGCTATGAACTTCCTCATGCTTAGCTTGCACCCTTCGGGGATTAATTTGGCTTGACCTTCGGGTTCGACTTATTCCCAACGTACGTTTTAAACTTGTTGGACTAGCTAGACTCCCATGGTCTTTCTTCTTCTCTAGGTAGACGCTCTTATTCTTTACCACTATTAACCATTTGAACACCTTATTTTTCAGTTCTTCTGAATGTTGTGCTCTTCTACTAGTCTTGATGGTTTCGTGTTGCTTAACTATGTGCTACAGTACAATACCTAATTACCTATGCGAAATTTATAAGAATAATATTTTCAAGTGGAGTGACAAAATTTGTTACGATTAATTATGGTCGGAGACTCAGGCAGCAAGAATGATCTACCCGAGGGAGGGAGACCGATACATCCATAGTTTAATACTTTGGTAACAGCTTGATTACACACAGTAGATGACGGATTAAATTAAGGTGTTCTGGAGGCCAAAGCGCCCTATAGTTTAATTAAGAATGATCAAAATTAGGTACAAGCCGCTAGAGATTTGATTAAGCACACTAGGACTACTTCCTATCCTCCTCATCGTCACGTGATCATTGTGATTAAAATTAAGTAAGTTGATCATGCGGTCATAGGCAGTTAGGAACTTATGGATGGACCTGATGGATGCTTTACCTAATTCCATTTACTATTTTCAGCTCTCCGGTTCTTTCCACGAAATTCTCACCTTTTTTGTTTGATTGAAAAATTCTCACATTGAAGAAAAGGATTATTCTAGTATTTCCAATTCTCGAAACATTTCTTATATATATATATATATATATATCGATGTGTCCTTATCAACCTGAAAAATGAAAGCAAGTTTAAAGGTAAAGTTACGACAAAGGGCAGTGGATATATGCTGGGAAAGTGGGGAGTAAAAAGGAACAAGATATTTCTCATATGCAGCACTAGTAAAAGCCCCGTCACGTCTAACCAAAGTAAACTCGAGAAGAACGTGACTAAAATCCGGCGATCATGTACTGTAGCCATGTTTACAAACCCTAGCTAGCTTTCACTTTCACTTTCACTTATAAAGTTTTCGACACGGCAGAAGTCGTCGTCCGTCGGTTGTCGGGGGCACCGTCAAGGTGAACGAACAGCAACAGGTTTAGCTTGATGATCCAGTCGTTTGGTGTCTCGTTGTGTTTAGGAGCTGCGCTGGAAATTGACTAACTGTTTCGCCGACGGTACGGTGGATTTAAATTCCGACAAAACGAAAAAGAAAGACAAACACACTCAAAGAACGTGAGTGATGGGGTTGTGAGGTTGGTGATGGATCAAATAGGTGAAATGTGTGAAGAAGGCCAACTGGATTGCTTGGTTGCTTTCATTATCATCTTGTCAGGATCAGCTGGGTATTGCGTGAACACTGATGAAACGTGTTTCATAATCGGAGTAAATTTTCAACTAGGTAGCAAAGAAAACAACCCAGGTAGCAAGTGATCCACTCACCCAAAGATGTCGATGCTCAAATTATGCAACAAGTAATAAAATTAATAGGAATCATCGAGACCCCGATGAATAATTAATTAACGTGCAACTCAATCAGTTTTTCATGTATGTCAGTGTCGATTTGTTTTTGAGTACCTATTTAATAGATCGTATTATTTTTGTTGTCTGAAGATGGTATTGCTTTGAATTCGCTGATTTATCACTTATTTGGTGGTAGTTTACATCAATTTGATTGTTTGTTTGTCACGGATTCTGCAAAGCCTTTCTAGGATTTTTTTTTCTCTGCATCAATTCTCAAGGACATTAATCAATTTTCTTTCATGGTGCTTTTTTAACATTGGCATTGAAACACCAAACATCTACAATTTTGGAACCGAAATAATGCAAGCATACTATTAACTTCATTTGGTGGAATCAACTTTTCATGAATATGAACCTCCTCTGGAAACAGAAACTGTCATCCCAGTGCTTAGAGAAACGAAATGAATGGTAAGCCATGGACTCTAACCAAGAAGGCAGCAGAGTTTTCAAGCACATGAACAGTGCCTCATTTTCGACGCATGAAGAGGATAAACAACACCACAGTGACATTTCATCGATGTTTTAGGGCGAATAACTCCATAACTGTTTAGGGCTTTTTCTTGATGGGCTAGGACCTTAGGCACTTCAGATAACCATCTGTTGTGAAAAATACAACTATGGCCAAGATCCAGGTCTCATCCATCTTCCCTTCTTACCAAATAGCGTTACAGTTATACTACCAAAATCCAGGAGAATAGAATTAAACCAAATGAAACATATATATTTAGCCGATGAAATTATTGGTTATCGTCGGCTAAAGCCATTTATTTAGCCGATGAAGAAATTTTTCGTCGCTTAAAGTCTGGACTTTAACCGACGAAATTTTATTAAATTTCGTCGGCTATAGTAATTTATTTCACTTTAGCCGACGAATTTTATTAAAATTTGCAGGCTATAATTATTTATTTTATTTATTTAACTTTAGCTGACGAATTTAATAAAATTCGTCGGCAATGGTTATTTATTTTTATTTAACTAACTTTAGCCGACGAAATTTATTAAAATTTCGTCGGCTATATTTAGTTATTTTATTTTTTTTCTTTTTTTATTTCTTGTATTTTTGATTAATTTTATTTCTTCTTTTTCGTTTTTCCACTGGTGGTGGAGGAGAAGAGGAGGGGAGGCTAGGAGGGAGAGAGAGAGGAGGAGAAGGAAATGAGGATGAGGAGTTGCTGACTCCGGAGGAGAAAGAGGAGTAGGAGGAGCAGGAGGAAGAGGAGGAGAAAAATAAAAGATATAGAAAAAATTCAAAATTTTTTGCGAGGATTTTAAAAATTTTGAACTTTAGCCGACAAAATACCTTTATTTCGTCGGTTATAGTAATTTATTTCACTTTAGCCTGCAAATTTTATTAACATTTGTCGGCTATAATTATTTATTTATTTAACTTTAGTTGACGAATTTATTAAAATTCGTCGACTATAGTTATTTATTTATTTTTATTTTTTATTTAACTAACTTTAGCTGACAAAATTAATTAAAATTTCTTCGGCTATACTTAGTTATTTTTTTATTTTTATTTTTTTATTTCTTGTATTTTTGATTAATTTTATTTCTTCTTTTTTGTTTTTCCACTGGTGGTGGAGGAGGAGGAGGAGAAGAAGAAGGCTAGGAGAGGGAGAAGAGAAGGAGAGGAGGAGGAGGAGGAGAAGGAAAGGAGGATGAGGAGTTACTACCGCTGGAGGAGAAAGAGGAGGAGGAGGAAGAGGGGGAGGAGGAGAAAGATGAAAGATATAGAAAAAATTTAAAATTTTTGGCTAGGATATTGAAAATTTGAACTTTAGCCGACGAAATACCTTTATTTCGTCGGCTAAAGTTTAAAATTTTAGTCGGAAAATGTTCAAAATTTTCAAAATCCTCGCCGAAAAATTTAAATTTTTAATTAACTTTAGCCGTGGAATTTTAATAAATTTCGTTGGCTATAGTTATTTATTTTATTTATTTTACTTTAGCTGACGAATTACCATAATTTCGTCGGCTATAGTTATTTATTTTATTTATTTAATTTTAGCCGACGAATTACTCTAATTTCATCGGCTAAAACCCTAAACCCTATACGTAGAAGCTTCATACGAAAAAAAGTCATGAAATAAGATATGACCGGAATGGTGAAATACGTTAATGGTTGAAAATCACGTAATTCTGGTAAAGCCTCGGTGCAGATAGTTGCGGTCAACGCAATTTTCTATTCTTTCTCCCTAGAGGTAGCCCTATCTTCGGTGGTTATTTTTCATAAATTTTTTATACCACCTGTTGCATCTCATCGATTTGAAACAATTTTCAGTTGAAGGTCTGGGCAAAATAAGTAATTTAGAAGTCAAATGACCGTTTCTGTGCATTAAGAGGTTTAACTTACGAGATTGACTGTAAGGATCGAGTCCTAACGTTGTCGGATCAAGTTGATTTTTATCCTATAGACATATTTCGACATAATGATCGTATCAGACGGTCGGATTTTCATTTCTCAAGTTTGATCATAAGAATCACAACATGCCTACTAATATTGTATAACTTGTTTATCAAGTTTTTAGTAAATGTTCCGTTTCAAAAACAAACTCTACGTAGAAACTTCAAACGCAAAAAAAATCGTGAAATAAGATATGACCGGAATGGTGAAATACGTCTACGGTTGAAAAATCACGTAATTCCGGTAAAGTCTCGGTGTCGATAGTTGCGGTCAATACAATTTAGGGGTTTGACTTACGGGATTGACCGTCCGGATGAAGCTCTTAAATTTATCGGATCAAGTTAAATTTTTTACCATAGATATATTTCAACATTTTGATGATATCTGATGGTCGTATTTTTGTTTCCGAATTATGATGACCGGAATCACAACATGCCTACTACTTACCATTATTTATCCCTATGAAGAGCCATATCATCGAGGGGTAAATGTCTCAAAATTTTTAGATAAGCAGTTGCGTATCATCATGTTGACAGTTTGTTGTGTTGAAGGTTCGACCAAAATACCTTATATAGATGCAGATATAGGCATTTTCGTCGACGAAATACCTTAATTTTGTAAGCAAAAGGTATTTTAGCAGACGAAATACCCAAATTTCGTCGGCTAAAGTTCATAGACTATAGTAGACAAAAAAATTAGTTTAGGCGACGAATTTTTTTGTCGGCTAAAGTTGACTTCAGCTGACGAAAATATAACTTAACCGACGAAATAAATTTCGTCGTCTAAAGTCTTTTTTCTGGTAGTGTTGGCACCAGGTACCGAAAGATGGTTGAACCACTTTACATAGCAGAGGTATAGGAAAGATGCACGAACTACACAACTGAATGAGGAAAGAGATGATCCAACTATGGGAAATTCTGCCAACCAGCATACAAATCGTTATGTTTTTTTTTGCTTCTTTCCACTTTCTGTCTCTGATCTCTTTCTCGATCTCTATCTAGGAAATCGCCTCAGCTTTTTTCAATTTTCGTCAATTTTCTTGATTATCTGAAAGATGGGGTGAGTTGTGTTGCTTCCAGGAATTCTTCCTCTTTTTCTCTTTTCGTTTTCTGTAATGTTGAAGTTTAATGGGTTTATCGTATTGGGGTAAGTGTTAGTGTTTTGGTTTTCTTAATTCATTTAATTGTAATTGAATTGTATTTGTGTTTTGATTTTAGCACTATAATCAGTTTAAGTTGCAAATTTTTACCTTTTATACAGTTGTTGGGTTTCTCAGCTGAAACAGGTATTGGCAGTTGCAAATACTTTTACCTTTTTTTGAAGAATGACCGGTGCGCCTTTAAGCCTTGATTAATGAAACCAACTGTTCAAAAAAACGGGCACCTAGGCCGATTAGGCAGCACCTAAGCGGAAAAATCAAGCAAAAAGCTTAATTTGGTGATAGATGGACACATTAGGTGATGTTGTTTATTCGGTAATTAAACGTGGCGCCTAGCGATTAGGTTGTAATTAAACGGGATTAGGCGTTGCAATATTTTAAAAAAAAATTAAACCCTAAACGACGTAATGCTATTAATCCTATATTCCTATTATGCATAACACGAGCAATTAGAGAACTTGATGATGATGCTGAAGAGTTTGAAGATAATACCGAAATTGAAAGAAATGATGACATGTTGGCTATAACGTGACCGAAAAGCAGTATTGGCTATATCACTCTCCCGAATCCGCAACTGATGATATCCAAATCTCAAGTCAATCTTTGAAAAGACTGAGGCACCTCCCAACTGATCAAATAAGTCATCAATGCGAGACAAGAGATATTTGTTCTTCACAGTAACTTGATTTAACTTCCTGTAATCCACGCAATGTCTCAAAATACCATCATTCTTCTTAAAAAACAACACCGGGGCACCCCATATAGAAGTGCTAGGTCGAATAAACCCCTTATCCAACAACTCCTATAATTGAGCTCTCAACTCTTTCAATTCGGCAGGGGTCATTCTATACGGTTCTTGAGTGATATGTGTGGTTCCAGGAAGTAAATCTATCATAAAATCAATCTCCCTTTCAGGAGACAACCTAGGCAACTCCTCTGAAAATACCTCTGGAAACTCCTCCACTACAAGACTATCTTCCAAATTCACTGCTTCCATCCTGGTATCCACTACATGCACTAGGTAGGCTTGACAGCCTTTAATCAACAACTTTCTAGCGGCCACAACGGAAATTAAATAGTTTAGAAGAACATCTCATTTCCCTCGAAATGTAACCTCCGGCATTCCAGGACTTCGAAACACTACCTTCTTCTAAAAGCAATCAACTAACGCTCTATGTACTCCCAAAAAGTCTTTGCCCAAGATCACATCAAAATCTATCAAATCCAAGGGAATTAAATCAACTTCGAACACAAGACCACCGACTAACACCTCACAACCACTAAACACACAATAAATCTTCATCACATCACCGGTGGGCAATGACACATGTCATTCTCCTGGGAGTGGCAAGGATGACACATTGGCAAAAAGCGAAAACCTACCAGACATAAATCCTATTCTCCTCCGTACTCACCAAATCAGGCACATAATGAGCTAACTCTCAGAAGCTATACTCAAAAGTCATAACTGTCATATTGCCACCCTTCTGCAAATTCAGAAACTTCTCTCTTATGCAATTGATGTGGGTGGGGCTGATACAACGCTTCTTGAAGCTGGCCTTAAACTGACACCAAGTCATCTGCTGAACAACATCCTCCCCCAAACGCCCTCTCACATCAAGCCACCAATGCCATGCTTCCTTCTCCAAGAACTGAGCTGCTATGCGCACTTTCCTCCCCTTAGGACAATTCACCACCTCCGATCACCATCAAATTTCATCAGAATGATCTTCACAACATTTCCAACATCTTTTTAGTTCAACTAAAGTCCAATTCGACCTCTAAACCCTTCAATCAAAACAAACAACAAAATATCAGAAAAATCCCAATTATAAACCCTAAATTCCCAAAATCTTCAATTCTCCCTCCACACTCCGAATTGAGCTACCAAAATTTAGAGGAATGTAGTATTAATCGAGCCCATCACAACCATATAAGGAACTCACCACATTGTGGCCTGATGAGGGAGAAAATCCGGCGAGAACCTCACTGAAAAATTGAGCCTTTGTGGCTCGATTCCACCCAACCGGCGGAGACTTAGGCTTTGTAGCTTACACAGACAGGAAGGGGAGGAGAAGGGCTTCACGTCGGCACCGGTGCGACGGCCCGACTCGCTGAGATGGCAGCGCTGTGTGGCATGTGTCTCGATAGAACCATAGATAGGGAGAGCGCGCGAAGAAAAAGAGGAAAAAAAAAAGAAAAAATATTTTTCTGACTTTCCACCCTTTACCTTTTTGATAAGTTTCCTTTTTATACCCCTTTTCAGAAATAGTAACTTGCATTGTTGAACACAACTTCCACATACAAACTCCAATTTAAGCGTGATCCGTGTCCATGAACTCGTATTAACGTCATCTAAAATTTCTATGAAGGAAGTTTTCCAAAATAACAAGCCTAGGAAAAGTCAACTCTAGGCCCCTTTTTAGTAAAACGATTACTAATTATAGTAAAAGGGGTTGAATAACGTAAAAGTAACAATTAGAAAAAAATAATCCTAAAACCGGGATGTTACAGTAACAGCCTGACCCATCACATTGATATATTATCCACTTTGAGACCAAGGGCCGTCACGGTTTTGGTCCCGAGGTTTCACCTTAAAACACGTCTCATAGTGAGGTGTTAATTCTACACATATAAGCACACAAACTTATCTCCCCCGGGCGATGTGGGACGTGAGACCTACTAACTTGCCCGTGCCTTTTTGCACCTGCCTAGTTAGGTCCACACAATCCACTTCCTTTAGGGCTCGACGTCCACGTCGACACACTTCTGTTTGGGGACAAGCTCTGATACCAACTGTAACAGCCTGACCCAATCTATTACGATATTGTCTGCTTTAGGCTCAAGAGCTCTTACGGTTTCGGTACTGAGGTTTCACCTCAAAACTCGTCTCAATGTATTGTGTTAGCTCTATACATATAAACACCCCAACTTATCTCCCTCGGACGATGTGAGACGTGAGACCTACTAGCTTGTTAGTGCCCTCCTGCACCCACCCAGTTAGGTCAGTTATAAGAAATTATCAGTTATAAGAAATTGAGAAATTACAAAATATGAGAAATTGTGAAATTACCAGTTATGAAAAAGTGAGAAATTGTTCGATGTAAAAAACTGAGAAACTATCAATTATGAAAATTTGAGAAAGTGCTAAGAAATTTCACATGAAAATTTCTTGATTTCTCAGTTTCTCATATCTCGCAATATCACAATTTCACAATTTCTTAATTTCTCAATTTCTCAAGTTGTGGTCTGGGATCAAGACTGACAGAACTGCATACAACACGATACTTGTGGTTTGTCAGCGTCGACGTCGTGACAGATGGCAGCAGAGGCGATGATTGAGATGGGGGAGAAAGAGTGAGACTTGGGATTTGGGAACACGACGATGATATAAGAATTTGTTTTTTCTTCTTTAGATTAGTGACCATTGATTAAGTGTTGGACACTACTTTAATTCGGTTAGTGACCGTTGGATAATGTTAGTACTAATTATGTTTGGTTAGTGACAGTTGAATAAGTTTGGTCACTAACATTATTTTAGTGACGCTAACAAATTTTGTTCACTAATTGCATTTTAAGAGTATTTCCAACAACTATTTTATAATTTATATATTTTAGAGGAGGAAATCACAAAATATCTAAAAGAAACTGAGTTAAATTTCAATAGCTCTTTTATTCTATTGTACAACATTAAATGTTTTTTTTGTAGAATTTATGTATCTATATAAATATTATATATTTATTCAAATTAAACCCCTGAAATTTAATGTTAAATTTGTTAATTTTATGAAATTTTTCCTTTTTTAGAAGAGACATAATGAATTTTATAAGGAAAATAATTAATTTTAGAGATTTATAGATAAATATACAAATTCTGAAAATTCTATAGATATAGTGGATATATTTCTCTCTCTTCACACTTTTTGTAAAATAGAGGATGTTTTACATGACTTGTTTGAACCAAAATATGATGTTTTTTCTTTAAAATGAAGTTAATTCTAGTTTTACATAAGCTGTTGGATATGCTCTAATAGTAACCAAATAAAGGGTTGTCACAAAATTTTAGTACTAAGAGCATCTCCAACAGCTCTTGTATTAATTCTCTATAGTAGAGAAGAAAATCACAAAATCTCTATAAGAAAATGAGCTAAACTCCAACAGCTCATCTATTTTATTATACGAAATTAATTGTTTAGGTATAATTTAATGAATATATAGAAATATATTCAAATCAAACCCTAAATATCGGGTTAATTATTTTAACTTTTTGACATTTTGTTCTTGTTTTAGAAAAGAGAATGAATTCAAAAAGGCAAGAAATAAAGTTTACATAAAGATACAAATTTGTAAAAATTCTATAGATTTAGAGGAAATGCTTCTCTCTCTTCTCAATTTTTGTATTATAGAGAATCATTTACATTAGCTGTTGGAGCCAAAAAATGATGTTTTTCCTCTAAAATAAAATTATTCTAGTTTTACATGAGCTGTTAGAGATATTATAATATCAATATTTGTTGTAGTGATCGGTTACTCTATGAAATTTCATTGACACAAAATCGTGTTAAGAAAGAAATCGAACCAAAACCAAGTACTCTAGCAAGCTCACAAGAGAAAACCTGAATCACAATTGCAGGTAGGACTTGCGTGGTACGATTGAGCCGGTGGTGGAGGACAGTGAGACTCGTGACGGACATGGATAACGTGATCGTCGTGGTGAGTCACTGAGCTCCAATCCAAGTTTAGAAGATGAGCCGGATATGGTGTTGGCCGATACAGGAGAATTACTGCAAGCGTCGAAACTTGTTCTTTATCAATTTGATATCCTAAAGCCTACAACGGATTGGATTCTAAGAAGCAGAGTACGAAGCGGGTTGGAAATTCGTTAATCCGGCCCACATCAACATGGATATTATTTGGATCTCGACCCACGAAACCGGCCTGTTTTCTTTTGGTTTCCAAAGGTGTAAAAGGAATAACAACTGCAAAATAACACCCTTTTTTCGAACCGATCAAATAAATACGCTGATGAAACCGTAAAGATGATGATTAGCGAAACAATCGACAGCGAAATTCGGAGAGGGAAATTGGCTTCACGGTGGTGCATGTGACAAAATATCACAAAATTAAGTTATTAAGTTAATGGTTCTTCACCACCGATAATAATAATGTGGGACTACACTAGTTCTTGTTTATTCATATATTAAAGATCACATATCTGGTCGAGTGAATGGTATGAGAATAGTAAAGATCACATATCAGCCTTGTGCAATGTGGTGGAAAAGTACCACTTAGATTAGAGCCATTGCACATTGGAAACATGAAGAGTCACAAAAGTGTTCGTCTGGTCATAATTCATGGTCAGTAATCGTTAGATCTAAATTTAAGGGTGGATAAAATTACTTTTAAAAAAAGTTGTTTTGTTTTCCACTTTTGGATTTAGATCTAATGATTACTGACCATGAATTCTTTAGTCAGTCACTGACTAAGTCAACACCACAGTAAAGAGTCATTATTGAATTATAAGAAATCGTACCGCACACTAATGTCAAGGTCATTTGTGTTAAAACCTCATACATAGTGAATCAACATTTGTCCGGATGACTAAAGTAAAGAGAGAATCAACATTATTGGACTTGCGCGTGGGCGACCTTTGGCCACTTTCTCATGACAATTGATATGAGACTTGGGCGGAACATGGTATCAGAGCCCAGTTTATGCTTGAGACATTGAATTGCAATTTGGTGGAGGAATTTGGATCATGAGATGTTGAAGATGACTCAAATCACACGGGAGATTATTTGAAAGTATACCTTACATGAAACCCATCAGAGACATCAATAAATGTCAGAGACATTTTGTGTTAAAATCCATATCCAATCTCTACTAGATAGCTAAAGTGAGAGGAATATTGACATTATTAATTAGTCTGTGTAATTAAAACCATAAGGTCCGTTATAACACAATGTTAGGACTGTTAAATGCAGGCTAGGTTTCTGCATTTCGACATACAATCAAACATTAATCATGTCCATCTTTGAGGCCTTCAACATTTCTATTCTACATACAGCCAGGCATCAATCAAGTTTGTCTTTCAAGCCTAACAACTTCGTAGCACTCTCCCCGTGTTCCGATAATCAGATTATATGCTATGCCCCCCAGGCCAAGTGAGACTGAGGGCAAGTTTAGAAAACCGTAATGAGGATGATAAAGAATAGGAGGGAGAAAGCTAATGATCTGATCATCTGATGAATGAGACGTTTACTAATCCCAATTATTAACAGAGGAGTGCACATAGAAAACTAATGATCTGATCATCTAATGAATGCGCATTCGAAATCCAATCGAAACCCTAAACAGTTAAAAGATGCATGTGTTGGGAAAGAATAATACAGTGGAAGTGACAAACTCAAAACCAACAGATCACAAATATGTAAAGATATAAAGGATAAAGGAAAGTGAACACCAGATATAACGTGGTTTGAAAATGTGCCTACGTCCACGGGGCAGCAACAAGAAATTCCACACTATCAAATAATGGGTACACAAGAGATACACAACTTCAAAAACACCACTTGAAGGAAACACTCTCTCACACTTGTTTTGCTACACTATACTACACTCTCAACTTGGAGCGGATACTCTTCACTCTCTACTAGGATGAAGATGCTTGAGATGATCGATGTGATTGATCTGATTGATGTCTTGGAATGAGCAAATGACCTCTCCTTTAATAGGCTTAAGGAGGAACCCTCATTAGTTCTCTCCTATAATGGTGCTCCATGTAACTTCCATAACTTATGACACCATAACCATCCATATTCTCAAGTCTTAAAACCTTGTAACTTAAGAGCTACTAACTCCTAAGACCACTAACTCATAACTCATGAACCTTTAACATTCCTATCATGAATTTGTGGTGTAACTTATAGGTCTAGATATTATAACAATCTCCCCCTACAGACCAACCTGGGGTAATACGACATGAGACTTCTACTTGAAGTCCATTCCAGCGAACTTGCTGCAATACTCCAACTTCTGATGTGACACAACTTTAGTCAACATATCAGAAGTATTCTTGTTGGTATGAATTTTCTTCAACTGCAAGAGCTTCTTCGACACTACATCTCTTATCCAATGGTAGCGGGGATCAATATATTTAGTGCGAGGATGATAAACTGAATTCTTACTTAAATGAATAGCACTTTGACTATAACAATGCACCACATACCTTTCTTGCTTCACACCTAACTCGCGAATGAACCTTTGCAGCCAAACCATTTCCTTAACCGCTTCATTCGCCGTTATGTATTCAGCTTCCGTGGAAGATAAGGCAACACATTTCTGTAACTTGGATTGCCATAACACAGCTCCCCCACAAAATGTAAATAAATACCCAGAAGTAGACTTTCTGTTATCAAGGTCCACAGCTAAATCTGCATCTGTAAAACCCTCCAAAACGAGTTCAGAACCACTAAAAGACAAACACAACTTTGAGGTGCCCCTCAAGTATTTGAGTATCCACTTAATAGCTTCCCAATGCTCTTTTCCAGGGTTAGATAAATATTTACTAACAACACCAACTGCATGAGCAATATCTGGGCGACTCCATACCATGACATACATAAAACTACCAACAGCTGATGCATAAGGGATACATGTCATCTTGTCTTTCTCCTCTTGTGTAGTTGGGCATAACAACCTACTCAACTTGAAGTGATTACCTAGAGGTGAGCTCACTGCCTTTGCTTCTTTCATGTTGAACCTTTCAAGAACCCGTTCAACATACCTCTCCTGTGACAGCCATAATTTCTTTGCCTTCCTGTCACGAGTAATCTCCATGCCTAATATCTACTTTGCTGGACCTAAGTCTTTCATGTCAACAGACTTTGATAAATCTGCCTTCAACTTGCAGATAATAGGAACATCTTGCCCCATAATCAACATATCATCAACATAAAGCAACAAAATGATAAATCTACCACCAGTGAATCGGCGAATATACACACATGAGTCTGCATCAGTCCTCTTGTACCCATGACTCACCATGAAAGAGTCAAATTTCTTGTACCATTGGCTTGGCGCTTGTTTCAGCCCATACAGACTTTTCTTTAACTTGCAAACCATGTGCTCCTTGCGTTCAACTGTAAAACCTTCAGGTTGCTCTATATATATTTCCTCCTCTAAATCACCGTGTAGGAATGCAGTCTTCACATCTAACTGCTCTATCTCAAGATTCATGCTAGCTGTCATACTCAAAATAACTCTAATAGAAGTCATCTTGACAACAGGTGAGAAGATCTCCTCAAAGTCGACTCCTTCCTTTTGTCTGAAATCTTTGACAACCAACCGGGCTTTGAACTTGGTCAACTTGTCGTTCTCATCCCTCTTCAGCTTGAACACCTATTTGATTTTGAGTGTTTTCCTGCCTTTGAGAAGTTCCACCAACTCATAGGTGTTGTTTTTCATCAAAGACTTCATCTCAGACATCATAGCTAACATCCACTTGTCGCTATCTGCATGGGTCTTTGCTTCCTCAAAGCATTCAAGCTCTCCATCACTGGTTAACAGAATATATATGGCATATGGATTGTCTCCATTATTGGTGAGCAAAATGTATTGAGAAGAAGGGTACTTAGCGCATGGCTTTGGCACTCTTCGAGATCTTCGAACTAGTACTTGGGCATTCACCTGCGGCTGCTTTTGATTAGGCTCCCCCGAATATGATCCTCTTGAATATGATCAACATTCGCGACAGCCTAATCATCATTCGCGGCCTCCTGGACATCATTCCCGGCCTCTTGGACATCATTCCCGGCCTCTGCAGCTTCAGCTTCATCATTCGCTGCATCTGCAGCTTGAAGTGGTGAGGAATAAGTGAGATTGTCTTCATTATTAATTGTTTTCTTGACAAAATCCGCAACAGTCTGATCCTCATGGAACACTACATCTCTGCTTCTGAACAACTTCTTGGTTATCAGATTCCATAGCCTGTAGCCCATCTCTTCATTACCATACCCGAGAAAGATACATAGTATGGCCTTGTCATCTAGCTTCAGTCTGTCTTTCTTTGGAACATGTGCAAATGCTTTGCACCCAAACACTCTCAAGTGCGAATATGAAGCGCTCTTACCGGTCTATACACTTTCTGGGGTCTTCAGTCCCAGCGGTACACATGGTGTTCAGTTGATCAGATAACATGCGGTTGTCACAGCTTCACTCCAAAACCTCTTTGTCAGGTTCTCTGTCTTCAACATACTTCTCACTTTCTCTAAAATGGTGTTATTCATCCTTTCTGCTACACAATTATGTTGTGGGGTGCCAGGTACTGTTTTCATATGTCTAATGTCATGCTTCGAACAATAACCTCAGAACTCATTCGAAGTGTACTCTCCACCATTATCACTGTGGAGACACTTGAGGGTTCGCCCTGTTTCCCTCTCAACCATGACATGAAACTCCTTGAAGGTTTGAAACACCTGGTCTTTTGATTTTAACAAATAAACTCAAACCTTTCATGAAGTATCATCAATGAAAGTAACAAAATACTTGTTATGACTTAATGAGTCAACTTTCACGGGACGATACACATCTGAGTGTACTAGGTCTAAGATCATTTCTTTCTTGGCGAATGTATTAGCAAAGCTAATCTTATGTTGCTTACAAAATAGACAATAATCACAAGAGTCAAGAGAAGTACCTTTGGCAAAAAGAATGAGAGATTTCCTTGCCAGAACTTGCAATCCCTTCTCGCTCACATGGCCTAGCCTTTTGTGCCATAGACTTGAGGAAGAGTCATTCGCGACATTCAACTCCCCTTTGCATATTTTGCCATAAATCTTGTAGAGAGTACAACACAATTTCCCTCTAGCCACCACTAGTAATCCCTTGGTAAGCCTCCACTTTTGATCACCTCCATGATGGTGATATCCTTCCCGATCAAGCACACCGGTTGACATTAAATTAAGACGTAGACCTGTAACATGTCTAACATCTTTCAACAAAAGCTTGCAGCTCAAATTGGTTTCAAAACAAATATCTCCAATTCCTGCAATCTTTGCATAACCCTCGTTGCCCATCTTCACAATTCCAAGGTCACCTCTTTTGTATATAGTGAAGAACTCCATGTGTGGAGTGGCATGGAAAGAGGCACCAAAATCAACGATCTATGCAATATCAGAACTGGAAGAATCATCGACATGTAGGCATTCACCTTCAAACAAAGAACCTCACATTCCTCATGTGATATGGCAGCGACAGTGGTACCTTTGTCTTCCCTCCTTTGGTAGGTGTAGCCATCCTCCTTCTCGTTCTTAAATTTGTTGCAGTTTTTCTTCATGTGGCCAAAGATGCCACAATGATGACATTTTCCGTTGAATCTTATCCTCGAACAGCTTGCATTCCTTTCATGATTTTTGGGTCCTTCCTCTTGCTCCTTCCTCTATTCTCCGCCGTAAAGACTTGGCTATTTTGAGAGGTTGAAGATTTCTTTCTAGTCTCTTCATTCAACATGTTATTTTTAACATTATCCATGGTTAATGTACCATCTGGAGCAGAGTTACTTACAATGACTACAAAAGTCTCCCAATTATCCGGCAACGACCCCAACAACAACAGTGCTTGTAATTCATCATCAATCGTCATGCCCATGGTGGTTAATTGATTGATTGAACTTTGGAAATTATTCAAGTGCTCAGTGACCCTCACGCCATCTCTATACTTCATATTGACAAGCTTTTTGATTAGAAAAGCTTTCTTGGCGGTAGTTTTCTTCTCGAACAATGACTCCAACTTTGTCCACAACTCATGCGCATCGGTCTCATTCGCCACATGGTGGAACACACTATCATCCATCCACTCTCGAATATGACCGATTGCCTAGCGGTTCATCTTCGTCCAATCTGCAACCGAGGTGTCTTCTGGCTTTGCCTCAGCTCATTCGACAAGCTCATGCAGATCTTTACAATAGAGGATGTCCTCCATTCGCGGTTTCCATGTGATCTAATTTGTGTGGTTGAGTCGAACCATGGTACTCCTTGAACCTTCTATTTTTCACCCACGCCCTATAAACAGGGCTCTGATACCACTGTTAGGGAAGAATAATACAATAGAAGTGACAAACTCAAAACCAACAGATCACAAATATGCAAAGATATAAAGGATAAAGGAAAGTGAACACCAGATATAACGTGGTTCCGTAATGTGCCTACGTCCACGGGGCATCAACAACAAGAACTTCTACTATCAAATAATGGGTACACAAAAGATACACAACTTCAAGAACACCACTTGAAGGAAACACTCTCTCACACTTGTTTTGCTACACTATACTACACTCTCAACTTGGAGCGTACACTCTTCACTCTCTACTAGGATGAAGATGCTTGAGATGATCGATGTGATTGATTTGATTGATGTCTTGGAATGAGCAAATGACCTCTCCTTTTATAGGCTTAAGGAGGAACCCTTATTAATGTTCTCTCATAATGGTGCTTCATGTAACTCTCATAACTTATAACACCATAATCATCCATATTCTCAAGTGTTAAAACCTTGTAACTTAAGAGATACTAACTCCTAAGACCACTAACTTATAGCTCATGAACCTTTAACATTCCTATCGTGAATTTGTAGTGTAACTTATAGGTCTGGATATTATAACATAGAGAATACTTCTAGGAATCCCTAAATACTTGGGATTGCTCTCCTTAATACTTTCCTTAACCATGTTTCTTCCATTCCTATCCTTAATTACTAGGGATAGGAATACTTAATTACTAGGGATAGGACACTTAATTACTTGTGAATACTTTATAACATAGAGAATACTTAATACTTTATACATGACATATGGGAAGAGCTAAAGGAAAGGTTTTCCCACACCAACACTGTCGAATTGTTCAACATAGAGAATGACATCCACAAGTGTGAACAAGGAACAGGTACGGTCACCACATATCACACAAACCTCACAGGTTTGTGGGATGCAAGAGACGTGGCTTGTGCACTAACTCCTTGCACATGTGAAGCTGCAAACACGTACAAGACCTACATGGAAACACAGAAGACAATAAAGTTTCTGATGGGATTGAATGAAGGATATGCGTCTCTACGGAGCAATATTATAAGCATGGATCCTCTACCAAACTTGAACAAGGTATATGCAGCAGCCCTACGCCATGAAAAGCAAGCAGCAGCCTCGAGTGAGAAGGTTGCTATCACAACGGAGGCTTCGGCATTTGCAGTCAAGAAGTTTGCCAGGCCTTCAACAGAGAAGGAACTCCACTGTGAAACGTGTGGCATGAATAACCACATCACAAGGAATTGCAGGGCACATCTCAAGTGCACCTACTGCAATGGCAAGGGTCATACCTACAACTATTGTCGGAAAAGAAAAGCTGACCTGGAGAGAGCACAAGAAGCAAGCAAGGTGAATCTTGCAACCCTATCAATGGAGAACGATGATGGTTTTCCTCTGACAAAGAAGGAGTGTCAACAGATGATGGGGATGATGAGCAAAATAAAGTCTGTTGCTAAGAAACAAACTGATGAACCTCAAATGCTTGAGATGCTACAAACGACTCAGCCATCTGCTAATCTTGTTGGTAAAGTTCTCAACTATCAAGACTTCTCAGGTAAAGCAAATGCTATTTCAAAGGGTAGTATTGATGCTATATGGATTTTGGATAGTGGTGCCAGTGACCATATTGTTTGCAATCCAAAATTCCTTACTTCACTTAAACAAGTTCATCATCGTTTGGTGAAACTACCGGATGGGAAAATGAGCAAAGTTACACATGTTGGGACAGTAGTATTCACTGAGAGTCTAATCCTTCGCAATGTTCTATGTGTTCCGTTGTTTTATCTCAACCTGATCTCCATTAGCAAACTAGTGTTTGATTCATTTCATGTAACCATCTTTCTCAAACAAGTTTGCTTTATACAGGACCTTCGATCGGGGAAGACGATTGGGACGGGAACTGAATGCGAGGGACTCTACTGCCTCAATCTGCTAGGGAAAGGAACATGCAATATGGTCAGTACCAAACCACCAAACCTATGGCATCAAAGGCTCGGACATCCATCTAGTAAAATCTTAGCTATGTTTCCCTTTCTGCACAATAAAATTTCAGATACAAGCAACTGTTCAATTTGCCCTCTAGCCAAACTCACCAGGAAACCATTTCCATTAAGTACTTCTTCCAGCAATTCTTGTTTCGAGTTGATTCATGTAGACATATGGGGAGGATACCATGTCCCAGCTATTTCTGGAGCATAATTTTTCTTAACCATTGTTGATGATTATTCAAGAAGTACTTGGGCTTATCTTATGCAACACAAGTCAGAGGCTCGACCCCTACTTGTTCATTTTGTCAATCTCGTTGAAAACCAATTTTGCAAGAAGGTGAAAATTATTAGAAGTGATAATGGTCCAGAGTTCAAACACCCACAATTTTATTATTTCAGAGGTATTGAACATCAGACAAGCTGCATCAACACACCACAGCAAAATGACGTTGTTGAACGTAAACACAGACATCTCCTCAACATCGCTAGAGCCTTATTATTTCAAGCACATTTGCCTAAACAGTTTTGGGGGGATGTCATTCTCACAACCGCTTACTTAATCAACCGCACACCAACACCACTACTACAAGGGAAAACACCATTTGAAATCCTATTTCAAAGGCCAACAAACTACAACCATCTTAGGGTTTTTGGTTCTCGTTGCTTTGTTTCCACACATCCCCTCCGACCTAGCAAGTTTGATCCCAGATCCGTCGAATGTATTTTCCTTGGTTATCCACATGGTCAAAAGGGTTACAAGGTTTATAGTTTGAAGGAAGAGAAAGTCCTAGTTTCAAGGGATGTTTTCTTCTTTGAGAATGAATTCCCTTATCAGACTGATGTTAGTCCGATCACTCGCGCAACGGATCTTCCTCCCGCGAGCGAAATTACTCCCGCGAGCGAAACTACCCCCGCGATCGACAGTCGCGCGAGTAAGACTGTTCCCACCACCACTTCCGCTGATCTACACCAAATACCTGACACAACATCTCTTCCCTCCTCTCAAACAGAAACACAATCTACCGTTACCACTTCACCTCCACCACCAGACACTGTGCCACCTCGTCGCTCCACCCGACCAACCAAGACCCTAACCATATTGCAGGACTTTCACATTGAGGCAGCCCTCCCTTCTAGGCCTGTTCCGTCGTCTTCGTCGAACGAGGTAATTCCTTCAGGCACTTCTCATTCTATCTCTCATGTATTATTGTATGATAGACTCTCTCCAAGGCATAAAGCTTTTACTGTCACAATAACTCTCGACAAAGAGCCTAAGTCTTTTTCTCAGGCAATACACGAACCAAAGTGGAGAGAAGCCATGAACAAAGAGATTGAAGCTTTACAGGCCAACAATACATGGAGCTTAGTGCCGTTACCCCTGCATAAGAAGCCAATTGGTTGCAAGTGGGTTTACAAGATCAAGCATAATCCGGATGGAACTGTGGAAAGATATAAAGCTCGATTAGTTGTAAAAGGATACAGTCAAGTTGAAGGAGTTGATTACAGAGAGACTTTCGCACCTGTGGCCAAGCTAACAACTGTACGCGTTCTTCTTGGTCTCGCTTCCATTCAGAGTTGGCATCTTCATCAATTGGACGTCAATAATGCTTTCCTCAATGGTGACTTGTTTGAGGACGTCTACATGCAATTGCCACCGGGTTTCGGACGAAAGGGGGAGACTAGAGTATGTAAGTTGCACAAGTCCCTGTACGGGCTCAAGCAAGCTTCGAGGCAGTGGTTTTTGAAGCTTTCTCAAGCTCTCAAGAGTGCCGGTTTCAAACAAAGCTGGTCAGATTACTCATTATTCGTCCGAAATACACATGGAAAATTCACAGCATTACTTGTCTACGTTGATGATGTGATACTAGCAGGTAACAGCTTACAAGACATAGAAGATACTAAAAGCTTCCTTGCGAAACACTTTAAGTTGAAGGACATGGGAAAGCTCAAATACTTTCTTGGAATAGAGGTGGCAAGATCCAAGCAAGGAATTGTATTGTGTCAACGAAAGTATGCACTAGAAATTCTGGAAGATGCTGGTTTCTTAGGTGCCAAGCCTTCTCGGTTTCCTGTGAAACAAAGTTTGGTACTTACACAAGGAGATGGAGCAGAACTGCAAGATGCTTCACAATATCGAAGACTAGTTGGAAGACTTATATACCTCACAATTACAAGGCCTGATCTTGTCTATGCAGTGCACATTTTAAGCCAATTCATGGACAAACCTCGACAGCCACATCTAGATGCAGCATACCAGGTTCTCAAATATCTTAAGCAAGCGCCTGGACAAGGAATTCTCTTGTGTTCTACAGGCCAGTTGGAATTAAAGGCGTATTGCGACGCTGATTGGGCTCGTTGCAGGGATACAAGAAGAAGCATTACTGGTTATTGCATCTTTCTTGGGAATGCACCTATTTCATGGAAGACGAAGAAGCAAGGGACAGTGTCTAGCTCAAGTGCTGAAGCTGAGTATAGGTCCATGGCCACGACATGTCGAGAAATAACTTGGCTTCGCAATATTCTGAAGGATTTGAACGTAAGCCAACCACATGCAGTAAAGCTCTTCTGTGACAATCAGACTGCTATTCATATAGCGTCAAATCCCGTCTTCCACGAGCGCACGAAACACATAGAAATTGACTGCCACGTTGTACGTGAGAAGGTAGAAAGAGGACTGATCGAAACTCTTCATGTTCGAATAGAAAAACAACCTGCAGACTTGTTCACCAAGCCATTGAGTTCGAAACAGTTCACTGTACTGTTAGACAAGTTGAATGTAATCAATATACACTCCAACTTGAGGGGGAGTATTAAGGAAAGTATTAAGGAGAGCAATCCCAAGTAATTAGGGATTCCTAGAATAGATTGGTTACCATGTTTATCCCTAGAATAGTGGATCAGAATAGAACAAACTCTATATATAAGAGGTGTAATACGCATGAATAAAATCAAGAAGTCTTTTCTTCATCTTATAATTCTCTTTAGTTTTCATTGTAAACTTTACTTCATTATATAAAGTGAGATTCCACAAGATTAGAACATGAAGGAAGCACAGTATAAAATTTTCAATATTACATTAGAATCACATAATGTTCATTCTAAATTTCTAATACAGACACTCTTCCCCTTATTTATCTAGATTCTTTTGTAATGGTGCACTTACATCCCAGAACAACCAAAACCATAGATGTTTGAGAGCTGGTGCTTTTATTAGAAGCAGCAGGAGTCCAACAAGAAGCAGCAACACAGTGCTGCTAGACTGCAAAATATGTAAACATGAGAGGCAGGGGATCAGTAAGAAGCATTTTAAGGAGAAGCCAATAGTTGATTGTCTCATAGAATACTAGTCCACATGATCTAACCAGTTAGTGGGTTCATTTCGCAAAGTAGTTTCAAGCCTGCTCATACCTTCAATTTGCTGTACGTATAAATGCCTTCAATTTTTAAAGGTTCTACATAGTTAAGTTGGGACAACGGGACATACCAGCCTCTGAAGCATGAAAGGCAGTCATCGTTTTCCCGCGCAGGGGGTTGAGGAGGCGGTAGGGTTGACGGTGGTGGTGGCGGAGGGTAAAAGTAGTCTTGATAGCCAGGTGGTGGTGGTCCATGAGGCGGGGGATAAGGGAACCCTGGTGGCGGCGAACCTGGAGGCGGAGGATGTGGGTGTTCTGGGGGCGGCAGCGGCATCCCAAAGTCAAGCGGCGGTGGGGGCGCAAACCCTGAGGTTTCCATTTGTCAGAGAACATAAGCAAAACCAAAAACTAAAATGATTACCAACACAGACAAAGATATCAATGCAGGGTTGGATACTTGCCTGGCGGATGTGGCGGAGGAGGCTCCCCGGGAACAGGGTGGTAGCTCATTTCTTTTCTGCTTTCCTGCAAGCCTTGGCTTAGATAGTTCCAAGTCTGTAATACTCCAGAGTGCTGCTGTGCTTCAATTCCAGTGAAAACTAAAAATGTGTGTAAATTTGTAAACGTTTTCCACAAGTCACTAGCTTTTCAAACAAGTGCTTATGGTTATTGAGCCAACTAACCGTCAACAACTAGCACGATCCATTCCCAGAATAAATGCTCAAGAACAGAGCTGAACTGCACAAAGCTACCTGACCTCCTAACCTCTCCACCTAACAATCCACCATTTAAACATTCAAAAGTCCTTAAATCAAAAATTGTGGAACTCATGAGACAAATGAGGCTAGGTACGCAGCTAACCGAGGGTCACAATTGTATCCTCCTTTCAATCATGTTATGACTGTTGATTTCGATCTCTCCTTCCATCACCTTGATCACGAAATACATTAAAATTAGTATCTTAATATGCCGCCAGATTATTCCTTGGGTGTGTGTTGGGCCAACTAAGGCCCGTCAGCCAGTATTGGGGACTGACATCATGGAACAAGATTTTGGCTTTCTCACTTTCTGTTTCCATTTTTGTCTCCCTAAGCACTCTCAGACATTTAGAAATTAGAGCACTGGCCGTGATTTCAAACGTCCAATAGCTTGCCGGCCGGAAAGATAATGAATCCGGATTCTCTCCTTATAATCCTCTCCTAATATTACCTAATAAGTCGTTACTGACCGTCCATTTCTAATCAATGGCCAAGATTTCCCATACCTTGTTAGGGCTGGGTACTTCGTACCGCAGTCCTGATCTCGTAACTAAAATTGGTGGGACGGAACGAAACAAAATTTTAAAATGGCGGTACCGTCCCGTTTCGATAGTTTGAAAACAGGACAGGACCGTCCCGAAACTTTGTACTTGTATCCAAAATTTTTAGGGTGTATAATATCTTACAATGAACTCAAAAACACTCAATGAGATGTCCAAAACCTAAATATAAATTCACAGTACTAGTTTCATACAACAAGAGTTAGATAATTCATTCACATTTGATAATGATGATGATCATATGAAAGATATCGGCCGCCACAACGAAACTATGTAATGATAACTAGAGCTCCCTTGATTTTTCAAACTTGAGAGTTTTCTCGATATCTTAATTAATTAGTTAGAAACAGATTACAAGTATTTAATTAATTGTTTATTGATTCCCTTTTCATTTTTACAATTTTTTTTCGTTTTGTACTTATATAGAGTTAGGAGTTTAGAACTAGGGCAATTATACCATGAAAAAAGTAACACTATATATATATATGAGAAATTAAAACACAATAAAACCCTCATTAATATTGGATGAGTTCATATTGATATTGACTTAAGAAAATTTTACCAATGGTACCACATATAACATTCATTCATCACTATGGTATATGACATTTCAAAACTATAATATTATTACCCAACATGTAAAGCTGACATAAATTTGATACCTTTCGTGACTAACTGTGTCAAGTCCACTGTTACAAAAGTTGTTTCATGGGCAATTGTGTCTTTTTATTTTTTCTCAGCCTTTTTCCTCTCTCCCTCTCCCTCCGCTACACACAGCCACACCAGAGCTGCTGAGCACATGTTCTCATCTATATATCTCTTTAATCAGACACATAATTGCTGCAAATTGAACCTTCATTTTCTTGTTTTTCATTGTTTTCTACTTGTACTTGCATTAAATCTCCAATAATTAAAACTCTCCCAAAGTTCAGAATCCAGATTCCAACTAGCTAGCCATATAACTTTGTTGTTTCTCCAGTAAACAATTCCCAATTTTCCAATCTCAATTCCAAGTTTCCAACCCAACCCAACCCAATGGAGAACTCGACCCAATGGCTTCATGAGATCACCAACAGTCGCTTTCACATCCTGAAACACCTTCGAACACCCAACCAGCGCCTCAAACATCCCCATGCACACAACCAACCCGACCCACGGAGCCCCCGCCTCGAGCAAGATCAGATCCCACGCCAAACTCAACACTAGCTAAGAAAAATACACCGCAAGGCCTTCATAAGAATTCCCCGCCACTAAGGGCTCGATCAAACCCGTCGCCACCTCGATCGCGAAGGCAGTAAACGGACCCAGAATACCGATGAAGAGAGAGAGAGAAGCGAGAGAGAGACGGATTGATTTTCCTTTTGTTTTGTTTTCTTTTTTGATTTGATCAACCTTAAATAGACGGATTTACCCTAATGATTTTGACTAAAATCACATTGACCAACGGTGGTTATACCGGTATGCACTAGTTTTAGGCCAAAACTACAACTTCATGTATGTTTTGATAGTTTTGAAACATGGTTTACTGAAATTATGAGTGAGCTATATTTCATGTATTGTTGTTGAAATTTTCCTTATTGACTTTATAAAAATAGATATAAAATTTCTTCAAGAATTTAGGATCAATTTATCTCTTCTATATTTTTATTTTTATTTTTTTCTATCGTTGCGGGATCCCGGTCCCGTTCCGATCTCATCTCGGTACTGAAAGGGATCGTCTCGTACGGGATACGTTTCTAAAATGCAATCCCATCCAGTCCCAAAAAATATATTTTCAAGACGAGACGAGATTCGCATGCCCAGTCCTAACCTTGCTCTCGCTATCCATCAATTTCTGTTTCTATTTAAACTCTCTTCCCAATCCGCCTCCTCCGATTTGAATCCATCCCCGACTTTAGTCCTCCGCCGATTTAATCCTCCCCTTTCTTTTCAAATCCTTTGGCTCCGGCGTCCTCCACAGCGGCTTGGGTCCTCTTTCTAGCTAACATGCAACAAATACTGGTGTATAGATATTATTTTCAAGGAGGATGTCATCCGACGTCCTTCAGTATTCTTTTCTGAAGAAATTTTTTTTCTTTTCTTTCTCTTTTCTATTCATTAGAAGATGAGAAGTGCATTGAATTGATAAACGATCTAAAATTTTGGTGTCTTTGATTTGTTGAGACTTGAGAAGCTGCATATGTTCTTGTGATGCTGGTTTCCATGAGTTGATAAGCTCTTAATCTAAATCAAGCAATTAAAAAGAAAATTAGTTGATGATTAAGTAACTTGACATAGCTATTCTGGTTATGAGTTAGGCTTGCTTATATGAATCGATCTATGTAGCTCTGATATCCAGTGTATCAATTATATCTGGTAAAATGCATCTGCATGCTCTCTCTTGCTGATTTTAAACAAAAGTTCCATTACTCAAGCCGCCGGGAAGGAGGCGAACGGAAGAGAGAGAGAAGTTACGTTAGACAGGGGAGAGAGAGTATGAGATTTTAGCCGTTGGATAGAAATAGACGGTCAATATCAACTTATTAGGTAATATTAGGAGAGGATTCTCATTTCACCAAGAACCTAATTTTAGGTACTATTATGTTTAACTAAAGTTATAAGTTATAACAAGAGGAAAAATGAAAGGAGAAGGGCTGGCATCGACGGGTGCGCGCTGTGAAGGACTCAAGAGCGATGGATACGGTGGAGGTACGCATCATGGAGCGGGAGGAGGATATGTACTACTGAGCCTCATCGGGAGGCCGCGGTAGTTAACAAGATCGAGGGAGGAAATGGCACCAGGACGTACTCTCCATGCACACTAGCAAATTGGTTATAAAGTTCTTATCTCGTGTAGGTTAGCTTCCGTAAGTTGTGTGAAGTGTGAACAACAAAAAATTGTTGATTTGGCCATTTGGGCTGGTCGTTACTTGTAGTACACTAGTGTTACTGAAGTTCATAATCAAGATGACTCGTTCTCTCTAAAAAAAGGAAAACAAACAATAACCAGAACAAGATCTAAAGGATCCTAGCTAGTCGCGCGCGCATTTCAACTAATAATAGGGTTAATTTACTAGCTACTTACCAGTGTATTCAGTAACTTCATTGTTTGTTTGTTTGTTTTTTTAAGGTGTGTACACGTCGTGTTTTCAATTTATATATAGACTTAATAAACTTAGAAAGTGTTTCACAAAAAATGGCTTTTACATTAAAACTGGAAGAAATCAGCATTAGCATATGTATGCATCTTTACTTGAAAAAATAGCAGAGAAAATAAGTCTTGATGTATAATTTCTGGTTGTGAAAATCCCAACATGCTTGACCTCTTTGAGTTTTTCTACCGTTAGTGAGCGGTATATATAGGAGCAAATGAGCAATGGTATGGAAGTACAGTAGTTAGGCCTCATCATTTGGTTTTTTGATCCTAACCGTCTTAAAACCCGTCATACTCTCTAGGACCGAAGCTCTACCAGACCCTCCATTAGGACCCTATCTCGAGTAGGGTATGGTAAGGGTTGAGCAAATGAAACTCAGCCATACCATACGACCCTACCTTAATGAGCCATTTAGGGCCAAACACGGCCCGACCCTAAAAGCCCGTCCTTTAGGCCCTAATAATTTCTTATTTTTTGTATTGTTTTAATATGTTTCTTATTTTTAGATACAATACAACTTATCTTCTCTTTTGTAGTTGATTTTCTAACTTTGTTCATTTGATTTTCTTTTGTTTTGTTGATTAACGATTGTATTTTGATGATTTAAAGTATTAATTTGTGAGATATATGAGTATAACCACTTAGTTTATAGATAGATGTCTTAAATTAAGTGTAATGTGTATGCATGCATGTTAAATATAACACAAAAAATAAGGTTCATTAAATATAATTCTAATGCTAAATTATGAAAGAAAAAAATAAGAAGTTCATCGCAGCCCTGTTTAAATAGGGTCGGTCCTACACGACCCTATTAGCCTTAACAAAATGGGCCGCTAAGACGGGATAGGGCTTACATAACAGCTAGGGCGGAGCCATTATTAGAATTTAGAAAGTTTGAACTGTAGTGTGTAATTTAGTTGATTATTATTAAAATTTGGTTAAATTTTATCATTAAAACCCCCACAAGAATTTCTCATAATCAATCAGTTTTAAATGACAAATCAATTATATTTATAGATTGATTGGTCTTTATATCTTGACAATCAAAATATATAGGAAAGAAAGTTAATAAGAAAATAAATTACTACTAACAAAATTTAGCAAAATAAAAATTTATAAAGTAATAAATGATTCAATTACTAATTTCTCAGATAGGAAATGTATATTACAAAATTTGCTTCATTTTTATGCTTCATTCGATGATATCATAAACCCTAAACCCTCATGTCAACATTCATATGTATTATCAAAATTAATATTTTGAAAAAGTGATATAAATGAATATAAACTCTGAACAATTGATACAATTATTAATCGGTTAAAATACACTCAACACAATTATTTAGTTTTAGAGATAATTCAATTTTCTTTCTATTATTATGAATATTATTATTAGGGAGATGTTATTAACAAAACCGGGTATTTAACAAACCAATCAACCTCTTATTATTAAAATTAATATAAATTATTTTTAAATGAGTGGCAAAACTGTAAACATATTAAAAAAACTGAGGGCAGATCTGTCAATTAATCTATTAATGGCTTAATTGTAAAAACAAACAAAAAAGAGGGTGTCGAAGTGTATTTTTGTCAGACAAATTTATTATTATGTAATATTCTGTAGTTTTATCAATATTGTGTAACAACTCTCTGAAAACTCAAATAAAAATTAACGCATTTAATTGAGATGAAGTTAGCCCAGATATTGATTGTCTAGCCGAAGTTGGTTTTTACTAGTTCGGTTAATATTGTACAACAACTTTCTGAAACCCAAATAAAATAGCACAACCCCTAAACCTTAAATCCGAACTCCTAACCCTAAACCCCTAAACCTTAAATTCAATGTGTTTGAGATTTGGTCATATATTTGTTAATATGCATAAACCTTAAATCTGAATTTCTAAACCCTAAATCTTAACCCTTAAACTTTAAATCCAATGTGTATGAGATTTGGTCATATATTTGTTAATATGCATTTGAAACCTATTAGATTTAATTACAAATTAAATTGAGGAGCAAAACTGAATCTATATATAAAAGAAAAAATTGAAGTCTAGACCCGAAAAAAAAAACTGAACAGGAAAAATTGACAGATGGGGGTACTGTTCACGTAAACAGTAATCCCCCCGCTTCGTTTAAGAATATAGATAACAAGACGATCACAAAAAATCTCTAACGAAAAGAGCAGGTCGAGACCTCTTTCACAATAAGCCATAAAGGTAAAAGTTCAAATTTTGTGTTGAAGTTAATGTTTTCCTGAATAAACTATGAAACTACAGAAGAAGCAATGACTCACTGCAGCAAGATATTTTCTTCCACTTGTTCTATTATTCATCCCACCCAAACCTTGAATTAGATCTTTGTATTTCTTGTTCAATATTAGATCTTTTGTAGATCTTTTAGTTAGATCTTTTCTATGTATCTTGATCTCTATAAAAGGGACAAAAATGTTGTATATCCTGTAAGAATTCCAGAAGTAAGAAATAGAGGCTGCAACGATTTGCTTCAATTTAATTGAGTTTTCTTCTTCCTCGATCGACACAATAAATTTATCATTATCTTACTTTTGTTCAAATACAAGGTAGAAGCTCTCAAATTCTAATATGGTATTAGAGCTCTATTGATCAATATCAACTAGGGTGAATCATATGTTAGATCAAAACAAAAAACAAACACTTTTCTTTAGCTTTTTGCTACTGCGATGACGACACAAGAAAATAGTTCATAGGTTAAAGTTCCTATCTTCACAGGAGATAACTTTGCTTTCTGGGTTATTAAGATGAAGACCATGTTCATATCTCGAGATCTATTGAGTTATTTAAACTAAGGTTATGCAGTTCTAGCAGATGAAGGGATGTCAAATACTCAGCGAACTGGGCTGAGGGCGAATATCAAGAAAGATGTGAAAGCTCTTTGTATTTTTCAAACATCAATCACAGAGAAGTTTTTTTTTTCAATAATTGCAAATGTGAGAACAGCCAAAGGAGCTTGGGATGTTCTGAAGTAAGAGATCAAAGGCTCAAATAAGGTGATAGCCATAAAACTTCAATCCTTGAGGGGAGATTTTGAATACTCTAGGATGAATGAAACTGAGTTGCTAAGTGATTATTGCACTAGATTGACTGATTTAGTCAACTACATGAAAACATATGCTGAACCCATATCGAATAAAAAGAGTTGTACAGAAGATCCTTATGAGCTTAAATAGAAAGTATGATGTTATATCTAGTATTATAGAGGAGACTAGGGATATAGACATTCTTGGTGTGCAGGATTTGATAGAGTCACTTAAGGCTTTTGAACAGAGGTTAATGAGTCATGATGATGAACCAATAGAAAATTTTTTTCAAACACCAAATCTAAACACTAGAAGTAGTGAACCATCTAGTTTAAATTCCAAACAGAAAATAACCGAAAAGGTAAAGGTAAGAAGTGGGAGGGTAGATCAGATCAATCAAGAAGAATGAAAAATGAGAGAGGTAGCAACAGTTTAACCTATTCAATGTTTTCAATATGTGATAAGCTTCACATCGTCAAATGTTGGTTTAATGGGAAACCAAAGTGCTCAAATTGCAACAAGTTTGATCATGTCAAGACGAACTGTGACTACAAGAACAATCAGTCCGCAAGCTACAGTGAAGGACAACAATAAACTATTATGTTTTGTGTCACTTATGCTACCGTAATTGAGATTTTCACAGCCGAAAATGGGACATCCTCAGCTACGAATGGAATTTCTACTGCCGTGAATGGTACACACTGTCGCGAATGCGAATATCTGGCATGTTACGAGTGCTTGCAAAAATCATATGACGACGAATGATGATCTTCTATATGACATTGACAACAACATTACAAAAGTGAAAATAGCGAATGAAAACGTAGTAGATACAAAAAGAAAGGGAAGCATTGCTGTTGAAACCAAAAATGGGCTAATATTCAACTGAGATGTGATGCTGGTGCCAAACCTTGATTCAAATTTGCTAAGTGTTGGTCAACTTATTGAGCACAAGTATGACCTGCATTTTTGGTGATGACCCTTGCAAAATCTTTGAAAGAGGTAGTTGCAAGAAGTTAATGGTAGAAGTAGAAGTGAAGAGGAACACAAATTTTCATCTGACTCTCAAGTATGTAGCTGAGAGTGTAAGAAGGATGGAGTTGAAGGAAAATCCTTGGCTCTGACATCAAAGGCTAGAACAATTGAATTTTCAAATTCTGAAGTTAGTGCATCAAAATGAAATGGTGCATGGATTGCTAAAAATCAAAGAAGTAAGTGAAGTGTGAAGGATGTGCACGGAGAAAATAACAAATTATCTCATTTCCTAAAAGAAAAGCATGGAGAATGAAAACACAACTAGAGTTGGTTCATTATGATGTTTATGGTCCTATGAAAACAACTGTTGGAGAAGATAACAAATTACATTCATTAATGACTATTTAAGAATGACTTGAGTTTATTTTCTAAGACTGAAATCAGATATATTCGTTGTGTTCAAGAAGTTTCAAGCTATGGTGGAGATATAATCTGATCTCAAAATTAAGAAGCTAAGATCAAATAGAGGTGATGAATATACATCAAATGATTTTGGAAAGTTCTGTGCATATATTAGCTTGGAAAGGCTGTCAGGACCCACCCAGGTTAACCACTTTAACCCGAAGTAAATCTTGCAGTGACCACCTCAAAAGAACTTCTTACCGAAACCCCCTTGACATGGACAACCCTTCCTACGAACAAACTCAGCATTTCCATGAATAATTTAAACCAACCCCCAACTCCTAGAGTCATCTTGCTCCCCAAACCACAACTACGCTTCACAAAAAGTAAACTAACCTAAGTTGGGGTAATCAGAGGAAATCTACATAGATGAGATTCCTAAGTAAAATTGCTAGCGTCAGCGGATTAGTTGGCTATGTCTCGTCTTCTGTACGCACGACCTCCTCTCAGCATCCCTGTAACACTGGGCATTTGAAAACGAAGGGTCCCGGGGAAAACATTTAAAAACAGGATGTTAGAGTGAGTGGACAAAAAGAATATCTAAGTGTGTGAAAATAATCAATTTATGTCCTCCTTTTGAATTTCCAGAAAATCCATATGCATGCCTCAGGGTGAAAATCAACAAACACCAACTCTAGTCTTGCTAGATGAAATATTGAAAATGTGATCATATACGTGACTAGTCTCGCTAGTTAATACCATGCAGTAAAGTGAACCTCGCTCAAACACATGACCACACATGTATATCCAAACCGGGCTACGACGCTTGCGCCTCGCGCACACGTCGCGCTCATAATGACGGCAGAAATGGGCAGCGCCATGATGACGGAGTATACTCCCGATAAGAATATAATGTATAATCATGATTTGACTCTATGTATGTGTGTATATATATATATATATATATATATATATATATATATATATATTAATATATGTATACTCATAAGGGGCTACGACGCTTGCGCCTCTCCATCAAAACCATACACATAAGGCTCAGTTGACATCTCTAAACAACAACAGTCAACTAATACAATCTCGAGAAGTCAATAAAACTCCATGTTTCTCTGCTATTCAAGCCAATAACATCGAGGGCAAAAATATTCAATCATCGTACACCTCTCAGATGCCACTACTTTCCTATCGATAAAAATTCTAACAAACAACTGCAACAGTAAAAGTCACACTTTATCTAGTTGCACTGAACATCAGAAACAGCGACGTTTGAAAACAGCCTTGGATACTCATTCTTCTGCACTACCCGTGCGATAAATATCGAGTCACATTTCACAAACCAAATAATTTCCTCGCAAGAACTAGCACCACAAATTAAGCTCGTCAACTACCCCAGTTTGATACCTAGGACAAAAATCAAAACGCACTTCCACTCTCAGCTCCCGCTCGAGAGAAAACCAAATTCTAACTTCAAACTCGAAAGTCTTATATCTCGTCAACATTTATTAATAGTCCAATTGAAACCGTAACCAGGACCATAAATCAACATAACGATTCGGCCAATTGTCGTAACCCATATTGATGACCGCATCTGCAAATAACATTGACCTCACAGGTCATCCTTGGATCAGTATGAGATCTCACCCCAATATAATCCCTAAAAGATCACCGCTCTACATAACGGTAAATTTGCCACATTTAATATTAAATCTCTTATAACCCTTGACTCATTACACTTCTTGAGTCAACATCTGTTCCGACAGCTCATATTCACTGCTCTCGTAGTTCATAATCAACATCTAATAAGCCCCACTTCACAACTCTCTTGCTGCACTTAAATACTTGTGACTCAAGATTTATCACTTAGTCAGATCCTGATTCACACAGAATCACCACTCAATTATCTATGACCTCTGTCTTCCGCACTATAATCAAGTCTGCTCCCTCCTCGGGAACCCAAGAAACCATCAGAATCTGATCTTTCAATTATGAAATCAGCACCTTTGCAATTCTTGTTACTAACTCAGTTCCAAACCGTAGGAAATATCATACATCCACGGAATGATTTCAGCCAAATACCCTAATATTAGTCGATGAACACACTCAAAAAGCGATGACCTCTCAGGTCATACCGAGATTAGTAAATGGTCCCACCACTCAATGATAGCCATGGGGAACGCCACCCTTTTTGGCAATCTGCTTGCCAATCACAAATTCTAGGCTTATAAGAATATAATCCCATAGCAACATATCATGAATTAACTATGGACATCAACTCTCTTACTCCATGATACAGTGGGCTTCACTGCATCACTATTACTACTTCTATCGCCACTTGATTATAACCGAATATAATTAAAAACTCCATGACAACACATATTAAAATCCTTCATAAGTTGTCATCCAGCCGAAACGACCACAACCATCTTGTTTCGATATATCATTATTATTCAGGACCATTTACAATTATTAACATACCAAGAACACCCGATAAAACCTAGAACCAACTTCCAACACGACTATCCTAGAGAACCCTTAACGGCATTACCATTATAATACCATAACCACGGTAGTCGCTAACGATTCAAGCCGAGCTTGAGATCCCAAAGCAATTAAGTGACACCATCCCATCTCTCAAAATCTTGGATTACGCCACATCCAAAACTTTAGAAGCTTGATCTCTAACTCCAACTATCCTGGAGATCTCACCAAGGCTTCAAAATCAACATCCTTTAACTGACCCATTTTATAATTCAATAATCAAATAAACACCTAAAAATTGTATGCATTTAGTGACACAATTTAATCACTAAAATTCTTCATCTGAACCACAATATCCCATTGGCCACAATGCTAGGGCCAACGACTTTTATTCGACCAAAACCTCGAGAAATAAAAATATTGAAATTACAGTGTAACGTTTTACTCAACTACAATGTCTGCCCTTAGTTGGAAATAACAATAATTATTATTCATCGACTACTATATCATTTATCCTCTCATTTCCCTTGACTTTTTATTCTTTTATGGGTCACTTATAATAGTATCTGAATCGTTTATCAAAATTCTCTAACTCAAGCACTTTCTTCCTTTACTCATAGCCTACATCAACTATTCCAAGGCATGATAATATTATTAAAACACAACCAGTAGGCATCAAATACCCTACTTAATATTTCCACCACAGCCCAAATAAATATCTTAATAATGAGTTCCCAACTTTTATTTCAATTCAATTTCCCATTTACACACTTGAAACTCATAAGAAAAGACATAAAAACTCGCTTTTCTATTACGTGAACTAAAACACTTTTAATATAATTTCCGACTCTGCACTTCTAAGAGTCTTGCAACTCAGATACCAAGGTCTTGCCTTAGGCTTCTACAACTTCATCCTTACCAACTTTCATGACAGCCTCCCAGGCATGAATTAAATGCTTCGTTCTCTGGGCATTTGCACAAGATGCCCAAACATCATGAAATAATATGAGTTCCTAACTCGAGTTCTCAACTCGTATCTTTATTCTAAATCTCCAATAGTCCCACAAACACATAAGGAAAATCACCAATTATTTACCTTTCCCTTACGAGAACTCTCTGAGAGGTCTCGTACTGAGGCATAGTCTTGAAGATGCACACATTTAAGGAACCACCCGGTCTATAAATATAATAGAAATTACTAACTCATATACCTAATAACACTGAGCGTCTCAAGCATAAAATGCCAATGGATCCGCCGCGGTCGGACCATCACTCTATAGACACTAAGTGCTACCAAGTATATGAGGTAGTAACATGAAGCGATAAACTAATGCTCTGATACCAACTGTCATGACCCACCCCGGGTTAACCCCTTTAACCCAAAGTAAATCTTACAGGGACCACCTCAAGGGATCTTCTTATTAAAACCCCCTTGAAATGGACAACCCTTCCTACGAACAAACTCAACACTTCCATGAATAATTTAAATCAACCCCCAACTCCTAGAGTCATCCTGCTCCCCAAACCACAACAACGCTTCACAAAAAGTAAACTAAACTAAGTTGGGGTAATCAGAGAAAAACTACATAGATGAGATTCCTAAGTAAAATTGCTAGCGTCAGCGGATTAGTTGGCTATGCCTCATCTTCTGTACGCACAACCTCCTCTCAGCATCCCTGTAACACTGGGCATTTGAAAACGAAGGGTCCCGGGGAAAACATTTAAAAACAGGACGTTAGAGTGAGTGGACAAAAAGAATATCTAAGTGTGTGAAAATAATCAATTTATGTCCTCCCTTTGAATTTCCAGAAAATCCATATGCATGCCTCAGGGTGAAAATCAACAAACACTGACTCTAGCCTTGCTAGATGAAATATTAAAAATGTGATCATATACGTGACTAGCCTCGCTAGTTAATACCATGCAGTAAAGTGAACCTCGCTCAAAC
This sequence comes from Comarum palustre, assembly GCA_951800085.1. Classification (NCBI taxonomy): domain Eukaryota; kingdom Viridiplantae; phylum Streptophyta; class Magnoliopsida; order Rosales; family Rosaceae; genus Comarum; species Comarum palustre. The sequence goes on along the minus strand of OX637584.1, from coordinate 7,387,376 downwards.
ACATGACCACACATGTATATCCAAACCGGGCTACGACGCTTGCGCCTCGCGCTCACAGAAATGGCGACAGAAATGGGCAACGCCATGATGACGGAGTATACTCCCCATAAGAATATAATGTATAATCATGATTTGACTCTATGTGTGTGTATATATATATATATATATATATATACTTATACGGGGCTACGGGGCTACGACGCTTGCGCCTCACGCTGACGTCGCGCTCATAATGGCGGCCGTTAAATATTTACTATAACATTATGGCGGAGTATACTCCCCGTACAAATATAATATATTTTCATCACAACACGTATATAAAAAAAATATGCATATGCATGTGACCAAATAATTTACCAATGAAAATCTCATATTCCTCAAATCAAAAGAAATACCGGATAAAAATGGATGATAAAATAATCCAGTACATTAGAAAATCTCAAAGAGGAACGATGCATGTAAATTTAATTTAAAACAAACGTCCACTCACAGACTTAGGCCTTAGCTTGACGAAATCCGGATCGCTTCCCAAACAAGAACTTCTCATCTCCTATTCAACGAATAATATTAAATCTTAATTGCCAAACAAATAATTATTTAATATTGGCAATAACGATACTCTCGGCCAAAACCCTTAAACTTAATCAACAAAAATCTCGGACCTAAAACAAAAGCTTAGTAGTCTTTAAAATATTTCTTAAACCTTAACCGGTAATAGCCGATGGCCGGAAAAATATTTTATTATCCGCCGATAATATTAAACTTGAAAAATTCCAAAACCTAACCAAAACTCCTCCAAAAATTACCAAATTTAAACCATAGACTCCTCTCATTTTATACTATTTAATGGGCATGAAAAACAGCCCAAAAGTGGCGGCTCCGCCGCCGACGGCAGAAATTCTGGCAACCTCCGATCACCACCAAATTTTAACAGTAGCTTCGCCTCATCATTTTGAACAACTTTGTAGTTCAACTCGAAGGCCAATTCAGTCTCTAACTAGGTCAATCGAACAAAAATGTAAAAACCCGAAATTTGTTTTTAAACTTCAAATCTTCGATTCTTCCTCCACACTCCAAATCAATTTATCAAACTTTAGGAGTGAGTAGTACTCCTAAAACTCATTCTAACCATATATAGAACTCACAAATTGGTGACATGAGGAGAGAGAAATTCGATCTAGATCTCCTACTGTACACTCGGTAATCAACTTGAAATTTCTCCAAAACCATAAAGAGATAGGTCGAAAAGCTTACCTAGAATTGAAGTAGACTCAGAGACGCTCCTTTTGGGACCAGCCTCACCACCTGAGGTGGCCTGGATCGGCGACGGCGATGCAGAGAAGGTCCGGTAGAAAATCTGCCCGATTTTCTGGATTTGAGGCTATTTATATACTTTTTACAAAATTGCCCATATATCCCTAACTTCAGACCCTTATAACTTCTTCATAAAAATTCCGATTTGAGCGTGCTATATGTCCACGAACTCATATCGACGTGCTCTACAACTTTCATGAAGAAAGTTTTCCCAAATTCTCGACTTTACAAAAAGTCAACTTTACGGTCAAACAGTTACTTTAAATGGTTAAAAACCAAAGTAACCAACCGTAAAATAATTCTAGGATCGGGATGTGACAAAGGCAACTGGCAATAAGCTATACACCAGAGTAAAATAGGATAGCTGATCGGAAAAATAGAACTATCGTTGAAATGTCGAAGTCTATACTCAGTATACTGCATATCAAGAAAGTGCATTTGGAATACTGAGGAGAAGCAATAAATACTACAGTGTATTTGATGAACAGACATCTAACTATACATGTGCAACGAATGATATCATTTGAAGCATGGAGTGGAATGAAGCCAAGTGTAAATCACTTGAGGGTGTGGTTCAATTTGCTATGTACATATCCCAAAAGTATTGTGGAAGAAGCTTGATGAATCAAGTGAGAAAGTTGTGTTCATGGGATATAATACACACACAAAGGGCTATAAGGTCTATAATCTGAAAAAAAAAATGATTATTTGTAATGATGTTCTCTTTAATGAGAATTTATCTTAGGATTGGAAGCAAGGCTCTGTCTAGCAACAATGGGTGCCAGATAACACTATTCAAGATGAAGATGTTCCAGAAGAACCTTAACTCAATCCATCACAATAAACTTCACCTCAAAGTCCTGAGCAACCATCACCAGCACATTCAAATGCTTAATCTACACAAATCTCAACACCGATAAGGATGAGAAGCTTGAATGAAGTGTAAGGAAGCTGCAATTAATGTCTGCTTATTTGAGCCTGAAAGATTTGAAGAAGTTGTGAACGAATATGATTGGCGAACGACAATGAATGAGAAAATAGACGTGATTGTGAAAAATAACACATGAAAGCTTGATGATAAACCAGACAACAATGATATCATTGGTTTGAAGTGGATCTACAAAATCAAGCTGAATGCAGATGGTTCTATGCAAAGAAACAAATCAACACTGGTGGCAAAAGGGTATTCACATATACTTAGAGTTGACTTCAATGAAACTTTTGCACCAGTTGCAAGACACGAGACAATAAGAGATCTTATTTCTATTGCAGCATAAAATGTTGGTTCTTGCACCAGTTAGATGTCAAATCGGCGTTTCTAAATGGAGTGTTGAAAGAAGAAATTATTTGTGGAGCAACCATAAGATTTCATCATCAAGGGTAAAACACGAAGTTTATGAACTGAAGAAGACTCTTTATGATTTGAAACAAGCCCTAAGAGCTTGGTATGATTAAATCGATTCTTATTTCACCAGATAAAGGGTTCAAAAGAGTGAAAATGAATTTGCTCTCTATACCAGAACTGAAGGTAAATCAAGCATACTTATTGTCTGTTTATATGTTCATGATTTGGTATTTAGTGGAAGTTGTGAAAAGATGATTTCAAATTTCAAATATGGTATGATGAAGAAATATAAAATAAGTGATTTGAATGTCCTGCATTATTTTCTAAGAATAAAAATTATTCGAGTGAAGGGAATCTTCATTACTTAGAAAAAATATGCAAAAAAAATTCTAGAGAAGTTCAAAATCCTTGGTTGCAATAAAGTTGCAACACCTCTAGTTGTAAATGAAAAAATTTCAATAGATGGAAGTAGTAGTTTTGATAAGAGATGATACAAAAATTTAGTGAGAAGTCTATTATACTTAACAGCAACACGACCTGATATAATGTATGATGCAAGTCTGATGTCCATATTTATGCACAATCCTACCAAGATTCACTATGGAGCTGCAAGAGAATCCAGAGATACATACAGGGTGCAATGGACTTTGGAATTATGTATGAGAGAAATGTGAAACCAAAACTTTTTGGTTTCTTTGATAGTGATTGAGGAGGAAGTGTAGATAATTTAAAAAGCACATCTGGATATACTTTCACACTTGGAACTGATGTATTCTCTTTGACTTCAAAGAAGCAAAAATCAGTAGCTAGCACTGTCTGCAGCTGAAGCAGAGTATGTATCTACATCAATAGCTATTTCTCAAGCAATTTGGCTCAGAATCATTGAAGACTAGCAAGATAACAAGTCTGCAATTGTCATGAGCAAGAACCATGTGTATCACAGTAAAGCAAAGCATATTGTTTTGAAATTTTACTACATCAGGGATGCAGTTAAAGAGAAAAAGATTGATATGGTGTATTGCAATACAGATAACCAAGTTGTAGATATCTTTACCAAAGCTCTATCAAGAGAGAGATTTGAATACCTCACATGCCTACTTATTGGAGTGGATAAGCAAAGCATTAAGAGAGAGTGTTTGAAGTTAATGTTTTCCTAGAGAAACTATAAATTTACATAAGAAACAATGACTCACTGCAACAAGATATTTTCTTCCACTTAAACTAGAGTTCATCCAACTCAAACCTTAAATTATATCTTTGTATTTAATATACAATATATTAGATTTTTTGTAGATCTTTTAGTTAGATATTTTTTAAGTTATCTTAAACTCTATAAAATGTAAAAGAATTTTGTATATTCTGTAAGAATTCCATAAGAAATAGAGGCTGCAACGATTTGCTTCAATTTAACTGAGTTTTTTTCTGTCTCGTTCACCACAACGAATCAATCATTATCATATTTTTGTTCAAATACAATCTAGATACTCTTAAATTCTAACAAATTAGAGAAACAAACAGTAAAGGTAAAAGATGCAAAAGGGAAGAAAGACGCAAAGATTTCTTACTAGTGGGGGGTTGGCTTGAGAGAAAAGGACAATTAGAGTGACAGAGATTCCATTTGCAGAATGCAGAGATTCGTCTGCTAAATCATGCATGCATTATAGAGAGACCCGAGCTGGCTTATAGTAAAAAGGCAGTAGCTATGTTTGAGGCTTCATCAGGATCGCCGGGTCCTTATCTCTTCTCCTCCTCCAATCTCCATGCTTTCCAGTTCACCAGCTAGTTAGTATGAGTTCCTCATGAGAGAGAGAGAGAGAGAGAGAGAGCTAGCCTTAACGTGTCCTCTTCCGTCGATCAATCTCACACCAAGTCACTATATGCCTGTTGCTTATGGATGTCGACCTAGCTATATCACCTATTGTCAATCGTATTATTACTAGTTTTTTTTCAACAGTATTGCATGTACGTACGTTACTGCACTGCCCTCCTCTTCCTTTATCTATACAGTATTATTCATCTCGCTAGCTATCGACAGAAGGCTCTTCTCTTTTCACAGTACTAGTAGTACGTTCATCTAGCTGTGTTCTTGGCTTAAAGCCTTAAACCGTCATATCTACTTCTCCTATGTACCATCAAATGAGCCACATCGAGCTCTCTGTCTTTTAATCTCTGTAATTCGAATCTTTGAGGACGGAGGCCGGGCATCACCTTCTTAGACCAACTACGTACAATCTGCACCCACAGGAACCACCCACATCCAGTCGATATGCAATTATTTTTTTACAGTGTATATATTCAATTATTCAAGTAGATAATGAGCTTTATTCTCAAAAAAAGTAGATAATGAGCTCGATCTAGTTAAAAAAAAAGTAGAAAAAATGCCGATGAGCAACACTTTGATTCTTGTACTTGGCGTTCCTGAAGCTAGAGCCAGGAAAAAAAAGCTTTGCAATAAGTTGAACATTTTCTCGACGTCCCTATTCTAAACGTTACTTCATCTTTGTCTTTGATTCCTTTTTTTCTTTTTCCCAGGTGAAAGTTAAATTATTCTAAAAGGAAAACAACAAAGAGATCCACATTAGGAAGACACCATCTTTAAATGCCTCAAATCATGCAGGAAGGAGCCGGGATTTATAAATATGCTACGCTAAACTTTCAAATTGCTACCTAATATATAAAACGGTCAGGTTAAAATATTTAATTATATCTAATTTTAAGTTAGACTATTATTCTTTTATACCAAATCGTTAATTATTTACTCACCATCATTACTATTAAAAAATTATTTTTCGATGCCAACAATGCTATTTCATTATTCTTTAATTATTTGGTTATTATTTTTATTTTTAACATTGAGATAATTCATATTTATCTGAGTTAATTATATAAAATCTTAGGTTTTAAATCAACTTAACCTATGTAAATTAAAAAATGTTAAAAAGCATATGGGCTACAGCCCATGGGTGATCACACTAAGATCCATCCTTGAAATCATGAAATCATGGGACAAAACGTGTAAGTGATAGGAAATTATGGGAGGAAACTTGTAAGTTACATGAAAGATGAAATAATTCATATTTTGGATTGTGTTCAACTTGGTATGCATAATGTATTTGATTGTTTCTATGTATACTTGTACGTACGATGGTGCAAGCGAAATGAACAACAAACATGAAATCTCAATCTTTTATTTGATCCACGCATTCTCGTGATACCATCATGTATATATGCAAAAGTCATTAACAATATTGAAATTCAAAAAGCTAGTCTAATTGTTTCCAACACGGGAGATATGATTGAGGACAGTGACGTAGCCAAAATTTTTTATAAGAAGGGACAAAACCGAAATAACAAATATATTAACAAAAAAAATAATGTTTGGATGTAACATAATTGCTCATTTACCTATCTAATTCAAAAGTTTTTAATTTTGCATGTTGTTAAGATGATTTAGAATACAAATGATTCATTGCATGTTGTTTTAGTTGGTGATACTTTTACCTTGGTTCAGAGTTTTGTCATATAAAGTTTATTCGAATAAAGATTTTAACAAAACCACTTAATTTATACACTTTTCCCTCAGTTTAGACCTTCTATTTATTAGAGATTAGCGATAATGACTAATTAAAATAACAAAATGAATCTGAGACAAAATAGAAATAAATGAGACACTACCAGAAAAAAAAAAAAAAAAAAAAAAAACTTTATCCGACGAAATGACTAAAAACGGGCTGACGAAATAATTTTTCGTCGATTAAAGTGGATTTTAGCCGATAAAAAATTATTTCGTCATCCAAGTTATATTTTCGCCGGCTAAAGTAAACTTAATTTAGCCGACGAAAAAAAAATCGTCGGCTAAACTAATTTTTTCGTCGGCTATAGTCTATGAACTTTAGCCGACGAAATTAGAGTATTTCGTCAGCTAAAGTACCTTTTACTTATAAAATTGCACTACTGATGTTTCGGTGTCCGATTGACAATTGAGATACCAATCTGGAAGCGGAACAACCGTACGAGTCAAACTCATCGCTAATGCCATGACATATGGGCTTTTTTAGCTATCCGAGTTCGTTTAAGGCTTCAAAATGCAATTTTTCTAACCACTTAACACACGAAAATGTCTATATCTGCATCTATATGAGGTATTTTGGTTGAACCTTCAACACAACAAACTATCATCATGATGAGACGCAACTACCCATCTAAAAATTTTGAGACATTTACCCCTCGATGATAGGGCTCATATAGAGATAAATAATGGTAAATAGTAGCGCATGCTGTGATTCCGGACATCAAAATTCACAAACAAAAATACGACTGTCAGATATCATCAATATGTTTAAATATGCCTATGGAAAAACCCTTAAATTGTATTGACCACAACTATCGGCACCGAGACTTTACAGGAATTACGTGATTTTTTCAACCGTAGACGTATTTCACCATTCCAGACATATCATATTTCACGAATTTTTTGCGTTTGAAGTTTCTACGTAAAGTTTGTTTTTGAAATGGAACATTTACTTAAAACTTAGAAAATAAGTTATACAATATTAGTGGGCATGTTGTGATTCCGATAATCAAACTTGAGAAACAAAAATCTGACCGTCTGATATGATCATTATGTCAAAATATGTCTATAGGAAAAAATCAACTTGAATCCGACAACGTTAAAGGCTCGATCCTTACAGTCAATCCTGTAAGTCAAACCCTTTAACGCATGAAAACGGTTATTTGACCGTCTAAATTACGTATTTTGCCGGACCTTCAACTGAAAATAGTTTCAAATAGATGAGACATAACCAGTGGCGTAAAAATTTTATGAAAAATAACCACCGGAGATAGGGTTACCTCTAGGGAGAAAGAATAGAAAATTGCATTGACCTCAACTATCGGCATGGAGACTTTACCGAAATTACGAGATTTTTTCAACCGTAGACGTATTTCACCATTCCAGATATATCTTATTTCACGAATTTTTTACGTTTGAAGTTTCTACGTAGAGTTTGTTTTTGAAACAGGACATTTAAAACTTAGTAAATAAGTTATACAACATTAGTAGACATGTGATTCCGATGATCAAACTTGAGAAACAAAAATCTGACCGTCAGATATGATCATTATGTCAAAATATGTCTATAGGAAAAAATTCAACTTGACCCGACAACGTTAAGGGCTCGATCCTTACGGTCAATCCCGTAAGTCAAACCCCGCAACGCACGGAAACAGTCATTTGACCGTCTAAATTACGTATTTTGCCCGGACCTTCAATTGAAAATAGTTTCAAATCGATGAGACGCAACCAGTGGTATAAAAAATTTATAAAAAAATAACCACCGGAAATAGGGCTACCTCTAGTGAGAAAGAACGAAAAATTGCATTGACCGCAACTATCGGCACCGAGGCTTTACCGGAATTACGTGATTTTCAACCATAGACGTATTTCACCATTCTAGTCATATCTTATTTCACGACTTTTTTTTCGTTTGAAACTTCTATGTATAGGGTTTAGCCGACAAAATTAGGGTAATTCATCGGCTAAAGTTAAATAAATAACTATAGCTGACGAAATTAGGATAATTTCATCGGCTAACTTTAAATAAATAAAATAAATAAATAACTATAGCCGACAAAATATATTAAAATTCGTCAGCCAAAGTTAATTCAAAATTTAAAATTTTCAGCGTGTATTTTGAAAACTTTGAACTTTTTCCGATTAAAATTTTGAACTTTAGCTGACAAACTTAGGGTATTTCGTTGGCTAAAGTTCAAAATTTTCAAAATATCTGTCAAAAATTTTGAATTTTTTCTATATCTTTCATTTGTCTCCTTCTCCCTTCCTCCACCTCCTCATCCTCCTCCTCCTCCTCCTCTCTTTCTCCTCTATTTCTCCTTCTCCTCTAACTCCTCCTCTCCTTCTCCTTCTCCTTCTCCCTCTTCCTCTCCTAGCCTTCTCTTCCTCCTCCTCCTCTCCTAGCTTCTCGGCCACCTCCTGAGCTTTCTCGGCCTAACCACCTCCTTCGATCTTCTCCTCATCCTTCTCTTTCTCCTCCTCCACAATCGTCGGAAAAAAGAAAAAGAAAAAAAATCAAAAATACAAGAAATAAAAAAATAAAAGAAATAAAAATAAATAAAATAAATAACTGTAGCCGACAAAATTTATTAAAATTCGTCGGTAAAAGTTAAATCAATAAAATCAATAACTATAGTCGATGAATTTTATAAAATTCGTCGGCTAAAGTTAAATAAAATAAATAAATAACTATAGCTGACGAATTTTATTAAAATCCATAGGCTAAAGTTAAATAAATAAATAAAAATAAATAAAATAAATTACTATAGCTGACGAAATGTAATAAAATTTCATCGGCTAAGGTCTAAAAATCCGTTGGCTAAAGTCCAAACTTTAAGCGATGAAAAATTTCTTCGTCGGCTAAATAAATGACTTTAGGCGACGATGAACAGTAATGACTTCGTCGACGAATACCCTAATGACTTCGTTGGCTAAAGTCTTAGCCGATGGCTTTTTCCCGACAACTTAGCTGACGCGTTTTATTGGCTAAGACTTTAGCCGACGAAATTTTTTATTTAGCCGACGAAAAAATTTCGTCGGCTAAAGTAATTGTTCTAGTAGTGAGTTGAAATCATCTATTTAATTGAACCAAAATAAGATTAAAAACATTATTATGATTTGTTAACTTCAATTAAAAGGGTAAGTTTTATTATAATAATGTAATTAATATTTAATGTTTAATATAATCAACATTATGAGAAGGGTCTCTTTGCTCCCCCTTCCTTACGCCATTGATTGAGGACATGAGGTCGAAGAAAATGTTCTTGTATTATAAGTATTTAATTGCATCAAAAATAAAAAGGCCAAAGGAAGGATTTATGGGTTTTCGTTCTTCGTTCTATATTCACGTCTCTAATTGGATGACTTGCACATTAGTAATGCAAGTGTATGTTGGTGCCCATAATACACCTTCGCTTTTGGATAATTTTTCTCAACATCAAATCACTCATTAGCATGCATATTCTTACCAATCAATTAGAAGGGTCAGAAATCATCTACATCGGCACCTCATCAATCGCAAATCTCAGCTGTCCAATAATGGCTATCATAAATTACGGGTTGCAAACTCTTATTCAACGAAGATCATGTATATATTCATGTACTTATCTCTTCATGGCAATTTAATTTTCAAAACGATAAATGAACGTCGCTATTATATGCAGTTGACCAAAATAAACAAAAACACCTCGACTGGGATAGGCAAAGAAACTTTTGTGTAGATGATGAAAGGTAGTAGTGGCCTGGTGCTCTCAATTATTTGGTTTGGTTTGTATCCTGGTGCTCTCAATTATTTGGTTTTGTTTGTATACAAACCAAACCTGGATTTTGACCATTCTAATTAGCTTTAAGGTTGAGCGAGCTATATGGCACAACTTAAGCAACCTGCACAGGGACGTACATAACATTAAGGCCCCCCGTTTGTTTCAAGGATTGAAAGGAGTGGGAAAGGAAAGTCGGTCCTTTCCTGTGTTTGGAAACCCAAAGATTCAAGTGGGAAAGGAATTTGGTTCCCGAATGGAAGGAAAATCAGGCGGAAAACGCTTCCCTCCACCCACCCAAGAGATTCACTTTCCCTTCCCAAATTAAAATTCCGGACTAATGAGAGAGTGTGATGAAAGTAACAAAAGATGTCAAGGAGGAATATGCTCAATCTTTACATTGGATCCGCCTTAATGTCGTAAATTTAATTTACCATCAGAGTTATCGAATTTTATGCCTTCGTCCAATGACGAATCTAGAGTTTAAAAGTTAGGTGAGCAGAAAACAAATTCATCAAACAAATAAAGAGAAAGGAAACTGGGATTGCAGTATTTGCCTAACAAAATAATATTTTTAGCTGTGATACAAAAATTTTCCAGCGGAAGCTGAGTGCGGTTCCTTTTAGATCCGCCCATGTTTTGTTTGTAGATATGGGTTACCATCAGAGTTATCGAATTCCATGTTTTGTTCACTCTCGTATCAAATTTTGTAAGTATAATTTTGTGTGTCTTGGAGTTGAAACTCCGAGAAACCAAGTTACAATTACTGTTATCCATTAGGACTAATATCCATTTAGTACTAGTTATTAAGATTTATAGCTCATTCTAATGAAAATCTTATTTCAATGTCCGTTTTAATTATTCTTAGAACTATTACTTTTCTACCCATATCTCTTCCGTATCTACCATCTCTATTTTCTCTTTCTCTCTCTCTCTCTCATCAAAGCCTTAACCACTGAAGCCTCACCGGCGATGCTCCTTAGCCACGACGAAGACTCTCCTCGGCCTCGACATAACAGACAACCTCCTCCGACTTACCTCGCCTCCTCCATCCTCGAAGATCTCGTCCTCGCCTCTCTCTCACACAGATCCATATATCGCCTCCCTCTCACACAAATCCATCACCAGAGACCTCACCTCTCCTCACCTCCAACATCTCTTTCTCTCCTTGATCTTCGATCTTGAAACTTTTTTCTCTCCAAATTAGACATTACGACCGAACTCAACCTAAGGCGGAGCTCCGTCACGACCGAAGCTTGAATTTCGATGAAAACAGTTTGGAAGATGTAGTCGCACGACGTCGTTTCTCCCCACCAGGTACAACAAAATTAGGTCTCGATTCTCTATTTAGATCTTAATTGGTTAAAATTTTAATAGCAAAGTTGTGTTAAAATTTACTTCCTTCTTCTGATGTTAGCAATTACTTGATATCAGAGATATGTGCATTGAAGATGTTTGATTCTTCATTTATCGATTGAAAGTTAGTATACTTGTATACTTTATGATATCGTCTAAATGCTTTCAATGTTAGGATGTTGGTTTTGTACCGAATGGTATTGCTCTCTTTAGTGAAGGAATGCATGGTGGTGAAGTAAAGGAAGTTAAACAACCTGTAAGCTTTTGGCTTCCAAGCTGCACATCCAAAATCATTAGCACCACTACAATGTCAGGTAACACATAGATGTATGAATGATTTTAGCTCATTACCAGTTAAGTACAGACACAACCTTTATGCTAAGTTTGATCTATGTTTAATTTTGTGTAGAAGACTAGCTTCCAAGGGTTGTCACTTGGAGAAGCCAAAAGAGGTGTATCTGAATCCTTCATAGCTGAAAACATGTTGTCAGAAAAGGAGTGCGGAGAAACATATAGTGCATTTCTATTATGTGTTTATGTTGTTTCTTTGTGTGTTTATTTTAGCCATGATGATTATGTGCATTTTTCAGGATGATTATTCTACCCACTGGCTCATTCTAATCATGCTAGTTTTGTAAAATCTTGGTAGTATATATAGCAACGTGTGTTGCTCATGTGTATGCAATTAGTTTGATAAAAGACAGATGATGTGAACTGTGGAATAATGTGTAATATTCTCTTCTTCTCCTTTTCCCCTTTTCTGTTGGAAGCTACATTCTTCTTTTTCAGTCTGTGAGTCAGTAACAGAAATATCTGAACTAATGACACCTAGTAACTCAAGTTATTGATGATTATTGGGGGTTAACAACTCAGTTATTGGGGGCCAGTAACTGAAATATCCGAGTTACTGGAGGTCAGTAACCGAGTTATCGATGGTTAATGAGGTAAGTGAAAGAGTTATTAATGGACAGTAATCGAGATATCGAGTTACTATGGGTCAGTAACCGGATTATCTGAGTTAATGGGTGTGAGTAACCGATTTATATATTGGTGGTTATTAGAGGTTAGAAACTGAGTTACTGAGGGACAGTAATTTTATTAAGAGACAAGGTTAGAGGTTGGACACCGGCAACTGGTGGCCAAAGTCCAGTGACCGGCCACAGATGACCGGAGTCCGGCGGTGCTCAGGCAAAGTCTTCTCTCTTTAGTAAGAGACAAGGGTAAAAATGTATTTGAAAATTATTATTTTAATATGGTATTAATAAAGATTTATGTGTTTGGGTACAAATAAGTGTATCTTTCATTCAATTGGATTTCAAATTCTTATTTTCATTGAAATAAGGTTTGACTTTTATTTTTTGTGTAAATTGGCATTACCCCTATCCATTCTTGTTCCTACAACTGAATTACATACTTGTCCATTGAATCCAACCCGCCATCTTCATTATTGTTCCTACAACTGAAGTACATACTTGTCCATTGAATCCAACCCGCCATCTTCAGTTTAGGAAACAAGGTAAAAGTGGAGCAACGATGCTGGAGAAGGCATGTTGAACAAGTTTAGTATACACAGTAAAAGTGGAGCAACGACGATGGAGAAGGCATGTTGAACAATATGGGAATCCATAAATTGCCGGGGTTCTTCAAAGTGCTCATTAAATCGAACATGATGGGAAAGATGTATATAAACTATTGTCCTTCTATTTTATCCCAATTGTATTGATTGCATAACATGCATGATGCAAATGATCCCTATAAATATCAATTTCATATGAAACTCTAATCGACAAGAACAACAAACATTGATTGATATTGACGATGAGTGCCTGCTGTCTTCTTCGGAAAAAAAAAAGATGCAGAGCTTCACTGTAACTGTAAATCCTAAGCGGAAATATTGGGAGCTAGTTTTTTTTTGAACGTGCTAGCTAGTTGGCCATGAAAGTAAAATATATAATAAGGAAGAATAACAATGTAGTTCAATATTTAGAGAGAAAAATGTTAAGGATAAATTATGGAGAATGATCATGGAACAAAAGAGAAGAAACCTACACGTCGCAATCATTACCAAATAATTCCTCCTACTTCTACCAATCCCATTGACCTTGCTCATCTTCGATCTTCTTCTTCCTCCTGCTGCTGCCACTGTGTAGGACTCATCTCTTGCCTCTCCCATGGCTTCTTCTTCCCAAAACAAACGGTCACCCAAATTGACAAAACAAGCTAGCTACGCCCAGAAAAAATGAACAACAACAACAAAGATCAATCACCACCACCACACTAACTAACAGACTTGTTCTCTCACATATTCGGACTAAACAAAACGACAGAGATATGGATAGAGGGGAATTACTAGCTAGAGAAACTTATAATGTGGTTGTTCATGGTGAGCCAGTTTCGGATCGATGAAAGTGGAGAAGCTGGCCACTGCATTTGGGGCAATCCTCGTGCTGTTTGGGGACCATGTAATATATGAGACACGATTTGCAGCCAGCCACAACCAGAACATGGTCCTGCTTGCTGTTCTGATCTGATTCCTTCTGCTGATTATTATAGGGCTCTCTCTCTCTTGAACAAGATGGAGACGACTCAGTCGAAGACTCTTCGCTATCATACGAGCTATTATCATCTTCATCCTCATCATCACCCGAGTAGTAACAGTCTCCGCTGTATTGTGCTGTTGTTCTTGGATCCTCTTTCGCTTTCATTCCGTTCCTCCAATTTATGTAGTAAATCTCACCCGTCTGAAAACAATTAAAACCATAATTAGCAGAACAAACAACTAGCAAGACCCATATAAGATATATCAAACCCAGATTTTTAACCACCACCACTTTTTTCAAATCAGCAACAAACGCAGAAAGGTTTCTTGAATAAAATGTAGCTACCTAGATGATCAAACACAGAAAAGGATAAAGTTTCCCTCTTGTTTAAGTAATGTACCAACTACTTATATAGTCAAACCCATTGAACCTTTTTATTAGCTTTCCTCTAAAGTCTAAAGTAAGAAATAAAAAAGGTGAAGGTAAAGGTAAACAAGAACAATGGCAACAAGAAAAAAATCTCTCTTTCTGAGAATTTTGTTCTGGAAAAGAGATGGTACCAAGGTGAGGGAAGAAGAAGCACATAGCATTAAATACAACAAAACCAGTAATGATTGGAACCTACATAGCTCTCTGAAAATTTCAGAAATTTAATGAACAAGATCTATCTACCTGGTTGTTTCTGCATTGATGGAACCCTTTAAATGGAAACTAAAAACACAACCCAAAAACTATAAATGGGTTTCCGATTTTTCCAGACAGAACTAGTTTGGTTTGGTTACCTTTAAATCGAGGCATTGTTCCCAATGGTATGGAAGCGAGACATTGGAGTTGAGCTCCAGGGCCGTGTCTTTGTTGTTGGCGTTAGGTGTGAATTGGTTCTGCTGCGCATCGTCGGAGGTTGATGTCGTTGACAACGACCTTCCTCTCATCCCAACATGACTCGACGACCCTTGACTGCTCTGGCTGCCGTTACCGACGGTGGTCTGGCGGTGGTGGTTTAAGGAGCAGTTTTGCATAGACCGCTCCAGAGATGCGGCGATCGACGCCATGTTCGGAGCTGTCATCGACTATGTTTCAAGTGACACAAACAGAGAAACTGAGAAAGAGAGAGAGGCCTTGGAGCTCAGAGAGAGATTAGAGGTGGGATTTTGGAAGGGAAAGTATAATAAGGGAAGAGAAACAGAAAGGGACAGATAAAAGGGTCCATTTCATTTCCCAAATTCCCCAGCTCTGAGAAAGTGTGTAGAAATTAGAGAAGAGAGAATCTAAAGCGCACTGAGGGATGGCGAGTGGGGAGAGTGGGACCAGAAACGGAAATGCTGCAATTCTCAGTTGTCTTCACGGACACCGTCCAGGCGCGTGAAGAGAGAATGAAATAGGGTGTTGTGTTTTCCCTAATTGCTTGCTGGAAAAGTTGATCAAGTCTGGCAGGGAATATTAACCCTGGGAGGATTAATCTTTTTTTGCTTGCTTCAGGTCAGACCGTAAACTTTGAAAAATTGATTACAAGAAAGGGAAAAAACCCTTTAGCGGGTTACAACGAGTAACTCACGAACCTAACGAGTTTAACTTGTTATAACCTGTAAAGTTAACAGGTTATAACGGGTTGAACCCGCTAACAGTTAAAATTCGTCCTCTAACCGCTCAATCCACCCATTTGTTAGGTTGATTATGACCTATGCCGTTAGAATGAGGATGTGAATTAACCTAAATAAGTGTTTTATATTCTTTTATAAAGCAATGTATGTCTCCATTCCAATGATGTGTATTAGAGCAATACATTTGACCGGTTTGGCAACACGAACAATTTTGTGACTCTTATGAACATGAAGTCAATCCTTGTCTAAGATATTCAATTAATTCACTAAAGAATCCTATAAGTTTATGATAATCGTTTTCAGCGTATCAGATCACTAGGTATTGATAGAGCTAGAAAATTCTTACTATTAGTTGAAACTTACTTAGATCTATGAATTAAGCTCACATTAATTTACACCTTTTTACATTTTCCTTATTCTACCAAATATAAAGTGATCGAGTTCATAGTGCAAGCATCACATTAGCTAGCTATACCTGATAATTACTGGATAAAGTAGAAATTTACACATCCAGAGGCGGAGCTACGTTCAGACCTGACGGGACCCGGACCCCCCTAAGTTTCTGGCAGATCTCGTTTTTTATATGTTGCAGAGAGCAAAGTTGCTGAGTACGAGTTTGTTTCTGAATATGAACCCCCCATCCAATAACATACTAACAGGTGTCAAACTCGAACTCCTCTAACTGAAAATCCTGACTCCGCCACTGTACACATCACGATTATAATGTTTGTTCATAATTTTTTTAGTTTGTTATGCATCGAGTACAAAGTTGAATGTCATGACCATAATGTGAGTTTTTCATTATTTTAAATTTGTTGTGATTCAGTAGAAACTTGGATATCCCAATACCTTAAATCATCATTGTTTTGTTCGTTACACCAGATAGTAAATTAGATAATAGTAACATTCATTACTTTACACAGTGTTCACCTGATCAATTACTGACTAAGAGATTTATGATCAATTGCTGTTGGATCTGAGTAAGAGATTTATGATCAATTACCGTTGGATCTAAATTTAAGGATGGAGATCATTATTTTAAAGTTAAGTTGTTTTGTTCTCTACCCTTAGATTTAGATCCAACGATGATTGACCATCAAATTCTTTGTCAGTATCATATCACATCTAAATTCGTTTTTCTCTCTTCGCGATATAATAATCACAAATCGTCATAATATCATGAGATATAGTTATTTGTCCATTTTCTCATATCACAACAGTTCAACAAAGGCCAACGAGACTCGAACCTTACACAAGGTAGTAACCACCGCATGTCCAAACCAATCCTGTTGTGTTAGGAATTGTTTTTAGATGTGTACCTTTGTAAATAAGTATATCTTATATATTAACCAAAATTTATAGAAATCAAAAGTTTCCAATATATCTTTGGAAATTTTTATTTCTCGGACCATTGATATCTCCTTGATATCTGATATTTTAGTCCTTGATTTGAATAAGCAAATTAATTACTAGTCACACAAAAAATCCATCTAATTTTATATCAACAAATTAGAATTTTAGCAGGGTTTTGAAACTATGTTAAGCTCGTTAGTGTGCAACTAGTACAGTTAGACTTTAGTTTACTGATGAGACGTTGAATTGAGATTTCGATTGTTGGCCGGGGAAGAGAGAATGTTGCTAGAATCGTTATAATATTCTAACGGGAGTTGAACTATTTTATTTGTAAGCAGATTAAAGGAGAGGAATTGAAAAGAAAGAAAGGGACGAGGAAACAGTGTCGACAAAGATCGAGCAAATGTCAAATGTATGTATTGGGGGAGCTGCTGCATGCGCCCGCGTCGGATCCGGCGACATCGGAGGAGAGTGAAGGTGGTCAGATTAGGAATTACCAGGCCAAGTAAATAAGCCATAGCCATGCACGGTTCAGTTTCAGACGCTAGCCTAGGGCATCAATGGTGAATATCTAGGTTTTGGGTTAGTTTGGTAACTTCACTCTGACGAGGGTATGGTTTTTGTTCGGGGAAATGGGTCGGACTGATCGGTCTCGGACTTTTCCGGATTGTGGGAATCTATTCCCCAAGTACTACCTTTACCAGACTAGTTCTGACACTCCTCCCCAGTCCTCCTCCTTACCAGACTAGTTCTGACACTCCTCCCCAGTCCTCCTCCTCATATATCTATCTCTCTCTCACTCATATCTCTATCTCTATCTCTGTCTTTGAATAGAAATGAAAATTAAAAATGTTTTCTTTTCTTGTCTCTGGTCTGCAATAATATTCCCTCTGCCGCTTGCAACAAAGCATCTGTGTCCTTGGGATGTTCCACAGTGTTTGTCTAGCTGTGCGATTTCAGAAATTCCATCACGGATCCATCATGATCATCATCATCACAAGCGAATCCGAATTCGTCAACTTCATTCCCTCTTCCGTTTTACCATTCCATTTTCATTCACGGATCTTTCTCCAGTTCCTTGTTAATGTTGTGTCATCATCCGAACCGTTAACACGGTTTCCTTCGTTCATTGGAAATTTGACGATTAGTTGATAATATACATACCAATATATACTTCGTCATCTTATATTCTTGTGAACATCTTGTGGTTGGTACGTTAGGTAAAATATATAACCAGCAAGATGAACTTCTAGATGTTCACTTCACTAAGAAAATAATGTTCAACCATGAAAACAATGCTGACCATCATTTCATGTAAATTTAATAGATAGAATTATCAGAAACTTGCAATCAGTTGTTTGTTTCTCAAAGAAAAAAAGTGCGGTTGTTTTATTCTTCATCTTCGGTTATAAAGCTAAAAGTGACTGAGCACTTGATCGATTGTTGATCATGTAAACATTACTACTGTCTAAAACCTACCCACAAAATTCTCATTTTAAAGGTCGTAATTCAGAATTCTTCCATGAATGCATTTTCGATTTTACTACTCGCAATGAATAAAAGCTTTTTCTTTTCTTTTTTCCTTTTGGTTTTAGTCTAGTATGATGGGTTATTGAACACAATGGCCAAAAACAAACAGAAATCACTGCAGGTATCACACCGTTTGTCCATTGTCGTACATGCGTGCATGTTGGTATAAATGGTCAAACATGGAAAAGAAGAAGTATATATATATTTCTTCAACGTAAAAATTTTGAAGCAGAAAGACTACTCATCGATCCTTCATGACCTCTCAGTCAATTCAACAGTACCGCACACTCTGCAACACCACGTTTTATCTGGGTACATGTTTGCTCTTTCAGAAAGAAGAAAATTAAGCAATGCAAGCTCTGGTTTGTTAATTAAGCAATGCTCTAGGAACGGGGAAAACTAATTCTTTATACATGAAACTAAATTAAGGATAAAGAAATGGAGCAGATGGATATTGCAGCAGGGTATGTTTGAGCAAGAGTTGGATTTCCAATTCATTCTCCCCTGCACAAGAATTAGCTGGGAATTAGGGAAAGGAAACGTGGCTTATAAATCTAGTGCTCTCTGCTTAATTAGAGGTGGTAGTGGATCTGACTATCTGAGCGTGCCCTAATATCGATCCTGCTGATTATTCTGATCGTTCTTCAGTACTAGACTATATCGCAGTTTCTCGATCTTATTATTATAGTTTATGTATGCCTTCGTCAATATTCGTGTTTATGGGAAGGGAAGCTCAATCAAGCTTCTTGCACGGCATCAACATATATTGGGCTATCCAAGTTCAGTTTGTCCCCTTTACAACAATGATAATGAATCAATTGATCGACCATGTCTTTTTTTATTGTGAATTTATCAAAAATGTTTGGAACATGTCTAAGGCTGTGCCAATTAATTAGGAAGAGGCGAGGCTTCCTTAATGTCTTTAAGAAGCTCTTTATTTTACAGCCATATGATGTTAATTTGTTTACAAAAGTGATCACTACTTGTTGGCAAGTCTCGAAAGTGAGAAATAACTCGGTTTTAGAGGAGTTGTTCGTAATCCTCTATTAACCACTTTAGCAGTTGCTTCCATGATTTTAGGTCAAGTTAATTTTAGCGAAAGAGTTATTGGGATGCATTCTCAAAACCATTGTCGCAATATCAAGTGGCAAACACCTCTTAGCACTTTTTTTTAAAATAGCTTTGATGGATTAGTCTCAAGTAACTCAGCTGCTTGTGACTTTATAATTTGAGACACCAATGGAAGACCGGGTTTTGCTGCCTCTTGTCGCATTGGAAGTGCTTTCGTTCTTATTGATGAAGCAGTGGCTTTAAGAGGCAGCTTAATCAAAAAAAAAAGAGAAAGACTTCACTAATATTGAAGTCGAAGGAGATTCCAAGCTTGTGATAGACGCAATGAATGAACGTTTTGATTCACCTTGGAGATTGATCAAACTAGTACAAGACATCAGAATATTAGCTACTAGTTTTGATTCCATTACATTTCAGCATGTTTTAGAGAATCCAACTTTGTTGCCGATGTCATTGTCATTGTTGGGAATTCGTATAACTCAAATATGTATTGGGATGACATAGTTCCTTGTGAGGCTTCAAGAGCCTTACTTCTTGATATTGTAACGTTGGATGCCTTAGAGCCTTTTTAATGTAATTTTTTTAAAAAAAAAATACATATATTGCTCTCTATTCTCAATAAAAATCCATGTAGAGATGTACTCGTTACGCCATTAGATGATATTATTCTTTATGGTGAAATGACTTATACCGTTGCTACTAATACTATAACACATTTTGAATCAGCAACAAAATAAAAATTTAGAACAGAAAGATAGGAAGTTATGTTAAATATATACAACCAGCAATAACATAACTATGACTTGTTATTTTATATTTTGAATTAGTGAGTGCGAAATCAGACAATGTGACTGGTTACAATATATAGATCGACAGACAGTATGAAAGTGCAGTGGCAGAATTAGAAACGAATATTTGGAGAGACCGGAAATAAATTAAAATTTGAAAAAAAATACATAAATTAACATTTAACTACTTAATTAATACTTGACCATTTAAATTTTTTTTTTAACATTGAATTTCTCAAAATATGTATTTGCTTTCTCCGAAACACTATAGCTAATAGATTGAAGTAATTAGACACGTAAAAAAACTTTTTATTATCACCTTTCATATATATATGAAAAGAGGACCAATTACATAATAAATACTATACCGTGTCACTTCAACAAACTTGTGGGCCCTAACGACGGTCCGCCACTGTGAAAGTGACTCACTCCTTGTAATCATCTAGAAAGAGTTGTTTTACAAAGTACTAACGCTTATACTACTAAAGCAAGATTAGGCCTATAACACCTCAATACACACCATTATTAACAGGAAAGCTAGTCTCTATAGAGTAAGTCAACGGGCAAGAAGCAAAACCTACTTGGACCAAGATAAATAAAATGAAACAAAACTAATCAACTTCTCAATTGCAGCCCAATTCAACAAAGGTACATATTGAATTATTGACACACCTTCAATTGTTAAGGTTCAATATAGGAAAACCCTAGTTAAAAGTTACATATTGACAAAGGTACATATTGACACCCCTTTAACGTTTATAAGGGGTTGTGCCCCGTTAAAAGTTCAAAATTAACTTGGCAAATAGTTATAATTACACTATAATTACATAATTAACTGCTTTATAATTATGATATACTTATATAATTATGACTTTTTTACTAAGGGATCTTTTATTGTGGTTTATGATGGATTGGATATTAGACCAATTTTTTTATTATATTTCAATCTTAAGCGTTATATATATATATATCACTTATGCTAAATTGCATCTAAATTAGTGATCGTCAATGTGCTCATAACTGCCATTTACATGAACGTTTCAGGTTTAGTAAATTTAATCTGTTCATTTAATTAAGTTGATTTGAAGCCTTATATACTTAGAGGTTGAATGGAGGAGACATTGATATATGTAATACAGAAGTTGGGCTAATAATTAATCCGTCATATAAACCATTATAAGGGATATCTTAATAAAAGTGTCCTGACTGTATAATAGCTATGTTATAATTCCATCTAACTATGGTATAATTATCTATTTATTTAGTATTTCGTTCAATAATTTGGTATATGTTAACCACTTCAAAAATTTTGGTCTCTTTGAACTTTTATTAGAACTTCAGCCACTCATCTAGGGCTGGCAATGGTACATAATTGCATTCCAACCAATTCATATACCAACCATATCAAATACGTTGGTATACCACCAAATTGGTACACGGTACACGGTACTGTACCAACTTTAAATTATTGGTTGATAGGTGGTACATGTTTTTCCTATAACATGGTATACTATACCTACCAACTTATACTAGATTAAATTATTTAATATAAAAAATATATATCTTTAAATTTTTAACCGTAGATTTACTGAAAAATAAATCTCTACCATAGATTTTTCAATCGTTTTGAGAATTTATTACTTGTTAGTACTTTAGAAGTTTAGCTATTTGGACTTTAACATTCAGTTTGTGACTTTTTATTTGATAATTTGGTTGAAGTTGTATAATACTATTAATTTGTGTTGTTATTTGTTGTTACTTATTTGAATTGGACTTTTAAATTTTGGGGCCATAAATATGTTGGCAGAAACCTATTACCAACCGTACCAATTTGTTGGTATATATACCAACGTTATTGGTTGGTATAAATTATGAATTTTTCATACTAATCATATATTGGTTGGTACATGGTATTAGAAAAATGTAGTTGGTATACCTACTAATCCAGCTCTACACTGATCTAGACCCAGATGAACCCAAACCGAAAATAGAATCTTAAGGAAACCTTAGCATCCACCCATGTGACTCCACCTTAGTTTCCAACATTGCCATCAAACTTATCATACGAAAGCACGAGACCTAACAAAATAGTCAATTTTGAGGTCACGGTTTCAAACCTCACTAGACATATGTAAGGTGTGTGAGTTATTAAAAAAAAAGTTTATTTTAAGAAACAAACAAACCCAAAACGCTAAAGACAAACGTTATAACATAAGTGATATACTAGGAATGTTATCGCAGTGGATCAACATATGCTTAATCTTGATCTCTGATGGGTGAAGACCTGGTTATAGCTTTGGAAAGAACCATAAATGAGACCCTAGCTTTGTTAATGGAAATAAAAAACGGCTTTAGGAGAAGATACTA
This sequence comes from Comarum palustre, assembly GCA_951800085.1. Taxonomy (NCBI): domain Eukaryota; kingdom Viridiplantae; phylum Streptophyta; class Magnoliopsida; order Rosales; family Rosaceae; genus Comarum; species Comarum palustre. The sequence continues at coordinate 7,364,779 of OX637584.1, read as the reverse complement.
CGATTGGCGGTCTTCAACGCTCTGATATCTAAGTTAGCCAATGTATATATGTTGGCAGGGTAACAATATATAAGTAGTAAATGCGTAATATAAAATAGAGAGACAATGACACATTTTATTCTTGGTGAAAGGAGTTAAATGTACATTATATTCAATGGTTTGATCAAGGTTTTTGTGACGTCTTCTTGGCACCCCACATGAGGGCGTGCCCTGGTGTCTCTTGAGTAAGACTTGACGACTATCGACAGATGGTGCTACCATCTTGGCGTTGATGTAAGTATTTTGGGGTAATCTAGCGCTTATGCATAGCTTATTGTCACGAGCTTACTTTCCACAAAGTGTACTCATGCAACTTTAGCACTTCCCCTATATTAAGTCAGCCTTACTTGCACCAACGTCTTGGCTAAAACAACTGAAAAAAGAGAGAAGAACACCTTAATAGAGACAAAACTTGTATTAAGCTAAGGAAATGTAACAAGGCTACAAGGTGGTTAGATTGTTATCTAGCTCTTTATGTCTCACTCTATCTCTCTATCCACAAATGAGATGGGTGTCTCCTTATTTATAGGTAATCATCCCCCTTGCCTAAGTTCTATAATCTTCTACCATATTTATAAATGTAAAGACATCTAGAGACTTTTGGAGTGTCTTGACCCTTAAACCTCTATATGGTTTTAGAGAGTTCAAAAGTGTCCTAGAGCCTCTCCAAGACTCTAGAGAATTCCAAAATTCTCCAGACGCTACCCAAACCTTCTAGAAACTTCCAAAACCCTCCAAAATATTTTGGATGTTTCTAGAATGCTCTTGTTCTCTTCAAAACCTTCTTTGAGTCATACTTGCCCCAAGAATGTTCAAGGAAACCCCTTGTAAATTTGGCGGAGATTGACACTCTCCCCTACCTAAGCTTGTGACGCCCTAGTCGTGTCTTCAACTCTTCATCGAGGTAACACATGATCTTATCCTTGAATTACCAAAGCAGATCCTCGGACTCCCAGCTGGCTTCTGTGTCGGGCAAACCTCTCCATTCGAGTGACGACGTCCGTCAGTACTTCATCTAGTTCTTCCCGAAAGAAATCATGGTCGTCAATGTTGCCCTATGTGAAACTACCCTTAATGGTTCTTTCTTTCCCTCGTGATAAGGTTTTAACCTACTCACGTGGAAGACCGGATGAATCACCAACTTAGGCAGAAGATGAATCACCAACATCGATCTTTAAGTCTTGCTTTGCTCCCATACTTTTCGCCACTACACAAGTGTTGTCTCCATCCATGATACATAAGGTATTGGTGAATGACATTGTGATTGCCTTGACATTGTCAATGAATCCCGAACCTAGGATGACTTTGAATCATCCATCGGTACAATCGAGAAGTCTAGTTTTCCACACCTTTCCCCCACGGTGGTCTTGATTCCTTAAATTACCCCATGAATGGGTCAAGTGGGTGAATCATTGATTGCCTTGATGGAGCCCCCTCCATCGTACCCCTTGAGTCCTAGCCTTCGGGCTTCCTCAATCGAGATGAAGTTATGGGTTGCTCCCGTGTCGAGCATTACCGACGTTGGCTTCCCACCCAAAGTGACATAAATGAAGAGTAAGTCTTTGGCTTGAACCTTGGGTGTTGATAGAATCACATTGAGTATTTACATCGACCTCATGTGTGCACTGCCATCAACTCCCTTGGCTTCCACCTTGCCTTGATGACTTCTCAAGTGTGTCCTTAGCGCTCTCTTTTGTGGACAGTCCCTAGCCTAGTGTGGACCGTCAAAAATGAAGCATTTGACGAATAGACCCTAAGTGCATGAGCCTAAGTCCCTACCCTAAATCTCAAGCATTAAATTGGTGAAGTCCTTTTCACGAATAGACCCTAAGTGCATGAGCCTTCGCAATAGAGCTCTAGCCTCATCCTTAGCATTCTCCGGTAGAATTGCCTCTTGAGCTCCTTTATAAATTCATCAAAGGTATCGGTGGTTCACGTACCTTTCTCGATATGTCATCGCCTTCTCCTCCACCATATCATAGCGATGTCGGTGAGGTAGAGAGCCCCGGTCTTGATCTTGGCATCCTCCTTAACGACGCTTACGTCTCCAAAGTATTAGTCTAGCCCCCACAAGAAGTTGTCTACTTCTTGAGCATTGCACCAACCTCCAGAGGTCTTAGGCTTTGGCACCTCGATCCACTTAGCCTCCATGGCACCACTAGTGCTAGCTCTCGTAGCCAATGCGCGTTTGCATAGGGACAAGTTCCAATGCATCTCCTCCATGCGTGCAAGCGTTCTATTCAACTGATTCTCATGAACTTGACGCATCTTATTGAGTTCAGCCATGAACTCCTCACGAACCTTCGTAATATCGCCCAGTAAGGACTCCTTTACTAGAAGCAACATGCCCTTGATCGCAGTATGGATGGCGGCATCCTCTGCTTCTAAGCCTTCAACCCGTTGGCCTAGTTTATCCACCCGGGCCTCTACGCCACTCATGACCTTCTCCACTTGAGATAATCGCTAGTTGAAAGCAGAGATGATGTCCTTTGATCTTTCCCTCCTTGAAACAACCGACTCGCCTAGCTCTTCGCATCCTCTTTTTTGTGTCACTTTTTCAAAAGGGATGGAACGTGATGCATCTTTTGTAGCATCAAACTTTGCCAACTCGGAAGGGTTAGCTCCTGATGAAGCTCTAGCATCACTGTCTTTTCCCATGATATCGAGCTAGGTTCTAATCAAACTTTTGCTCTGATACCACTTTTCACAAGCTTACTTTCCACAAAGTGAACTCGTGTAGCCTTAGCACTTCCCGTATACTAACTCAGTCTTACTCGCACCAACGCCTTGGCTAGAAAAACTGAAAGAAGGGAGAATAATACCTTGATAGAGAGAAAACTTGTGTTAAGCTAAGGAAATGTGCAAAGCCTTACAAGGTGGTTAGATTGCTATCTAGCTCTATGTCTCACTTTATTTCTATCCACAAATGGGAGAGGGTGCCTCCCTATTTATAGGCACCACCCCTTTGCCTAAGTTCTAGAGTGTTTTACTATGTTTACAAGTGTAGAGATTTCTATATTATCCTAAGTGATTCCTTGAGGTTTCTAGAGAAGTCTAGAGTGCTCTAGACCCATAAACCTTCTTTATGGTTCAAGAGACTTCCATACTTTTCTAGTTGCACCTTTAGTGTTCTAGAGCTTCCAGAATGCTCTTGACCCTTAAACCTCTTTAGGGTTTAAGGAATTCAAGAGTGACCTAGGGCCTCTTAAAAACTAGAGAATTCTGAAATTCTCCGGATGCTTCTCAAACCTTCTAAAAGCTTTTAAAATCTCAAAATTTTTTGGATGTCTCCATAATAATCTTGTTCTCTCCAAAACCTTTCTAGAGCCATGTTTGACCCAAGAATTTTCAAGGAAGCCGTGTGTAAATTTGACGGGGCGTGACATTATGCTGCTGAATAAGATTTATCCCTAACCTTCTATATCAAGCAGTCCCGCATACTGAAAGAAACAGGCCCAAATTCATGGAAAGCGTAAATTCATGGAAAGCGATGTCGACGCGTAAAATGAAACTTGGAAGTTTCATACAAAACGTTCGTGGAAATCATAATCTCTAAAGGTGAAAACTGAAAAGTCATCAATCTCATACTTCATAAGCAAATTTCCAATTCCTCTTGCTCAATCCTCAATCAAACACACAGTTTCGATCGCTCCAAAGCTCGCACAGATTGATAGACCAGACCCTGAGAAGATGCAAGGATGCCCTCCACAGCAAGCAGAGATGTCGAAGATGCCGCCGCCTCAGCAGCAGCAACCGGCGATGGGAGTCCCATACTACGTCCGTGAAAATCCCTACCAGGCCGGCAGGATTCCACCCAACGCCATCTACGGCGACCCAAAAGGAGTCCCGCTCCATCAAACCATCTACAGAGACACTCCCGCTCCTTTCAACTGCGTTTACTGCGGTGACACCGGTCTCACCACCGTCAGGTAAAATTCCGGGTTACTAAATTTTTGATGTCATTGATGGATGGTTGAAACTTGTATTCTGATGCAATTTTTGTGTTGAAAACTCTAGATCAAAGCCGAGTCTGGCATCTTTTGTGGGGTGTATGGTGTTTTGTGGTTGTGGGTTTTGCTTTCTTTTGCGTTCCATGGACTGTCTCTGGCATAAGCAGCATTATTGCTCACATTGCCACCAATTGGTACTTCTAGTTCTCCAGTAGATTTTTGTTTGTATGATTTTCGGCTAGAAACTGAATTTCGATGGGTTGTTGTGTTTGGTTTTGTTTTTTGTTAGGTTGCTGATTTTGAGAAGTCTGATCCTTGTATTGTGATGGACCCTCCTAACTGGACAGAAGCCAGCTTTGCAGTGCCTGCATGATAAGTGTCTTCTTCTTCTTCTTCTTCTTCTTCTTCTTCTTCTTCTTCACATTGTCACCTTGCTCTCTGCTTCACTCTTATGTTTCTGCTTCACTTTAAAGTTGAAATGGTACTGGACAATGCTGTGTAAGCTTTAGATGATTGATAATAAATTTCAATTCAATATAATGCATGCAGTTTCAATTGCACTAAGCACCTTAGTTTGGGGGTTTCAATAAGGTTCCAAACTTAGTCATCAGATTACTATTAAAAAACATGGATACCCTTTTAGCACTTTAGTGCTATTTTGACCTAGAATCTGTGTCATTTCTGCTTGTGCGAATGATCTGTCACCTGCTTAGTACTTGAAAATTTGAAAACCTTTCGCAAACCATCCAAAATGCAGTAGAACAATTTGACCTGGACTGATAGGAGTAAATTGAAAACAGCAACTCTTCTACCTGTCTAGATTGTTATCTCAGCAAAACTAGAGATATTGCATTTGGGACTGTTGTAGTAGTGCAAGAGTTTGTGAGTGATTGTGATGGTGTGCATGACAGAATCAAACACACCTGCATATTGATGACTGTTACTGCTTTTGTTACATTAGAGGGGATGAAACCGTGTACTTTGGTCAATTGTAAATTAGGACTTTAGGAGTCAAAGCCCTCATAACCACATAATATTGTCTTTGTGACTGTTGTACTGTAATATTCTGTGGCTGATTGTGATGATTGAAGCGCCACACTCGTAGAAGAGTGTAAGTTCTGATCTGTAAGGTATCAAACACACTTATGCATTTTAATGACAGTTGCTCATTCATTTTGTTACATTAGAATGGATGAAACCCTTTTCCCTTTTGTCAATTTGTAGTCTACTCTTCATGGACACCACCTCTCGTTAAGGTGTTTCCGCCTACCTCAGCTTATTCCATTTCATTCCTCCCTCACCTCATCACACAGTATCAATAGTTCTCTTTGATATACGTAACATGATCATCTACCTACAGTAACTGGACTCTTAGGCGAGTTTGTTACGTGTGAGGGCAAGCGCTACTCTGGGATGTGGATTCATAGTGTAACAAAACTGTAAAGCATGGATGACAGTCCCTATGACATTCAAGCATGGCTGCTGTAAAGCAGCAAAAGAATGGTTAATTCACTTGACTGAAATGAAACAAGCTAAGGTGCACAACAGATTTGAAAGAGGCATCGATTCCTATATCAGTCTTAACCAAACCTACCTCTACGTTCAGAAATGTCAACGATGAATTCGAAACAAAAGAATGAACCTGCTAATTGATTCGCTTTAGAAACTTATCCCGAAACGCTTGTTTCCCTGAATGCCATGGAAGAACAGGTCCAGCATGAGCGAAAAGAGCCTGTCATGATAGCCAAGGAGACTGCCTGTATGCCACATAAGGATCCATTCTGATACCTGTGTTAGTATCATATATATATTTCGAGACCCCTTGGGAGGCTGCAGGCAAGTCATCCTTGGCTACAAAACAAGCTCTTTATCCTCATGTAGAACCTTTCATCCTCATTATAAAATACCAACAAGGGATGATATGAAACCAGAAACCCTTTTCTCAGCAATACTATTACTGATCTCACTCACTCCACTGCAAGTTTCGAAGTCCCGAGACTCTATTTATAGCCAATGAGCTTCGTGCATTTTCCATTAGATTCATCATATATCACACACTAAAAAAGGCTCAAGGATTTGTATTCTCTCTTTCCCCTTATCCACAGAGAGAACTGGGATTGAAATCCTGCATGATCCAATCATCAAAGTTATTGTCGTGGAATATATTCTAGGGGATTTTGAATTACATGGAGGAGGGAGGTAGCCCATGTTCCATGATGGGTCGGTCTGGTCCTGTTGATGATGATAATATTTCAGAGCATGATATGGTTTTTTCTCTACTAGAGCCGCATGAAAATCCCCACTATTCCATTTGATCTGAGAAACGGCAAATCCTCACATGTCGTACTGCCATTGCCTCCATATCTGCCTCTTGCCTATTCCCAAAGGCTTTTTGCCTGGGAAATTGATTTCATGTCATTTTGTGTCCACTGCAATTCTGCATCTTAATGTTAATGCAACGAATATAAACTTTCCGTCGTTTGTTTAATATTTCAAACCATTTCGTGCGCGCGGACACTTAAAATTTGGTTATACAAAATATGTGTGATCGTATGAGCAAACTTGCGTGAGCGAACTTGCGAACTTGTTTTGATATTATGAAGAGAGTGAGTCCTTTAATCTAAAATTCACGATAAGTTGATGTATAACTAAATGTTGTTTTTTTTGTGTGTCGATTATCGTTAGCTCTAAGTTTCCTGAATATAATTTAGCATATATGTAGCTAGTGGATCGAAAGGGCTTTGACCTTGCTTTGAGAGACTGAAAAGAGGAACAAAATCTTGAAAGATTTCATTTGGTTTCATGGTCAAGTTGGTAGCTAGATAGAAAAAGGGATCGATCGAGTTGTTTCTTCCATACATTTCCCCTCCCACCACAATGGTCAGATTATTCCAATCCCCAAAAACCAGTGAATCGCCACACCGGAGCTACCAACTAGAAAACCATGAGTGCACGTCTTGCCGTCTTTTGCATCAACCAAAAGCAAAAACCATGAAGGATCACATCCTCGATCGAGAGTGGCATGTGTAGTGTCGAGAATGGTGAAGCTAGTATGGGAGGTCGTCTGACTTGTAAGGAATGTCACACTCATGTTATACATATCGATACGAATCCTTTGAAGTTGTTCCAATCACAATTTCAACGCATAAAAAGCACACCACTAGCTATGTCTATTAAGCTCTATAATTAAAGGAAGATAACCCAGAAAAACAAAAACCACAAATTCTCTCGTTCATGTTTATCTGTTTCATCATGTCTGTGGTTGTTGCCTTTCCATTTCGAATAAGGAGAAAATTACAGTACCCTATGGCTTGTGGAGCATGGAGGTGTCAGCTGCATGCATGCATGCTGATCGAGCATATATATCTTCTTGGCATTCATTTTGAAGAGAAGGCCACGCAACTTGATATATACTGATAATATGTCTTTTCCTTCTTATCTTTAGATTGGATTCTTATTTTGAGTCCAAGAATTGGTTGTGGGAAAAGCTAAGTATTATCGCCGTACATGGTTTGATGCAATATATTTCGAAATTAATTTGGTATTACGAGAGTTTGGTTTAATCTTAAGTAGTTTGTTTTTGTTCAAATTTGTCCAGAACGAGCTCTTTATTAGAAATCCGTGAAACACCTCATTAGAATCCTCATATTAGTTGGTTAGTCACCAACCATGCGATTTCAATTATCCATCTCCATCTCATTACTTGATATGTCACACGAATTATTTTCATGAAATATCTATCATTATTCACAAATCTCCTTACATAATTATGAAGAGTTACGATTGCAATGACAATCATCACTTGCTTCTCAAATGAATTAAAAACCTTCCATGTTCATCAAAATATGTCATTTCTTTTTTCAAACTCCTAATGTGCGTTCTATAACGCCTTTAAGAGAATAGTGTGTTTGGTTAAATACCACTTTTTTCTTGGCTCTCGTCCACGATATTTCTAAAAATGTTGACTTAGACTTTTATAAGGTCCAAAAACCCATTCGTGAAATGTAATCAAGTCAATGACACCGTTGTCGGAGATCAAGCCCTAGTCACCCGCGTGACAGGCGCGTGGGAATATTCACCACTATGCTACAACGACTTGTGTACATTTCACCTAGTAAAGAAAATAAAACAAATAGTAAATGATAAACTAAGGCACCAAACCTTAGTAATGTTTGGCTCTAGTTTTCACTAAAACCTAATAATTAAAACTATTACCCTAGTGATCTGTAATTGCAATGAGTCGATATATAAAGTGAGATTGAATGTGGAATCAACTAAATTAACGATAAACAAAATATGAAATAAGCTAGTAACTAATGAACTAGAAATGATGGGAATATGAGAGTGTCGGATGATCCACCCTAACTCATTTGCATACATCAATATCTAATTTCACAAATGCATATACTATTGTGTTAAGTCTCTTATTTAATACCGGTTAAGGTTACTAGACCAATTATCATTTTGATGTATTGATTATGCCAGTTAAGGTCACAATCGACTCTCTAACTTGGACATTACGCCGGGTTAAGGCCGTAACATCCAATTTAAAGGTCTAGAGTACAAGATAATAGAGACTCAAGTAAGTTTAGCTACAATTAACTAGCTAATGTGTATCACACTTCACATCCTAGATGCACAAGACTATTAAGTTGTTAATTTACTAATCTAATCATCAAATTGTCCAAACCATGATTTCAAAGGGGTGACAAAATCTTAGAAAGATACTTCTAAGGACAACAAATTTGAATTCAAAATATACACAACATAAATTACATTTATATCAATCAAAGTACCAACATTAATGAAAATGAGTTTAGGGATTCACAACTCTAACTTCCAATATAGAACTACTCAATGTTCATAATCAAATACATCAATCAAAGCATATAAGATAAAGAATAGACAATAAGGAAGAGAGGGAAGAGCTGACTTTGTCACTTCAAGTTATGAGCTAGTATGAACCCAAGTCAGTCTTCACCCAACTACTCAATTGAAGAAGAGGTGTCTTGAAGCCTTGAGTAAGTTCTTCAAATTCCTGAAAAAAAAACTCGAGCTAAAATGATGAAGTTAGAAAGATGGGAAGGTGAGAAAGGATGATGTTGGACATGGGAGAGGGCAAGAGTCCTTCCCTTTTCCTTGAGTGCGGCTGTGTCTGGAAGAGAGTGAGTGAGGAGTTCGTGCATATTTGCGATTGCTCTAGGTTTGGTGAGGAAGTGAGATGAGAGAGGCTGACGTGTCCTCATGTGACTGGTCCAAGAAGTAATATTGTCATCCCAAAACAAAACAAAACAAAAGTAGTCACGTGCACCTAGCTATCTTGCATAATCAAAACTAGGTCTAGATTGGTATATATACCAACTTTATTTTTTCAATACCATATACTAACAAATATATAATTGGTATGAAAAATTCACCATTTATACAAATCAATAACGTTGGTATATCAACTAATTGGTACGGTTGGTAATGGGCTTCTACCAACATATTTATGACCTAAAAATTTAAAGGCTCAATCCAAATAAGTAACAACACAAATCCATTGTCTTATACAACTTCAACCAAATTACCAAATAAAAAGTCACAAACTGAATGTAAAAGTCTAAATAGCTAGCCAAACTTAGAAAATACTAACAAGTAACAAATTCTCAAAACGATTGAAAAATCTACGGTAAGGATTTATTTTTCAGTAAATCTACTGTTGAAAATTTAAAGATATATATATATTTTATATTAAATAATTTAATATAGTATAAATTGGTAGGTATAGTATATCACGGTATAGAGAAAACATGTACTACCTACCAACCAATAATTTGAAGTTGGTACAATATATTGTACCGTGTACCGATTTGGTGGTATACCAACGTATTTGATACGATTTGTATATATAAATTGGTTGGAATGAAATTATGTATCATTGTCAGCTCTAATCAAAACATGTTAATTGTGCTGCAAGCACGTGTGTATGAGTTTTGCAAGCTAATTAAGCTTAACTAGTTAAACTAATTAAGCTTAATTAGTTAGCTAATTGAGATGTCAACCACTTCGTCTTTTTGTTGAAAACTTCGATTTAGTCTATTTATGTCGCATCCCGGGACTATTTCTGGCCCCGAGACACGACAGTAACCGCCGTGATTCCAGACTAATGAATAATCAATACGTCATCTGACGTATTGACTACCTACTAGGCCGAAACCACAAGGCAAATATAAATAAAATGACATAAATGGGAAGAGCAGATGAATAAATAAATAATGATATATACAAGTGTGGAAGATAGCGTACAAGGCTTAGACTACAAGATACATGAAAAGTCCAAATCAGTAAATATACAACATGGGCCAACGAGCGAAGTACACGTGGATAAAAGCTCAATAGGTCAGAGTGCGCCAAATGCGTCCAAACCAACAGTCACGGAGATCGAAAAACTGAAGTACCACGAAGGATGAAAAGCTCCTCCAGGGTGATCCTGAAATACAGATGTTGAACAGCACGCACTGCCAAGCCCCTAGTCACCGATACATCTCTTCTAAAGCAAGTCTACCGGGTACTTGCAAAGTAGGGGTGAGCACTCGTCCTCGCTAACCCAAAAGGGGCCGAACCCAACCAAGATAGGATTTGAAAACAAAGGTGTAGTTCTCATAAATAGATACTACATATAGCTTTCACCGATGATTAAACAGTTTGTAAAACATGCAACCACCAAAAACTGTATTTGGTTTCCATAGGCAGATTAAATAAATTCATTCTTCATGCGCCAATGCTAACATCAATATGACTGAGCGCTCAAAGTAACAAACATCAGCCTGCAGAGCTTCACGGATCTGGGTGGCCGAATCCTGGGTTTGTCTTCACAGCAAACCGGAGCCAACTACTTATGCGCTTGAAAACGCCTAGTAGCAAGAGTGTCTATTTACAGCTAATGTCTAACAGATCACTCATAACAACACCGCACTTACGACTCACTTAACTCTGCGCGGGACGAGCGTAAACGGGAAAAAATAAAATAAACTGGGCATTGCCCCTCTAAAGGTTCACGGTCATCGACACCGTGGGAAAACATAGTCTAAACACTAGGTCCCGTCACTCTCAGGCCAAGCACCGGAAATCAGGACAACAGTACTACTTTTCGATCTGAAACATCACATGTGTGTCTAGCCTTGGTTTTCTAAACATTTTATGAAGCGATAAAGTAAAAAAACATATATCGCGAGGTATCGACTATGCACAAACAAACATCATATCATATAACTTTTATATCGTAGAGCACTACACAAATTAAAATGTCACTAACCCGGAAGTTACGGCTCACCCTACCTGTTATGACGAAGCCAAAATCCTCGTGCTTCAAGCCTCAGTCCTCAAGCTCTGAGTGTAGGCGAAATCCTGAATCCGTCAAAAGAGAAGTCAACAACTAACAAGTCGAAAGTAAAAACGTAACGGTCATTCTATGGTCAGCTACCCACTTTCCTAGTTTGACCAGGAAAGGTCAAAGGTTGACTTTAGGGTTGACCAAGTCATTCCTAGATTGACCAAGAATTTGACCAAGTCTACTGACTTGGTCAAAGTTGACCAAAACTCGGTAAACTCGACAAACTATCTGTTTATTTTTCTCGACACTAGAGTCTAATTATTTGATGTCTCGATTCTCGAACCGGGCGAGAATCGGGATTGTTACTCATTCGGTACTTACGTCTTTCTGTCGCCTGTTTAATTTTTAAAACCTTTAAACCATTTAATAACCGTAGCGGTAAAACGTAAAAATTGGTCTTCTACGGTAAAAGTCAAAAGTCAACCATAATAGTAAACGTGAACGGTCAACTATGAACAGTAAAAATCAACTGTCAACCGTGAATAGTAAAGTCAATAGTCAAAAGTCAACTGGTGAATAGTAAAAAGTCCACAGGTCAAACTGTAACTAGTAAAAGTCAACATGCAATAGTAAAAGTCAAAAGGTCAAACTGTAAATAGTAAAAGTCAACCAATAAATAGTAAAAGTCAACCAGTTAACTGTAAATAGTAAAAGTCAACCGATAAATAGTAAAAGTCAACCGGTCAAACTGTAAATAGTTAAAGTCAATTGTTAAATAGTAAAAAGTCAACCGATCAAACTGTAAATAGTAAAAGTCAACCGGTAAATCGTAACTAAGGTAAAACTGTAAAAGTTAAACATTAAAACAGTAAAAGTGACAGGTTGTACTTTTGAAAACTAACAGGGGCATTTTGGTCAATTCATGTCATGGTAAAACTGTAAAAAAGTAGATCTACCGCGGTAAAAACCAAGATTTTTACCCCTCTGTTTACCGATCGACTGATTCGCCGGAAAACGAAGCTTTTCCGGCTAAACCAGCTTCTAACACCTGCACCACACTGTTCTACAACAAGCTAAGAATCAAGAGAAAAGGTGAAGAATTTACTCTCGAAGCATTTTCCTGGGGTTTCTGGCAGCTCCTAGGGGCTTTCTAGAAGCTCCTTGCTCCTCCTCTCGGCTAATTTCACGTCGAGGGAGAGAATGCAGACGCTGGGCTTTCTCTCTCCTCCGCTGGGCGATGGTTGCGACGGCGCTGGCGTGGTTGACGGTTAGGGCTAGGTCGCCGGGGCAGGGCGAGCTCGACGGTGGCGGCGGTAAGGCAGCATGCGCGCCGGTGGTGGAGCGGCTGGAGTGTCTTTGTCGACGGGGAGAGAGAGAGGGAGAGCCTGTCGAAGAGGAAAGGAGAAGAAAGGGAAAGAAAGAAGAAAAAGTGGAAAGAGATAAGGGAGAGAGAAAGAAAAAGGTTTTTATAAAACCTTTTAACTGTCACGATTCGTCGAACGAATCCAACTACCACAATCTCTTCCGACTTTTAAAATACGAAAAACTCGAAAACGTTTTCTGTAAAACACACATTTGAAAATAAATAGTCAAATTACGTCCGTAAAACAGGACAAATACGTAGTGTGTCGGAAAAACATTCTGTAAATATTCATACGCAAGTGACGACGTTCACTCTAACATTAAAATATTAGAGTGCATTCTAGACGTACCGAAAAGAAATCGTAAATAAATTTTTGATGTATCAGAAAATTAATAAAATTAGTCGGGGTCTCACAATTTATGCATCATTTTCTCTAGTTTTCGCAACTCTGTTTATTTTCTACAAAATAAACAAAATTGAGTTAAATACATAGTAATTAAAGTATAGAATAGCTAAATTCTTATATTTGAGTAATACTTACGTGTATAAAAAAGCACATAATCAGACATGTATAATAATTGAGTATTACAATGATGCATAATCCAACATGTATAATAATTGAGTATTACAATGATGCATAATCCAACATAGTAGCTGGTCTCTTAGCTTTGAAATTATTTACATAATTCATATCTGTATTTTAATCAAATACAAAATAGGTAGAATCTAAAAATGAACAAGCATGTATATATAAAACAAAAACACATGCACTATAAGAAGCTTTAGAGCATTTGCACCGGTGTCTAACTGTAGCACAAGCAGAGAGAATATTTGCAGACATTACAACGGCAACCGTTCGTTAACCGAGCTAGAAAGCTCATATACAAGCAATCTTTGCTCGCTTAAGAACACGAGCAGATAAAGAGAAGCAGCGACTGCGACAGATGCTAAGTAACATTCGTGTCCAAAAGTTTCTTTCACTAGACTCAACATGAAATTGTTAAATAAGGTTCCGGTAAGGGATCAAATCATGACTTAATCATCGGTATTTATACAAACCATATATCTTCCTGTAAAATATTCCAGTCTATAATTGCAACCTCTGAATAGGTAGGCTATGAATATAGAGTATGGTCAATTAAAAAGAGTTTAAATATGTTGGCTATCAATATGTAGGATGTGAATATATAATTGCAACATGAACATGTCTTCCCTCACAGTCCACATCCTCTCAGCATCAATATATGTAAATATTTAGGGCTACAAGTTTAGAGCTAAGCTTAGTTCACCTCAACAGTTTAATCTTCGTGAGAGGGAGACCAAATCATTTTGGGACTCTTTCAATTAGCATTATATTTTGACCCCTAGATATCTGGAATTTCTGCATATATACACACAGCATACAATGTACAACTAACCCTGTATTGCCTCACTATAGGATCGTAACAGGATCTTAACAAATTGAAAACACTTGGACATCAACATAGACAAAAAAATGAACTTCAAACCCGATAAAATAAAACTACCACAAATGCTTCTAGTACATGATAACAATCTGATGAATAAACCCTTGTCCAGCATACCACAAGTCATTCAGAACCTCACATACGAATAAGAATCTCAATCGCCATCAGTCTTTAATTTAGAAATTGATATTTAGAGACAAACAAACGGAAAATGAATATCCAGAAAACGATACAAAGCACACATATATTGCTAAACAAGAGGGATAAACAAATTTGTTTACCTGTAAACCTAGCTTCTCAGATTTGCTAGCAGCCAACACCTCGTAGCAGAGTAGAACAAAAGAAATGGAGGTGCAAGAGTCTAGTTTAAATTTTAGGAGAAAATACTTGTAACACCCTATACTTTACCTATAAAATCAGTTACGTCCCTCTGTTTTCAATTTAAACTAGTATACATCTATACTTTTAAATTCTCGATTGGATTGCCCTTACCTCAGTTGACCATAAAAAAACCGTTAAGTTACTTAAAATGACTAAAATGCCCCTATTAACAATTTGTTTCCTCTCTTTCCTATTTCTCAAAAAAAAAATAGAATATCACATATACCTCTTTCAAAAGTTTTTAAAATATAAATAAACTCACTTGAGTTATTGTTAAACAAATAAGAACAATATTTTCTTTATCTTTCATATGTCATGATTTAATTTACCAAACTAACCTTACACTAATTAAATATATTTTTAGAAGTTTATACAATAGCACGTTTCAATAACTTGGTATAGTACAGTTAATTCCAGTAAAAGTAGTAGCAAAGGTTAACATCTGAATAGAACTAGTATATGAGTTAACACCCCAATTAAAGTAGTAGCATGGTTAACATTACAGTAGAAATAGTAGCAGAGTTAACATTCCAATTAAAGTAGCAGCAGAGGTTAACATCCTAATTAAAGTAGTAGCAGAGGTTAACATCCTCTTAGTATTTCGACAATCATTTAGTTCTGCTACTACTTGCATTTTTATTCGTTAATTCTGCTATTGCATTCTTACTGCTAAATTTTGCTAGTGCCTATTGAAAGTCATTTTATGCTATTGCATTTTCCAACTGCATTCTTCCAGTTATGCAGTTCTGCTACTGCTTGTACACTACTACATTAAATATGTATCGCTGTTACTGGCAACAACAAAACGATCAATATTACTACTACTACTACTACTACTACTACTACTACTACTACTACTACTACTACTATCGTCGTCGAATCTTGTGCTACTGCACTCGTCGTCAAATCATCCATTAGTTACAACTACTACATTCACTAAACAATTAGGTCCTGCTAAACTTCCAGTAAATGTAGTAACAATTTTTTAGTGGTTCAGTTAGTGTAGTAGCAACTTCATTAATAAGTGCAGTAGCAGGTTTTCAGTGACTCAGCTAATATAGTAGCACCTATTTTTAGTACGTGCACTGCACTTCTAGTAGATGTAGTAGCAGGCTTTTAGTTGCCCAGCTGGTGTAGTAGCAGCGTCATTAAGTGCAGTAACAGGTTTTTAGTAGCTCATGTAATATAATAACACTTATTTTCAATATATGCTGTAGCAGGTTTTTATTTTTAATACTACATGACAATTAAACATTAAGTAGGACGATATCAAATGAGTTATCCAATTAGCAAATTAGTATAATATCACTATATATGTGAGAACAAATCATACAACAAACCACTATGAGATACAAACTAAACATATAAAATTAACCGAGCATATTCAGTACTGCTACTACGCTTTTACTCATCCAGTGCTGCTATATTGTTATCCAAGTTAAGTTATGTTACTGCAGTACTTCTCAACTTTTGATATTGTGCTCGTAGAAAGTTCTGCTACTGTAGTACTTTTGCTACTGTACCTTTTATTTTTAACTTCAGCTCCTATACATTTCTTTCTCAACTTCTGCTACTGCACTTATCCTTTTGCCTTAACCACAATTCCTTTAATTTGTCAGCAATATTGCAAGACAACCTCTGTCTCATTACATCATCTCTAATTCAAAATCCTTAATTTCTCAATTAATCTTCATAATAGAACCTTAGATCAACCGAACCTCAAGTCGGCTTCGTGACCCCGAATTGCTTCACGACCACTGCTTACGACGACGCCAGTATGACACTTAATCCATCCAAGCTCACCATCACAACATCTATATTAGAAATAAAAATTAATCTGTATCATTTGAATGATCAAACAAACCAAGATTTGAAGAGCCCGAATTGCTTAAGGAATGGAGATCTCTAGGAGATCGGGAATTAATTTGTCTCTTTCTAATTCATCCACAACCGTACGAGAGAGAAAAAAGATAATAAATTAAAAAAATGAAAAAAGTTGTTTGTCACAAAAAAATTAAAAGTTTTAAAGAGAGGCAGCCTCGTAATTATTGTTCAAAAAACAATATTTTTGTCATTTGATAAAAGCAAGTGAATCAAATCCAGTTGTAGCCTTGTAATTATTGTTAAAAAATAGTATTTTAGTCATTTTATAAAAACAAGTGGATCCAAATTTGTTTTATATTAGTTTAAGCTTGGGCTGTTTGTCCTTATTTGTTTAAATCTTTTTAATGATGGAGTTTTTTGTGTTTTGATATTGTTTGTGATAGTGAGTTGTTATTCTCTCAAAAAAATATATTAAAAAATAAAAGTAGAAAGGAAAGAATAAAATTTATTTTTAATAGGAAAAATAAAAATGATTTTCAATAGAAAAACTAAAATTGATTTTAATGTAAAAAAGAAAAATTGTATTTCAATAGAAAAAAATAAAATTGATTTTTAATAGTAGAAGAAAATTGATTTAAGAGGAAACAATTAAATTTATTTTAATAGATAAATAAAATTTGTTTTTAATAGAAAAAATAAAAATTAATTTTAATAGTAGCTAGAAGAAATTTTGATAGTAAAGGGAAACAATTAAATTGATTTTAATAGATAAATAAAATTGTTTTTTAAGGAAAAATAAGAATTGATTTTTAATATTAGGAAGGTGAATTATAAAAAATAAGAAAAAAAATAAAAAATTACTGTTTATAAGGACATTTTAGTCATTTAAATAATTTAATGGTCTTTTTTGACGATAAAGTCATGTTAGTCAAGAATTTAAAAATATAAAAACATACTAATTAAAATTAAAAATTAAAAAACATATTAAAAATAAAATATAAGACGTAAGGAGTGATTTCTTCTAAATTTTATATTGGTTGTTCAATCGTGTAAATTGTTGCTCTTGAAAGAGGTATCCAACCTAATTAAAAAAAATTCATTTAATTCTGCGAAAGAAGAGGCGCGCAGGCAAAATGAGGGGAACAGCTTCTCCTTTTCCCTATAATATAATCACGTGCTTGATGCATCCCCTATCCCCATTGTCAATAAACATCAATTCCAACCTCACATCTCCGACCGACCTAAAACCCGTACGACGACCAAACCTCCACCGTTCGATCATCCTCGACCCTTGAACAATTAATAAAAATACTCAAACTCAACTAACCCGGTCCCGCCATATTTATACTCTTCCCCCGTAAAGTTAGAAAATCGCCACCGCAGCAAAAAAGGTCACCGTTGTTCTTCATACTCATTTCTTTCGGTTTCTGAGATCTTCTTCTATCTCCATCTCTAGGAAGCTTCAGAGTTTTCCGACTCCGGAGTTGGAGATGGTGAGCTCGAAACCGGCGGCGGGGGAGAGCGCTCTGTGCGATTTCTGCACTGAGCAGCCGGCGGTGCTGTACTGCAAGGCCGACTCGGCGAAGCTGTGCTTGTTCTGCGATCAGCACGTGCACGGCGCCAACCTGTTGTCGCAGAAGCACGTGCGGTCCCAGATCTGTGACAACTGCGCCTCCGACGCCGTCGCCTTCCGCTGCGCCACCGACAACTTGGTCCTCTGCCAGCATTGCGACTGGGACGCCCACGGCAACTGCTCCGTCTCCGCCGCGCACGACCGCACCCCGGTCAAGGGCTTCGACGGCTGCCCCACGCCGCTGGAGCTCGCCGAGATTTGGGGGATAGATCTCCACAAGAGTCCGGGTCGGGTCGGCGACCCGGACCCTGGCAAGAGCTGGGGGGAGGACTCGTCGTGGAACGGGGTGAACTTCCAGGACCTGATCGTCCCGAGCCAGAACGGCGCCGTGTACCGGAGCTCCGGGGAGGCGGCTTCTCCGGTGAAGAGGCAGGGCTCCGGGGGGAGCTTGGGGAAGCACAAGCAGGGGATTCAGAAGCAGCTGGTGGAGCTGCTCAAGAGGGACTTCGACGGCGGCGGAGAGAATTTGGAGGCGGCGGCGAGGAGTAGTGATAATGGCAGGGAGGGAAATGTGGATGTCAATGTGAATGCGGAAGGGTTTGATGTGGTGGATGTTGGTTCTGGTGCGGCCTCCGTTTCGCAGCCGTTGTTGCAGCAACAAGCGGCGCCGTTAACGTCTCTGCTTACGATGGCTGAAGGCATTGCTGACCGAGACATGTTGTGGGATACCAACCATCATGGTCACAGCACTCAAAGCGCACAGGTAGCTTTTCGACTCAGTTTAGTTTGTTTATCAGTTCCGCTCAATTATTATAGTCAATTCTGTGAGAATAAGATCTACACTAGGCCACCAAGTTAGAAAGATCATACTTTTTAACTTATGGGAATGTACATTGTTAATTCAGATAATGATAGGGAACTGGTCTCATTTGTAGTGAACAAATGGTATTAGGTAGTATGGGCAACACACACTGCTCTGTATACTGCCATTTTTGAAGTTTTGGTGCGGTGGCATGTATAAGAGCAAACAAACATAGCTTATTAAGAGTTGAGCCAGTTGTGTACTAGTTGGGTCTCGTATGTATAGATTCTTAGTGTGAGGCGAATTATCCATGCTCACAGGGCCTTCATGTCTCATGTAGACTTAAGTCACATTCATTTATGGGTGACTAACTTGCTACTTGCTTGCAGATATGGGATTTTAATTTAGGGAAGTCAAGGGGTCATAACGAAACAGTTCCATTGGATGTCTCATATGGTTCAGGATTCACAATTAAGAATTTCAGTGAACTTTTGAAAGAGGCATCTATGACTGATACAAAAGTGTTTGGAGATATGTACCAGATGGATTGCTCAATTGGACAAGACGATATGAAATTCAATGTAAGCTCCTTTTACTGTACTTTTCATTGTTTGCTCATGTATTCAATTCTTTTTTCTTTTCTTTTCACTTCCTTTGGGCATCGTATATAATTTTGACGGCCTTGTAATCTTTTGTTGAATTCAAGTAGTTAGTGTGCTCAATCAATCTTGACAGCCTTGTAGCATCTAGTGGTTTTGGCTTTGGACTGAAAGATCATTACAAATTAGCATTGGTGTAATATTAAAAAAAGGTTTTTTTTGTTGACATTGGATATCATCAAATCATCTGTAGCATTTGAAAACGCAGATAAACTCAAATAACCCAGCAGTGAGTCAGGGGCCAGCAACATCTGAGAGCAACAACATCTCTATTGGCCGGCCATCATCAGGGTCAGCTTTTGGTGAAGACAAAGGCAATATTGCCACTAAGGAACAACCTTTCCTCATAAGAAGTGACAGTATGCGGACAGTAGGAACAAAGGCTAACATTGAGCTGCTTGCACAAAACAGGGGTAATGCTATGCTGCGTTACAAAGAGAAGAAGAAAAACCGAAGGTATATGACTGGTCTTTTCGCTTTTCTCTCACTATCGCTTCCCCTTCAATCACCATATAATGTCTTTTACCATCTTTTGAATAGATACGACAAGCACATAAGATACGAATCCAGGAAGGCAAGGGCTGATAGTAGAAAGCGAGTCAAGGGTCGATTTGTCAAGGCTACTGAATCCCCTGATGGTTAGAAAATGTTGGAATGGGTTGGTTCTCTCCTAGCTTGTTGTCTGTAAATACTTCATTTACTTTCTATGCAACGAAAATGTATAAATTCTGCAGTCTTTGTTTCATCGATGTCCAATGTTATTTGTTTCTTCTATTATCTGTGTTATTCAGCTGTGAATATACAGAATTCCCTTGAGATCTCAAAATTATCAAGGGGAAGGGAGAAGAAGTTTCTCAAGAGGCAGTCAAGAATAGCTTCTTTGTACTCAATGATGTATGTTATGATCGATATTGAAGAATCAACTTTATCTAAGAATGTTCTGATCTATACTGAAAAAAGAAACCAACATTAACTTTAGCTGTAAATGTTGTGAATGTCATGGTCTCTATTGGCAGGAGGGTTCCGCAATAATCTAACAGGAGTTATTCCTTCTTCTCTTGGAAATCTGAGAAGTTTAGAACTCCTGTAAGTTTCATTCAGATAATCCTTTGTAAATTTTATCAATTAATTTTTCACTTACTGATCAGCTGGCGTCCATGCTTAGTTTTCTAGGAAATTAAACACTAACAAGCTCACTGGTGCTCTACCGGTGGAGGTCATTGGACTCATTCGTTTTGGCAAGTTAGCTGTTTTGTGAGTATTCTTGGTCAAAATTGTTGGGGCGCCTCTCATTTTCTCAAGTTACCTTTTGACATATTCTACACACATCCTTTTCTAATCATACAGATTCATGTGCAATGCAGGGACGTCTCAAGCAATCTGTTGGTAGGGACTGTACACCGCACCAATTCAACAGGTAACTTTCTAGTTTTTTTATTCACATTTTGAATTAGAATGCTAGTTCTGCAATAGGCTGCTTACAAATTACTTTCTTGTCTATTTTCATTTCTGTTCTTGGTAAAGGTTTTGTAGTTACGAAAATAGTACAAGATCCAAGAGCGTACTAAACCAGTAGAAGAACAAGAAGCTTATCAAATAAAAATGAGACTCCTACAGCCCCGAGGCACAACCTAAATTACATGTATTGTTGTACATGTAAGCTTTATGCGTACATGTAAGCTCATATATTGTTCTTTTGATTATGATTGTGATTTCGCTCTTAGAATTCGTTTCTTTCTCTCTAGACCAACTTGGAATGCGACCAGCGATCTTGGTGAATCTGGCAGAGTTGGACTGGAAATGAAATAGATAAATAAACTGTTAAATTTCCATAAATTGTTTCAAAACAGATTGTACACAGATGGAGAAATGATCATTACTCACTATTGCAAAATTATACAAACTTTGGGATTCTAAAATTTAAATAATGATGAACTTCACATGCCAGAAACAACTAATAATTACTGTGGATGAATTAACAAGCATTGTAAATCATATACAATGACAATAGACATTATCAACTTCAAGTGCGTAGTTTGCTGAATCAATCTTTGAAGCCTTGTAGACTAGTATATTTCGAATTTTCGATTAATAGATACAGTAAGAACGATATGATTCAAGCAAGAGCACGAATAACTTGCGATTTAAGCAGGAATTGGTAGGTTGGAGGAAGGGTTAAGCCGATGTATTAGTTTCAATTCTTGCCTCAGTATTATATCATTTTTGCAGAGAACAGATCAGGACAATGTATACAACTCTTTTTTTCTATTCTTCCTAATATTTGATCTCTTTTTTCTATGCTTATTATAATTAGTGGTTCGTGCTTCATGTCACAGTTTCATTATTAAGGGTAGCTGCATCAATCTTTTATTCAAAAAAAAGAGGGGCGATAAGTTATGATACCAAAGTGAACTCAACAAACCTTGCCA
Organism: Comarum palustre; assembly: GCA_951800085.1. NCBI lineage: Eukaryota > Viridiplantae > Streptophyta > Magnoliopsida > Rosales > Rosaceae > Comarum > Comarum palustre. Next base: position 7,342,978 of record OX637584.1, on the reverse strand, counting down.
AACTTGGATTAAAAAAATCTCTGATATCGTAAATATGTCTGTTCTAGAACAAGGTAGCAATTTGCGCACACAAGTCGCACACATTCATATAGTTTATATCAGAATTAGTTGACCTTAACTCACCAAGACTTGTATTCATTAGACTAGTCCCGAGTTAATTGCGGACTTTCAATCACATAGAACCTTCAATGGATCATTCCATTTGACCACTCACAAGAACACACTTTCTGCCTTTGTGCTATCATATTTCAATGCTGGTTTTTTCAAGTATTTATAGAGATCATCGGTTATTTTTCTGTACTCCCATCGATCTTATAGTTGTGCAAGATGAATTCTCGAGTTTTGCTTTGTATTCTGTTTGCAGTAGCCATTGCATCTGTGGATTGTAACTTGGAAGGTAAGCAAATATACCTTTCAACTTGAGCATCAGTACTAATTGGACTTGCTTGTTAAAAATGCAATTTTTTCATTGGCATGAGGATGTTTTGATTGCTTATTATGAGCAGGTGATATTCTTTATTCCTGGAAAACCTTATTGGTGGATCCTAATAATGTCCTTGCTAGCTGGAACCTGACTTCCCCCAATCCATGCCCCTGGTTTCACGTTACCTGCAATTTTGAAAACATGGTCACAAGGGTGTAAGTGGTTTTAGCAACATTTGTATGAGCTCATTAGTTTAGTTTCACTAATTTACCCAAATTAGAAGTTTTGTAGTTGAAAGTGTAAATATGTCTATATATGTGTAAATATGAAGGGACCTTGGCAATGCTGGATTATCAGGACCTATTATCCTTGCGCTTGCAAACTTGACCAACCTCCAATACTTGTAAGACCATCTTCATTTTCTGCTATTCCTCACAAACTTCAAATATGTGGATTTAAGATGTGCATGGTAGTTATTCGTTAGCACTGCAGGGAGTTATTCCAGAACAAATTTTATGGATCTATTCCATGGGAACTTGGTTACTTAAAAGAACTAGTCAGCTTGGACTTGTACCGGAACCAACTATCTGGACCAATTCCAGAGACCTTAGGTCACTTGAATTCATTGAGATATTTGTAAGCACATAACTACCTATGCCTTCTTTTCAGTTCAAGTTCAGCTTTGCTTATGAATATTTTGTGTTTCTGAATAATTATGAGCACTTTGTTATTTTCTACTGGCAGGAGGGTCTTCCACAATAATCTAACTGGAGCTATTCCTTCATCTCTTGGAAATTTGACAAGTTTACAAATCCTGTAAAGTTACCCTATTTATGTGTCTCCTCTACTGCATTACCCTTTGAATCGTTTATATTGAGCAGTTGATTTGTTTTCTTAACCAGCTACCATTTTTAACTTCTGCAGTAAATTAAACAAGAACAGTCTAACTGGTGCCTTGCCAGTAGAGGTCATTGAACTTGTTCGTTATGGAAACTTGACCGTTTTGTGAGTACACGGTTTGAATTGAGCACTTCTCATTTCCTCGAATTTTCTCATATGTTGCATATGCATTAATCTTCATTCTCTGATAAAGAGTTGTGTGCAAATTGCAATGCAGGGATGTCTCAAACAATCTGTTGGAAGGGACAGTACGCAGCACCAATTCAACAGGTACTCAAAGTAATCAGTACTCGAAAAATCATACCGTCTCTGCTAGAACATTTTCTGCGCATCGTTTCATATGTTAGATTCGAAAGCTATTTCTGTTATAAGCTGCTTACTAGCCAACTTTCCATTTGTAAAAGGTTTTGCAGTTACAAAAATCATACAAGATCCAAAAGCTCAGAAATAAGCCTGAAGAAGAAGAAGAAGAAGAAGATAGTATTGGATACTAGTTCTATCAAATAAAAATGGGACTTCTAAATCCCAAGAAACTTGAATACTGTACATGTTTCTACATATCAATAAGCATATATACATGAAGACAGTGACATACTTTCGACAATATCAGATTTGAGTACGGAAAAATTAAGCAGCGGGAAGCTAATTGCTTGTCTTTCCTTAATCATCATCAACATTTCAGTCAATCACTAATAATATTCAATCTATAAAGATCCTTTTTGACCCCTAATTGTTCGTATTCCTTTCTGCAATGCCTTCCTTTTCTATCATCGTTAATCATGATCATGAGCCCACCCTCAAATCTTAGTGCATGCTTTCTAGTGGTCTTACTCATCTCGGCTCCAATAATCTTGGCTGAACTTTTACGAAAGTAATTTCAAATGCTGATTTCTTGCGTTTCTCTTTTTGAGATGTGTCTAAACTGAAGAAGTGCAGTTTAGGGCGTTACACTTCTAATCAAATGTTTTTTTAACCAAGCTAACATCTAACTGACAGGTAAACCCTCACTGTTAACAACATAGCTCACTTATTGTGCATACACACTCAAAATCTAGAATCTCTATCTAACTCTATGAAAGTAAACCTAATCGTCTAGTGACCACAATTGATGTACAACTAGAGATACCAAGAATAAAATAGTAGAAACTAAAGTTGAGATCCTTGGCAGACTGCGAGCCCAAACCTGTGCCCAAAGCATCAAACCTAAGCCCAAAAAGGACCCAAGCCAAACTACTCTGGACACCCCAGATTTGGACACCCAGCAACTCAAACCTTACTTTTGCCCTTATCAGACAAGGGCACCAACCTGGAGCTAGAGACGGGTCCTACCAGCGCCACCAAAGCACAAATCTCTCCACCAGCAGTCCCAAGCGGTCTCGATCACCGGCATCGCAACGAGTTGCGCGACCGCCAGCCCCACTACCTTCCTCAACTGCACCACCGCCAGTTTCAACAGTTCTTCCAATTCCAATTATACCAACCTATCATAGTCACCACCACCATGCTAAAAAAACCACAAGCCATACACGGCCATGACATTTTTCATAACCGTGGGCAGCCTCCTCACGTCAACACGAACCCGCACACGTTGAGTACATCCAATTCGAGTCACCACCTTCTCATTCTTCATTGCTATCAGAAGCCCGGTAATGGCCACCCACACTTCCGACAGATGCAAAGGAATGGTGTCGGGGTAGAGATCCCGTCATAATCGGTGAGGACGAGCATGAAATTGTTAAAGAACCAAGGACCTCTGGAGAGCATTTGATTCTTCACCTCCCTGTCCTTAAACTAAAAGTGAAGGATCTCCCCTTCCTCTTGTCGAACCAAAACCTTCTTCAATGCCCGGAGTGACCGCTCTCGAGGATAGGATTCAGCCTTAAACATAAAAAATTCAGTCGATTAACTTTATGTGGACAATTTATTTTAATATTTTTTAATTTTAAATGATCATTTCATTAATTTTTTAATATTACACAATTAGCTTTATCAGTTAAGTGATTATTAAATCTATTTATTAACTTTAATTTTTAATTAATTTTTAGATAATATTAAACTTTCAAACATCATTAAAAATAGTTTTGATGTCCAAACACTACTAAAAAAAGTATTTTAACTGATGAAGGAAAATTTCGCTGGCAAAAAAAATCGTCAGTTATAGTGGACTTTAGTTGACAAACTCTAATTTGTCGGGTAAAATTCTTACTTTAGTCGACGAAAAATGAATTTTGTTGGCTAAAGTTTTTTTCGTCGGCTTTAGTCTCTATATTTTAGCCGACAAAAAAGAAATTTATCGTCGGCTATGATATAATAAATAAAATAAAAAATATTTAAATATCATAGCAGACGATGACGCAATAAATTCGTCGGTTATGGTATAATAATAAAATAAAATATTTAAATACCATATCCGACGATAAAACATTAAATTCGTCGGCTATAGTCTCGGTGCTGATAATTTATCATTCTTTCTCCCTATGGGTAGCCATATCTTCGGAGGTTATTTTTTCAGTAAATTTTTATACCACTGGTTGCGTCTCATCGATTTAAAACTATTTAGTGTTGAAGGTTTGTCCAAAATACGTACTTTAGATGATCAAATGTCCGTTTTCGTGGGTTTAAGAGTTTGACTTATGAGATTGACCTTCCGGATCGAGCCCTTAACGTTATCGGATCAAGTTAAGTATTTTCTCATACATGTATTCTATCATGAGGACATATTAGACGATCAGATTTTTGTTTCTAAAGTTTGATCTTCGAAATCATGTTGTGGACACTAATGTTGTATAACTTAGTTACCAAGTTTTAAATAAATGTTCAATTTCAAAAATAAACTCTACGTAGAACCTTCAAACTCAAAAAGTCTTAAAATAAGATATGACCGTAATGGTGAAATACGTTTACGGTTGAAAAATCATGTAATTCCGGTAAAGTCTCGCTGCCGATAGTTACGGTCAACACAATTTACCTTTCTTTCTACTTATGGGTAGCCCTATCTTCGGGTGTTATTTTTCGGTAAATTTTGATACCAATGGTTGGGTCTCATCAATTTGAAACTATTTTGTGTTGAAGGTTCGGCCAAAATACGTAATTTAGACGGTCAAATGACCGTATCCGTGTGTTTAGGGGTTTGACTTACGGGATTGACCATCCGGATCGATTCCTTAACGTTATCGGATCAAGTGGATTTTTTTCCATACATGTATTTTATCATGATGGTCATATTTTCATTTATCAAGTTTGATCATCGGAATCACAATGTGGTCACTAATGTTGTATAACTTAGTAACTAAGTTTTAAATAAATGTTTCATTTCCAAAACAAACTCTATGTAGAACCTTCAAACTCAAAATAAATCGTGAAATAATATATGACCAGAATGGTGAAATACGTTTATGGTTGAAAATCATGTAATTCTGGTAATGTCTCAGTGTCAATAGTAGCGGTCAACCTTATTTACCATAATTCATCCATATGAGTAACCCTATCTTCGAGGGGTAAATGTCTCAAATTTTTTAGATGGGTGGTTATGTCTCATCATCATGTTGAGAGTTTGTTGAGTTGAAGCTTCGACCAAAACACCTCATATAGATGCAGATATGGGCGTTTCCGTGTGTTAAATAATCATCTAAATATAGAAAAACTGCATTTTGAAGCCCTAAATTGACTTGGATAGCCAAAAAGGCCCATACGTCATGGCAAAGCAATGATTTTGACTCATAGAGTCGTTCCGTTTCTAGATTGGTATCACAATAGTTAATCGGACACCGAACGCCACATGTGACAATTTTGTCAATAAATGGTACTTTAGCCGACGAAATGCCACGTGTCATCGGCTAAAGTATAGCTGACGACATGTGTCATTTCGTCAGCTAAACTACCCTTAAAATTTTTTGCGGCAAAATTCCTGTCAAAAATTTTCAATTTTCTATATATTTCATCTCTCTCTCACTCGTCTTCTTTATCTCTCTTCCTCCTCCTTTTCCTCCGGCGGCAACTCATCCTCCTCCTTTTCCTCCGGCGGCAACTCATCCTCCTTCGGCACCTCCTCCTCCTTCCACGTCTCCTCCTCCACGTTCTCCAAATACCTCCGGACAATCGTGTGGTGACGGAAAAATGAAAAAGAAAAAATATTAATCGAAAGTAAAAGAAAATAAAACAGTAATTATTTTTAAACTTTAGCCGACGAAATGCAAACTTTAGGCAACAAAAGTTTCTTCATCGGCTGAAGTCCAGACTTTAGGCGACGATTTACATTTATTTTGTCGGCTAAACTTTAGCCAACGATCTTTTCCCGATGAATTCTTAGCCGACGAAATTTTGTAACAAGCTGACGAAAATTTGTCGTAGGCTAAAGTAGTTTTTTCTGGTAGTGAAATGATGCTTCGAAAAATTCTACGAATTCGTAACGACGTCTACGTTAATCCTATGGCTTAAAATGAAAAATAGACAAACTAAGAGTTTGAATATAATTTTTGAAAATAGAAATTGAAATAAAAATTCCTTAAAATATATTTTCCTTCAAAAAATACACAATGTTACAATTTAACACCTCCTAATGAATAAGTTAATAATTATAACAGAGAATGTTAAATTGTAACATTTTCTATTTTTTGACCTATTTTTGTTTCAATTTCTATTATTCTATCTTGAAATTTTAGTGTCTTTCAAAAATTATTTTTAAACTTTTAGTTTGTCAAGTTTTATCTTTCAAGTTTAACATAGACGTCGTTACGAGTTCGTAGGATTTTTCAGAAAATCGTTTGGACATCGAAGCTATTATTAATAATTTTGAATGTTCATTATTATCTAAAAACTAATTTAAAATTGAAGTTAACGGCAGGATTTAACAGTATCTTAACGGATGGACCTAGTTTTATGACATTAGAAAGTTAATGGAGTGACCGATTAAAATTGAAAGATGTTGGAGTAAACTGTCGAGTACATGAAAGTTAGTATAGTGACTAATATTTTCTCCTAAAAGAATTCATTTGACATCACATCTTCTCCGCTCAACACTTGCACGACTTCCTCCGCTGCTAGGGAAGACTTCGTCACCATCTCACTGCTCGAACGATGGCACTCTAGGTTGGAAACCCTAGCATAGCCGAAAGTCACATAATTGTACTCTAATAAAAGGTTTTTTGGTTGGATCCTCCTTCTTACTGTTTTTTTAAATTATTAAATAGCTCGCACACCCTACATGTCATAAGGTGTGAATTAGTGATTTCAAAGTTGTCAATGAAACTATTTAACCAACAAAGTCACGGTTTACTGATTTCTAAAATCATCTTTTGAAACTGCAAAAAGGAGTTTTAGTTGAAAATTATTTACGAACATGGTTACAGTAATTTCAAAAACAATGAAAGAATGTTTAAACTCTTTTACCATAAAAATATAATCATTCTTGTGGTATGCATATAAGCTCCATACCAATGCATTGGTTGTAAATAAGCAAGTATGCAAGGATGAGTGTTAGTCTTTATCGTCTTTCTTTATAGCTTCATGTTCCAAAAACACAAAGATATAAATAACAATCACAATTTCTCTTGTCCATTATGGAAATCAAAATTGAACTTGGCAACTTCAAAGTTTAAATCTTACAATATTCAGCAGTTTCCAAACAAAAAGAGAAGAATGCATAAAATTTCCCACAACTCCTACCCCATGAGCTCTAAAGAATAGAGCAACTCTCATCAATGTAGATAACAACAGCATATAAAGAAAACAAATAAACTCAATTAAGGATTTATTACTTCCTGAAGAAGAAGCAAATATGCTTTGATTAGGAAGCAAATACATAACAATTGACAAATATACTTTGATTAGAGTTGATGAGGAAGCAAATATGCTTTGATTACAGTAGACACAAAATTTTTCACAAAATAAATAAACAAATACCCAACAAATACAACAAACTTGATTTTGATTTGAGCTAGATGATTAGTGACTTGACTAGACTAGCGTTTGTAGCAAATTTGAGCTTAAAATGGGGGCTCTCTTTCTCTATGTGCATCCTAAACTAGGTTATGCTTTCATTAGACTAGACACAAAAACTATTGCAAAATACATAAACAAATACGCAAAAAATACAACAAAATTGATTTATGTAAGAAACAAGTCATTACATAAATCTCGTCAAGATTGTGTGTTTTAGCTTTTTGTTCTTATTTTCAATTGTTGAAAAGAAAAAAATATCCATTTTGATATTCAGTTATTTAACTACTGAATATTTAACTTATTACAGAAGTCGTAGGTTCCATACTTAGAAGCTAATTAGACCTTTGTTTTTGGCAGTGATTCAATTGAATATGTACGGTCAGACCCGGACCTGAGATTTTCAGACCTGAGTCGAACTTTAAAAAAGGGGCCTTTAAACTATAGTATTCATTTAAATTTATTTTATCTTTTCAAAAAATTCATGAACTAAAGCTATAAACTCAAAATCTAGCGACATAAAACATTAGAGATCTTTTTTATACTTACTTACACTACTCATTTTTTTAAAATAGTAACTAATAATTGTAATATAATGTTTGTTTTTTACTAAACTAATGTGTTCACACAATGAGAAAAAAAATTTGGGTCATTAAAGGTTAGAGGCCTTGAGTCCATCGACTCTTAAGACTCTATTCATGTACGGATCTGCGTACGGTGAAACATGCATCTCAGCTCTAATAACCTTGCTAAACTTTCGTAAAAGTATTTTCAAACACTGGTTTCCTATGTTCATTTCCTCATTTCATGTCTCAAATTATAAAAATACTCCTCGGTGATGAATTGGTGCATGTCACAAGAGATATTTTATTTGCACATTCTTAAATGCTAGATGCACATTTTCCACTTAATACACTACCTAAAAACATTTTCATATCATCATTTTACTAGAAACACATTTATAAACTTTTTGAACTACCCTCGTTCACAATATGTTATACATCTAGATCATATCAAACTTCTTTTCAACATCTAGATTAATTTTCTTCAAGATTTCATCACCCTTAATTTTGCACCACACTATTTGCATACTTTAAAAATGAGAAAACAATATATAAGACACTCTTGTTGAAGAACGACTCCACTACTATTTGGACGTGGATAAGTTGAAAATAAAGACCATGATTGATGCTCAGTCTTCTTTTTTTGAGTTTCGGTTTTGGGTTCAAATTCTATATGTTTGTGGCTTGGTTAATTAATATTGTAGAAAAAGTTCTAAGCTTAGGACCTAGAGAAGAAGAAAATGTTGACATTCATCAAATTTATTCGTTATGTTATTTTATTTATGAATATGAATATGTATGTCTCTTTCGGTAATTTATTGTACTAAAAAATTTTGTGTTATAGTTAATGAAAATAGACATGTATCTAGTATTTAGAGACGTGTGAATAAAATTTCTCATACTACAAACTTACAATACATAATATTTGTACAGAGTATAGTTATTATCTTCAAACACTAGTTTCATGTATATTGTAATATACATGAGGTTTAAGCATAACCTCAGATTAAAAGTTCTTAAACAAAAGGTAATGTTCTAGCAATATATTATTATCTCTGATACTCTGAAAAATGTTCTTGTGTATAACATAGAGAAAATTGATAAGGTATACATTATCTCCAACAAACATTTCGTTGGCAAAGACTTTTCGTAACCCAGGCTAAATTTTACACTGTATTATATGCTAGAATGTTAAATTTATGAAATATATCTAGCAAATATATATTGGAAGGACATGATAAATACCATACCGGATACCGAAGCCATTATGTTTTCTCTGGATATAACCATACTTCGTTGAGCACAGCCATATCAAAATCATATCTCCAATAGATTCACCCTACAACATGGAATGAAAGTACCAATATAATATATTTGACCTTATAAAAACAACTTCAATTGTTCGATTGATGTATATTTGTTTTAGGGAAGAGGGTAAATCAAACCACTCAAGCCCACAAAGTTTATAAACTTAAATACAAACCTACATCTAAGAATTGTAAAACAAGTCTCAGAATTATATCCAAAAAACGGATATGAAACACTAGAAACCATAATAACCTCTCATACCCTAGCACCTTACCTTCCCTCCTTAATTAGATGTCTCAGACCCCAACGGTGTACCTTTCATCGATGTGAGAGGTAAGATAAGCAACTATGACACAAATAGGGATCTTACATCGCAAAAGTCCAAACCATAAAAGAAAAAGAAAGGAAGTAGGCTTGAAGCCTAGCCCTTTAAGCCATGTGGTCCAAAAAGCTAAACCCTAAGCCCAAACTCTTTCCTCTCTCTCTCTCTCTCTGCAGACCGGAACCATCGTCATCCATCACTGGTCCGACAGTCTTCCAAGCCATGATCCCATGGAAATCATCCCAGTTTTACAACAGAAAGGAAACAACAACCACTGTTAACGCTGATTAGATCTCTTGTCGCCGCAGCAATCTACATCAAGAAGCTCACCACCGTCAACTAACACTCTCCGTTGCAAACTCTACTATAACGGAATCTCGCAAAGAAGCTAATAAGAGCAAAGCCTACTCACACGATCAGCTCTGATCTCAGACTAGCCCAAGTACACGAACTTGACACCCACCCCAAACCAGATGGATATCACCACGACCACGCAATCGTCTCACTAAGATGGGACGTCGCCTATAGAGCTAAGCAACCGGATCGAATCGTCGCCTTACACAAAAACCTAGGGTTTTGGGATGCGTTGGTGCTCCTTTTTTGGAGCGCCTATATGCTATAAGATAACATGCATCATTAACAAGTGCTAGAGATAATTCTTCTTTTTTAGAAGACACGTAAAACTTTATTAAAGTAAACTCAGGTATAAGACAACAAACAATTACAAGGAACCAGACACAAATTGAAAACAAACTCCTATCTAGCAACTAAGAAACTACCTCCTAAATCCACAATTATACAATACACATAGTGAGAGAAGCCGATCACATCCATGTTAAAAAACAGGTTTACTCCACTGTTATACTGCATACAGAAAACTAAAAAGAAGAAACATAAACGAAAACTCAATCAATCAACTTAGGCCGTCACCTCTGAGCACAATTTCAGAGTTAAAGAAGAAAACTATATAATGACCAACAAATAAAGAGAAAAAACTCAAAAACTATTATACAATCTAACCTAAAAGCAATGCCCAACAATAAACCATCAGCAAACCAAGACACCTAGCTGAGCAACGCTATTTACCATTGCCGACTACAACGACTAAAACAGAGTCCTGTGATTGAGAGGAGAGAAGAGGAACGAACTTGACGCAAACACATAAAGCTGACGAATAAGATGAGCTCCACCATCACAGCCAACAACAAAATTGAAACCAACCTAGAATCTAAGCCCTCCAATCTCATATCAGATCTGCAACCAAAAAGCTGAAACCAAGCAAAGCATCCGATCTCAAGAATTCGATTACGAAGCAGCAAAAATTTGAGCAAAACTTCCTAAGTCAAGGCTGGAAAGTCAAAGCAAGAGGAGATGATGGACGCTGATCAAGAACGAAACTGACCCAACAGAAGCCACCAAACTTAAAGTTATCATAAAATCCGATCAACCTCGAAACAAACCAAATCGACCCATTTTCTGATCAAAATAGTGTAGCGAGTAGAAGCACCAGAGGGAGCAGATATCAAAGAGGAAAAGATACAGAGCCTAAGGATAAAAGGAAGCAACTAAGAGGCGGACACTTTAGGGGAACCAAACTCAAACCAACCAAAGAAGAATAAAAACAAGGACTAAGACAACATAAACAAGAAAGGGAAATGACTAGAGACGAACTTAGGGAAGCGCCCATGACGGGTAGGGTTGCTATCACTAACTCTCAAAGCGACATTCTCCTAGAGAGAAAACCTACAAAAGGAAAAGGGGCAGAGAATACCAAGTTTTCAATCTGACTGGATCCTAAAAGCCTGGTATTCACTGCCCATTTCCTCCCTCAGTAGGTTGTCTCTCTAGGAGAACACCGTTTTGAGAGTCAGTGGCAGCAACCCCACCCGTCATGGGCATTGTCTGGAGTTCGCTTCTGATCATTTCCCTTTCTTGTTTGTATCATCTTAGTCCCTGTGTTTCTTCTTCTCTGCTTGGTTCCCCAAAGTGTCTACCTCTTAGTTGCTTCCTCTCATTTTTGGGCTGTACATATTTTCCTCTTTAATTTTGCTTCCTCTGGTGCTTCTACTCGATACACTATTTCGATCAGGAGATAGATCGATTTGGTTTGCTTCGGGGTTTGAGTTTGATTGGATCTTGTGGCAACTTTGAGTTTGGTGGCTTTTGTTGGGTTCGTTTCTTCCTTGATCGGCATCCATAATCTCTTCTTTCTTTGCCTTCCTAGCCTTGGCTTGGGAAGTTTTGCTCAAATTTTAGCTGCTTTGTGATCAATTTCTTGAGATTAGATGCTTTGCTAAGTTTCAGTTTTTTGGTTGCAAATCTAATATAAGATTGTACGGCTTAGATTCTAGGTTAGTTTCGATTTTGTTGCTGGTTGCGATGGTGGAGCTCATCGTAGTCATCGGTTTTGTGTGAATGCGTCAGGTCTGTTCCTCTCCTCTAAATCGTATGACTCTATTTCAACCATTGTAGTCGGCGTGGTGGACAACATTGCTCAGCTAGGTATCTTAGTACGTTTTAGATGGTTCTTTGTCGGGCCTTGCTTTTAGGTTGGATTGTAGTATGGTTTTGGGCTTTTTCTCTTTGTTTGTTTGCCATTGTATAGTTTTCTTCGTTACCTCTGATATTGTGCTCAAAGGTGATAGTTTGAGTTAGTTAATTGAGTTTAAATTTTATGTTTTTTTTTCTTTTCTGTATACAGTATAATAGTGGGGTAAACTTGTTTTGAGCATGTGTAACACCCAGTAGGGAGAGCTACAATGACCACGATTTTAAGCCAATAAGAAGCCAACACATCCGAATGACGTGCCGACAACTTATTAACCTAAAGTCATTGGCGATTTAGTAAGTAAAGTAAAAATTTTAAACTTCAGTGGTACCATAAGAATTTCACAAAACATCTATCAGAGTTTTCTAATTTTACGGAAGGTGGACAATTTAAGGGGCTAATTAAAAATTTTAGCGATAACAATAAAAATATATAACAAGATTAATAATTTAGGAAGACACCTTTACAATTTTTGATAAACACTACGAAAATGAATCGAATGTTAGAGTATGACAAGTGTGTACGGCATGGGCAAAGCACTAGGTAGAAAATGAGACTTCACACACGTAGCTCTCTCAAATAATCTAGTCACAATACACAGTACCTGCAAACAATCTGTTGTAGGGGTGAGTATCGTCCTCGCTTGCTCACACATAGACCCACCAATACTAGGTTTGAAATCCATAAAACCATATATAGATATACATATAGATTTGAGCTCTGAATAAAACTATTTAGAAAATCTTGGCACACAAAAACCTTCATTTTATATCTTTGGAGAAAAAACTATGCAGTATGCTAAAACAAGGACCAGATCGCTCAATGTACAAATACAGTCTGTAGGGCTTCTCAAATCTCTGTGACCGATCCCGGGTTTGCTTATTCGTAAACCGAGACCAACTACTTATACGCCCGAGGACAAATAGTAGTGAGAGTGTCCATTTACATCGAATGCCCAACAGATCACTTATAGTAGCATGCCACACTTACGACTCGCTTAACTTTGGACGAGACAAGCGTAGCGGGAAAAAAATATAACAGGACATTGCCTCTCCGAAGGGTCACAGTTATCGACACCGTGAGATTCTTAAATACTACGCCCTATCACTCTCAGGTCACGCACATGAAATCAGGATAACGGTGCTCCTCAACATATCACATCATATAAAATCATTCTCGTCTAGCGTCGGGTTTTCTTGGTCCAATCATAAATCATTTATCTCATAATATAAAGAAAACTTTCCTGAGGCACCGACCATGAGCATACAAAAACAATGCAAATTCACATATAGGCAAAACCACTAACAAAAGGGGTTTAGCTCTCCCTACCTGGAATTACCATTTCTTACGCAAGCTCCAAGCTCCCAAGAACCGCCTCGGTAATTCGAGGTCTCCGCGTAAGCTAACTCGTCCAACGAATCACTGCAAAATAGAGTAGCTTCGCAACGAAGTAACAATAACAGTCCAGTAGCATTCCTAGTTTGATCAGGAATGACCAAATTGACCAAGTTGACCAAACAATTCTTTTTATGACTCCTAAACCTTTTTAGAATGCTTTTCTGATTATCGTCTCTTTGCTTAATTGCTGAAAATCTAACTTAACTTCCAAGCATCCCTTAACCATTTTTAATCCGACACTAGATAGTCACATAATAATTCTTTGAACTACTGTGAACACCCAATGCATCACATTGACCAATTTATTCACTAACAGTCAATATTCTGATAATTTAAGTCATACAATTTATTTAAAAGTGTCAACTTGTCACTTCCAAAAAAATTTTTATATTCTAATAACGATTCAACATTTAACCATATTTCGTCAAACTCTAATTCTTTACTAGCCACTTTCCAAAAAAATGTAAACTTTCCCAAAGTAGAAAGTTTCCTAAAATAGGAAAGATTCCAATTATGGTTAGTTTCCGTTTGCAGCAAGTTTTCCTAATTGTAACTTTCTGATTACAACCCTTAAACTCGATTAAACGGAAAGAACACATTTTAAAAGTAGTCAAAGACAACCTTCTCGACATTCTGCCGGATTCACTGCCTCACCGGGACAGACATAGGATTTCGGCAACTTGCCGGAATATTCTATCGAATTTTGGTTACCTTGCAGGAAATTTGTCATAGCTTCCCCGTAATTCCAGATTCCAATTCATCGGCATGTAAGCAATAAAAATCACAATTTTACTCACAGATTCAACAACCAAACAACAACACAGTAGTTAATTAAAACACGGGAATTGAACCTTACCCTCTGTTCACCCAAGACTCGAACCTAGAAACTCCTATGTTCTCCAGAACCACAACCAAACATTTCCCCCCACTGGACCTCCAAACATGACCCTGATGCTACGCCTCGCTGGATTCCGCTGAGCATCCCTCTGCCTCAACTAGGAACCACCACAACATCTCCCAAAAATTCTCTTTCTCACTTCTAGGCTCCCAACACACACTGCTAAGCTCGCTAGAGCTCAAGAAATTCGTCAGAAATACCAAGAGCATGCTCGTCAGAAAAGAATAGAGAAACCCAGAAAAACAGAGAAATGGAGCACATCAAATTAGAGCTCGATTGAAGCGATTAAGAGCAGGAAAAAGAAAGAAGAAGAAGAAGAAGAAGAAGAAGAAGAAGAGGGAAGAAGAAATATACCATCCACGCGCCACCTAGTCGCCTGAACGGCGAGCTCTCGCCGAAAATAGGCGAAGCTTATCCTCGTCTGATCTCCTGCTGTGGTGGCTGTATCGTGGATTTTCGGGCTGGGCTAGGTAGAATGGAAGGAAAGGAAGAGAACGGTGGTGGTGCGCCGACCGATGGTGGCTGGAATCGCCGGCGTTGGAGGAGGACACCGGAGCAAGAGAGAGCTCTGGGAAGAGTTGACCGAGTTAGGGAGATTTTGACCGAGTCAAACCTCTATTCTCTATTTATTCTGAAATGGATGGTCCGGATTAAATCTGGAAAAAGACCAACGGTCCAGATTTAATGAAGGATAAAAAGTAAATGGTTAAATGGTAAAACTTATTTACTGAAATGGTAATTAAAAATTACAAACAAACTTCAGAAATTCTTAGAAAATAGATGGAAGCTCTAAAAAATATTCTGAAAATATCAGGAGACTCGTGTCGACTCGTACTACAACATCGACATCTAAGATCACACATTAGACCATTTGGTAAAATCTTCATATTTTACCCTTGCACCTCAAATGTAAACTATCAAGTGCGGTTACTATTTTTCGGTAACTCGTCAATCTTTACACGGGGCACTATAGCATGGCTGTGATCAGCTTTTCCCTGTTGATACCAGAATAATCATGCATTATATTACGCAATAATTTATTATGCAATTCATGTGAAAACCTATAGTCTTGGGTTAAACCTTTGATTTCAACTTGCCAACCAAACACGCTAATTGATATGGACCTAAGCCACATCCAAATGCATCTTTGAGGCTTGTAGAAGTGAGTGTGGTGTGAAAGGTTACGAAAGCGCATAATGCTCGTTCATCGATTTAACATCGTTAATAATTTTGGTCTTGGGCCCGAAATTTAGAAGCCCAATAAGTTAATCGATAACGAATTGGTAAAAAACATAAGAATTAGACTATCTTTTCCCTAAACCCAAAATGTCCTGGATATCCAAAAGACCAAATACATATTCTTTTAAAAGCCCAAACCTTTCTCTTCTTCTTTTCTTCTCCCACTGTTTCTTTGACTTTCTTTCCCCGCATCTATGAATAGGTTCACAGCTGTATACAACAGAAATTTCACATTCTTTTCTGGGCAAAGGAAGAAGAGTGTGTTGCTAGTTCCAAAGCTTTTCCTTCATCCTCACGATGTCACAATTTTCAAGTCGTTTTGTCAACATCATTCCCGATTTTTCGTCCCTGCAGTCATCCCTCCAGTGAGTCGTCTCCCTTATCTCCTGAAACAAGCTTTCCATTTTCCAGATTTTAAGGCCATAATCATGTGTTTGAAGAGAACTCCTTTTACCCAGCAGATTAGGCATTGCAACCCACCCCATAAGCCATCAATTAAACCTATAAAAAGAGTGATTCAGAGCTGCAAAGGCCATAGAGGAACCATCCCAGAAAACCCCTAAACACTCATGTCTTCATCCTTTCAAGCAACAAATCCAGAATTCTCTCTAAACACTCAAGCTCTCATGCCTTAGTCATTCCCCTAATTCTTGTTCTGAAACCCAGCTCTTCCCAAAAAAACAAATTCTGAAAACCAATCCAATTCTCTCATCCACTGCGCTGCTCTTCAGCTCCCACATCATGTTCAAGCTACATGTCACATCCCAGTCCTAGAATCAATTTACGGTCGGTTACTTCTTAATTTACTTTGATTTTTAACCATTTCATAGTAACCGTTTTATTGTGAGAGGTCACAAAGTTGACTTTTCATTAAGTGGAGAATTTGGAAAAACTTTTTTCATGAAAGTTGTAGAGGACGTTAATACGAATCCGTAGACATGCTATGCGAAAGTTAAGGTTTAAAAACAGGAAGTTACTATTTCGAAAAACTCTATAAAAAGAGGAAATTACTGTAGGTAGAAAGTAAAAAATTCAAAAATTACAAAATCTCTCTCTCTCTCTTCTTTCCCGACGTCGGTCGCCTGGCGGACTTGCGCATGCCACAACGCCGTCGCCGCTCCACCACAGGCCGCCGCACCTGTCTCAAAAGATCGGCCTCCGAGTCTACTTCACTCCTAGGTAAACTTTCCGACCTAACTCCTCGTAAATCGGGAGAAATTCTGATTTGTTCTTCAAGTGTACAGTAGGATGTTCTTGATCGAATTTCTCCCTCCCTAGATCACTAATTGGTGAGTTCTTTATATGGATATGATGGGTTTTAGGAGTACTATAATCCCCTAAAATTTGGTAGCTTGATTTAGAGTATGGAGGGAGAATTGAATGATTGAAGTTTTGAAGTGAAAAATTTCGGGTTTAAGAAATTTTTATTCGATTGACCTAGTTAGAGGCCGATTTGGATTTCGAGTTGAACTAGAAAGTTGTTCATAGTGATGAGAGAAACAAACTGTGAAATTTTGGTGTCGATTGGTGGTGGCCGGAGTTTGGCCGGAATTTTCTGCCAGCGGCGGAACCCCCAACTTTTGGGCAGTTTTTCTTGCCCATTAAATTATAAAAATTAAGAAAAGGCCATTGAAGGGCAATTTCTATTTTTGGAGATTTATTCGGTACGTTTAGTATTTTTGAAGATTTGGAATTTATAATTGAATAATTAAATGACAACCGGTCATTTGAAAATTACCGGCTAGGCGTGAGGGTGTAAATAAGGGTTTTTACGCTAACGGGGTATTTGAGGCCGACTCCCCACGTTTTTCTAGAGGTGGTTAAAGATGAACGTTAAGGGTAGATATTTAATATTGTTGCCCTTTTACTTTAATTGTGGGATTGAGACCTTAATTGTGTATTTTGAACAGGACGTGGGGGAGCTCGAGTTGAGCAGCCTTCAGATAGCCGGCAGACTTAGCGGCATCTTTGTGAGTGGACCTTTATTTTTAAATATAATGCATGCAATATATTTTATTAAGTTTCTCCTTTATTTATGAAATTTCCTTCATGTTGAGTTTTATGGTGATTTTGGAAAAAATTAGGAATTTATTACTTTTTTTTAAAGATAAGTGAACTGGGAAAGAGCTTCCTACATTTCCCGTGATTTTAAAGTATTTTCCCGGAATATGGTTTTTAATTTTTATCACCATTTTGGGTTATAGAGGGGGATTATTTTTAAAAGGGGAAACTTGACTCTTGGATTTAATGATTTTAAGTAAAGTCAAGGAACCAGTTTCAGATGCCTGGAAATATTTTAAATCCAATGTATTTTAGGGGGAAAAGTCATGGTGTTTTGACTTGGATTTCGATTTATTTACCACGAGGTTTTTTAAGGAGTTTCAAGGATATGTTTATATGTATTGCTAGCTAGCATAGACCCTCTCCGGATTGCAGCTGGTCAGACCCTCTTCGGTGATAGCTGGTCAGAAGCACCCTCGCGGATAGAGCCGGTCAAGATACTCTTCAGTGGTAGCTAGTCAGAAAGACCCTCTCGAATAGAGCATGTCAAGGGACCCTCCCCGATTGAGCTGGTCAATTGACCCTCTCGTGGTTTAGAGCGGGTCAGTTGTTTTCTCGAGGTTATGGTGATAATATCCCACATCTTTAATTACGGATTTGAGCCAAGAAAATCGTTTTAAGTTTTATTTTGTTCGTTTTCTAATGGTTGCGTGCATAAGGTATTTCTTGAAAAAAAAATCCAAATGATAGCATTTAAGAAATTAGTCTTTATATATTTGACTTTTTGTCCAATCACGCTAATATTTTTCAATGTTTCTCCCCTGGGCTCTTCATTTTAAATGCTCAGATTGCAGTGCTCGATCCGACTAGTCTTCGTGGAGGCCAGGCATAGCTACCGCCACTTTTCAAACCAACAGTAGGTTCCGGGTTAACCTACTTGTAATTTTCTCTGCTTCTACTTTACTTAGTCGCTCTGATACACATCGGGTTGTATTATATTTTTTGGTGAACTCCTAGGGATCTAGAACCCATTGTAGGTTCTAAATTTGAAACTGGTGGAACATTGTTGTGTTAACACTTAGTGTGATTTGTTGTGAAATAGTTAGATATGTATCTTGAGGAGGATGTTGGTTTTGGGAGCAGGGTGGCTCTAGGAGTGTTGGATGGTTGGTTTTATAGAAGTGTTCTTTTTAGGTTATTGTAGGTTAAGGGTTGTCCACTTTTCAAAAGTGGTTATGTCTAAATTTTGGTAGAATCTTCTTTGGGAGGTGGTCCCCGCAAGACTTACTTCGGATTAAAGGGGTTTAACTCGGGGTGGGTCCTGACACTACAAGTCTCATTCATTCTTTGAATCACATACAAGATTGCTCATTAATGCAATTATTGAGTTAATTTTGGCCTAGTCGCAATCTAATCCGAAAAAGACCCTTACAATCTTGGATATTGCTCGGCCTTTTAGACCAACACCCAAAAATCAATATCTCTCTTTTGCGTCATATATCTCTCAAGCTTCTATGCTAACCAAAATCAAGGACGTCCTTTTTAATCTATGTTCTCTGCCTTTTCCAAATACCAATACGACGTTATTCCAAACTTTTCTCCAAGCCAAAACCAATTAGTATTCCAATAGACGGATTCTATCATTGCTCTTTCTTCCCAGCAAAGTCACCAAAATGCAAGGGTCTTTTTTGAATTATGCGGTGACTAGGCCGAATTGATCCCAATAATTCGATTATTGAGAGAAATTCGTTCATGATTCGAACGATAAATGAAGCTTGTATTGTGAGCCTGGTGTGAGAGCTAAAGAGCATTGTAGTGAATGAGAATTGAACCGGTTTGGAGGATTGGTTTAATGGAAAAAGGCTGGGTTTAAAGATGAAAAACATAAGTTGGAATGAGGAATATGGATTATTGCTTGGAGGGATGAAAGAATGTGTTTAGGGTAATTTTCTGGGTGTTGGCTCCCCTCTTTCGCAGCTCTGAATCCCTCTTTTTATAAGCTTAATTGATGGCTTATGGGGTGGGTGCAATGCCTAATCTACTGGGTAAAAGGATTTATCTTCAAACACGTGATTATGGCCTTGAAACCTGGGAAAGAGAAAGCTTGTTTCGGGAGATAAGGGAGACGACTCACTGCAAGGATGGCGGCGGGACGGAAAACCGGGAATGATGTTGACAAAACGACTTGAAAATTGTGACCTCGTGAGGATGAAGAAAAAGCTTTGGAACTAGCAACAAACTCTTCTTCCTCTGCCCTGAAAAGAAAGTGACATTTCTGCTGTATAAAGCTGTGAACCTATTCATAGCTGAGGGGAAAGAAAGTCAAATAAACAGTGGGAGAAGAAAAGAAGAATAGAAAGGTTTAGGCTTTTAAAAGAATATGTATTTGGGCTTTTGGATATCCATGGCATTTTGGGTTTAGGGAAAATATAGTCTAATTCTCATGTATTTCACTAATTCGTTATCGATTAACTCGTTAGGTTTTTGAATTTCAAGCCCAAGACCGAAATTATTAACGATGTTAAATCGATGAACGAGCGTTATACACCTTCGTAACCTTCCACACCACACCCACTTCTACAAGCCCTAAAGATGCGTTCGGATGTGGCTTGGGTCCACATCAATTAGTGTGCTTGCTTGGTAGGATGAAATCAGGAGTTTAACCCATGACTATAGATTTTTCACATGAATTGCATAACAAATTATCACGTGGTATAATGCATGATTTTTCAGGTATCAACACCCCCACTATATATATTAATTGTATAATTGTGAATTTGGAGGTAGTTTCTTAGTTGTTAAAAAACGATGTTATTGTTGTTAGTCCCTTAAAGTAAAGGAGTATTTGAAATTTTGAATGAAGCAATCAAAGGCTCATTATAGTTGACTGGAAATATTGTAGCAAATCAAATGAACTCTTGAGTTCTAAGCCCTAAACCTTATACCCTAAATTCTATACCCTATACCTAATACCCTAAACCGTATATTTTATATCTGATACCTTAAATTTAAATTCTAGATCTATTATGAACCCACTAAATACCATTGAATGTCATTTCATAAAATATAAAAAACATCAATTTTTATTTTAATTATAACAAATTCACAAGTATTGTTCTGATTAAAATATAATACTATATATTGTCACGTGATACTACACGAGCATTGAAAAAGTTATCCTCAATAAGCCCCGGATCATTTTCCCGTCGGTGATTATCCAATCAATACCAGAGAGCTTTTTCTCTTCTCTATTTTGATGATGAATATGTGGTTTGCTTTCTGGTTTCTACAAGTACTTGTTCCGCCACCTTTTTCGAATTCTATCATGAACTCTAAAAAATAAGTGGGAGCAGATATATAATAGAAGTTGATGAATTATTAGTGCTCTCTCGCTTTGCAGCTTTGGCTTTGTTGGGCATGTCACTTGACTCGCTTCTTTTAAGAAGGTTGATATATGGAGGTGACAATGCATCCCTCCCTAGCTATGATAATGAAATAGTGAAATTATGTGATGTCTAATACCTAATGTACATAAAATTTATTTAGATACCAAGGTCTTTTGGGTGACTTGATCTCTGTCCCACTACTCCACCCATCTATCAACATTTGATAGTGGAATACAATAGCTATGTGCCTATGTGACACATTCATAACAAAGACCCGCTAAAAGGACATATAATTCACTTTATATGTATTTAAGTAAACTGTATCTGGCTTGCCATTAAGAATAATTGAGAAAAGAAAAACCGTAATGCGCAGCCTCCCTGCCGCACACTAAAAGAGTGACCGCACTCCTCTAATCTCGATTATTCCTGATCGGAGCCAAACCCTACATCTCTGCTCATCTATGCTATATAGCCCTCTGCCCCAATCCCAACCACCATGCCAAACTCGATCGAATAAGTCACGACAAGTTTTGTAGCCTCGCTTGCTCTTACTGGCAAGGAGGTCCTCGATGTTTCTCGTCGATCTAGTACGGCACAACGGCCAAATACACAGTCATACTTGTTAGTAAAGTCTCTGATCTAGAAGAGTATTGATCCAGGGGATCTTTATCAGACCTTCAAGCGTATTTGGACGCTAAATGGAAAATTCAAGGTTCAAGCCAAATCTGAGGGGTTGTTTCTCTTCTCTTTGATCTTAAGCGTGATCGCAACCGGGTGTTATGGGGAAGACCTTGGTATTATCTTCGTACACCGATGATTATTCAGGAGTACGATGGTTTGGTCGACTTTGATGAAACTGATATGACCAGACTGTTCTTTTGGGTCAAGATCGATAAGATCCCCCCAGACTATTTGTTCCTGAGACAATTAAGGATGCCTACATTGTTGCAGGTGATAACCCATTTGTGGATGTACCACTGCTTGATTTAACTGGAGTAGTCAGAGTTCATGTCTTCAAACCACTTGATCAACCTTTCATCTTTGAGAATGTATTAAAACTTGCTCCTGGTATTGTGAAAAATGTTATGTTCTCTTATGAGAATCTGGTTGGAATGTGCTTTTCTTGTAAACTTTTGTTGCATAAGGATGGACTGTGTTCAAGCGAGGTGACGGGACCAAAACAGAATTTGATTCATAAGGAGAATAGGATTGAATCCTTAGCCAATCTAGCCAATTCGAACTTCTCTAAAGGCTCACTGACCTTCACAGGTTCGCAAGTGAGCGAGGCAACACCATCATTTCTTAAATCTTTGCAGCCTGTAGGGATGCCAAATCGTAGTTTGAAGCGTAAGCCGGTAATTCTCAAGCAATAGACTCCTGCTTCAGAACTGTTGGATGCAAGTAATAAGTTGATACCAGCTTCTTCTACCCTAGCATCAAAAGAACCTATCCCTGAGCTTGGAATGCTAAAGGTAGTAGCAGACTCACCATCAACTAAAACAGATACTAATGAAGTGCTCCTAGATTCAAATAGTGATGATATTGTGTTGCATGATCTTATACCAAAGAAGACTGGACAGATTATAGGCAAAGAGAATGTGATGCTTGTGTCTAGTGAGGTAAAGGATAGTTGGTCAAGCGACCTCGCTCTCCAATACCGGACCTAACTGATGATGGTAAGAAGGTCCGGGCGAACATTCATTTCCCAGCAAATGTACTTGACATCATTCATGGTCCAAATGACAGTTTAATCATGAAACCGGGTTCTCTAATCCCAACAAAGAAGAAGGGCCGTGCTCTTGGATCCCGTAACAAAATTTCCAAACAGAGTACACAAACAAGAGTTGATGCCCTAAGTGTGCTTAGCCCTAACACTGATCTAAGGGGCAAAAATAAAATGTAGATGGTGTTAGTGCATTGATAGCTTAGCAAACTGAGAGAGCTAGATGCAGCGAGATAGATTCCTAAGGCTTGAAGTACCGCAATTGAGCGCATTGGCTCTGGTTTTGTATTTTCTTTAGTATCTTGTTTTGTGAATAGTTTTTATCCTCTGGTAAGCTCACAATAAGTGAGATAAATGTCTAATGATGACACTATTATGATCATTGTTGTCGTCATTCTAGCCTTCAATTCATGAATGAAAGCTTTCATTTTGTTCAAAAAAAGTAAGTAAACTGTATATCAGAAATGCTTCAAGACAAGTTAAAATGAGCATAAACAAGACAATGTACGATATTACGATTATGAGAGAACGCTTCTCTCTCAAAAATCAAATGGTATTAGACAGGAGAGAGCATCTTCTATGAACCACATTTCATATGAATCGCGGATAGAATGTGTGCGTGATGCCAACGCATCGCTTGGGTTAGCGCCATGTTCTATCTTGTTCTTCACATACACTTCTTCTTCCAGCTCCGATCGCCTCCCTGTCCAGACGGTAGCGCGCAAATCACGAACGCAGGCAAAGGCCTCCCAGACATTTGAAGTTAGATATATGGACCCCTAAATATATGATCTCATTAACCCCTAAAAAGACGAGTCTCACATGCATGCCTATACTGAATCACCAGTCTGAAAGACTGAAGGTGTAGTAATCCATAGTTAGCCAAAAACATGTGAACACGTTTAATCAACCCATAACTGTAAAAGAAAAGATCAAGAGCGTTACCGGCAGCGTTAATAGAAATTGCCATGACGGTGTATGAGCTCAAGTCTTCTGTTCTCTGATCACAGTTCGCTCCTAGAATGGGATAGGTGCAGAATGCGTTTCGTGATGAGAATAGGGACTTATGCTCGTCTATATATAGTAAACAACTAGTGTCTTGCCCATAAAAGAGTCCTAGTTGTATACTATAAGATCTACTAAAGAATACGAGATCATATCAGATTCCAATTAGGATTCCCATATCAATATGTAAACTATATGTTATTTACATATTATATTATTACATTCCATAATATAACTCGTAATATACTTGAATTAGGTTTAATCAATTACTTGGTCTGCAAGTCACGTAATAATATTGTTAATAGTCCAAATAAATCTTTCAATCTCCCACTGGACTGTACAATATTAGTGAACAGTAATTGAACCAAAACAAAATCAAGAATTACACTGAAGTGCTAGCTTGAGTCATATAAATGTAAGAAAATCCAACAACAACAACTCGGTCACTTTACAGTTACAAATGGTGAACCTCCAATCTAAACAGAATTAGCAAAACTGTAGATTGAAGATCACAACACAAGCCTCTGTAAAGCACAAGAGTTCCAGATATGAACTGAATAGAGCTAATGACATTTTCACACATATATCAACTGCATTGTCAAAATTCTCTTGTCCTCCAAATGGTTTTACACAAAAAACTCCAAAATCACAAGTAACAACTTAACACAGGTGTGATGTACTTGTTAACTGAAAGGTAAACATATGAACAGAACAAAATCTGCATATTTCCATCCACCAAAAATCACAACAACTTGATAAAGTAAAATTGAGCAGAAAATAAATTTCAAATCATCAACACATAATGCTGCAGCAATCATGAACTGAAATGCCTCAATTTATTGATATCCAAAATCAAGTTTGCACGGCTGAGTTACTAACTCAAAACCATAACTGAAGATTACAAGAACAAAACACAACAAAACTCAAACTGAAAATTTGAAAAGCTCCCACTAAATTCCAGAATCTAACTTATCAAGAACACTATGTTCTCACAGTGTTTCTTAAAAGTACCAACTGCTAAGGCTTTGGTGAATGAATCAGCCAACTGATTCTCTGTCCCAACATTTTCAATCACAACT
Source organism: Comarum palustre (assembly GCA_951800085.1). Classification (NCBI taxonomy): domain Eukaryota; kingdom Viridiplantae; phylum Streptophyta; class Magnoliopsida; order Rosales; family Rosaceae; genus Comarum; species Comarum palustre. The sequence goes on along the minus strand of OX637584.1, from coordinate 7,318,247 downwards.
TCACCTTCCTTAAATCTCTTCCTCACACTGTAGTATTTCAGATCAATGTGTTTGGAATGAACAGACCTTTTACTGTTCTTTGAGAAAAACACAGCAGCTTCATTGTCACAGTACACAGTAAGTTTGGTAGAAATAATATTTTTCAGAATGTTGGTCTCAATTAGAAAATTTCTAATCCAAAGACCTTCACAAACACCTTCATAAATTGCTATCAATTCAGCCTGCATAGTAGAAGTAGCTATGAGGCTTTGTTTCATGGTTTTCCATGCAACAGCACCTCCAGCAAGTAAGAAAACATAACCACAAGTAGACTTATTTGAGTCAGGATAATTTCCTGCAAAGTCTGAATCTGTATAACCCTCTAGAGCTAAATGTTTCACTCTTTTATAAACAAGCATGTGGTTTTTGGTTCTCTGAAGGTACCTTAGGACCTTTTTACCTGCATTCCAGTGTTGAACTGTAGGATTGCTTTGAAACCGTGAGAGCATTCCAACTGCAAATGCAAGGTCTGGTCTGGTACACACTTGTGCATACATCAGACTACCAACAAGAGGTGCATATGGCTTTGCAGCCATGTCAGCATTCTGCTTGTCAGTCCTAGGACTTTTATTTTTAGTTAATTTATCACCTTTAGATATAGGGACCTCACCTGAAGCACAAGTTTCCATTCCAAAACGTTTAAGAACAGTTTCTATATAACTTGCTTGTGACAAACCCAAAAGGCCACGTTTTCTGTCCCTCTTTATTTCAATGCCTAACACAAAAGATGCTTCCCCCAAATCTTTCATGTCAAAATGCTTTGACAGAAAGATTTTAGTGTCTTTAAGCAATTGGAGATTGCTACTAGCAAGGAGAATATCATCTACATAGAGGATAAGGAAAATAAAATTACTTCCCTGTGTTTTAAGATAAACACATTCATCCACTATATTTTCCTGAAATCCAAAGGTTGATATAACTGAATCAAATTTCCTATACCACTGTCTTGATGCTTGTTTTAAACCATAAATTGATTTCTTAAGTTTACAAATCATATTCTCCTTTCCTGGAATTATGAAACCTTCTGGTTGTTTCATAAAAATTGTCTCTTCCAACTCTCCATTCAGAAAAGCTGTTTTGACATCCATTTGATGCAACTCCATATCAAAATGAGCTACTAATGCCATAATAATTCTAAAAGAATCTTTTGTAGAGACAGGAGAAAATGTTTCTGTATAATCAATTCCTTCTTCTTGTGTGAAACCCTTAGCTACTAGTCTAGCCTTATATCTTTCTATATTTCCCCGGGCATCTCTCTTGGTCTTAAAAACCCATTTGCAGCCTATTGCCTTTTTGTTCCCATTATGTTGAACTAAATCCCAAACCTTATTTTTCTTCATGGATTCAATTTCTGCATCCATGGCATCTTGCCATTTAGCTGAATCCTCACTTTCCATAGCTTGTTTATAGGTTTTAGGGTCAGTTTCTACTTCCAGTGCTTCCTCAATTTCTTGAGCAAACACCATGTAGTCACTGTCAGTTCCATAAGTAGGAACCTTTTCCCTTGCGGATCTCCTAAGTTCAACTATAGGTTCAGACTGTTCAGCAACAATTTTAGACTGTTTCTTATGAATTTCTAAGTTTTCTGAATTTTCTGAAAAGTCTGAAGGTTCATCAGTTTCCATATTTTCAGAATTTTGTTGATTTGTTGGCTCAGTGTTTGCTTCTTCCCCCAAAATACTAGTTTCAGCTGAATTTATGTTCACTGTAGGCATATCTGAAACTAATGGTAAAGCAGACACATTCCTTAGATTTTGTGAATTTTCTGTATCTTCTGCAAGTTCCACAAAGTCTGCAGATAAATCTACATACTCTGCATTGCATACTGTTTCTCCAAGAAATTTGACTTGATGAGTTTCAAAAATTCTTGGTGAATGTTTTCTAGAGTAAAATTTATACCCTTTTGATTTTTCACAATAACCTATAAAATGACAACTTAAGGATTTAGGTTCAAGTTTTCCCAGATCAGGATTATAAATCCTGGCCTCAGCTTTACAACCCCAAACATGCATGTGATGCAGGCTAGGCTGCCTGCCATGCCAAAGCTCAAAAGGAGTTTTGTCAACTGATTTGCTGGGTGCTCTATTGCAAATATAATTTGCAGTTTTAAGTGCCTCACCTCATAAAAATTTGGGCAAACCTGAAGTGCACATCATGCTTCTTACCATGTTCAAAAGAGTCCTATTTTTTCTCTCTGCCACACCATTTTGTTGTGGCGTGTAAGGGGTTGTATACTGTGCTAAAATGCCATGTTCCTCAAGAAACAGTGCAAATGGCCCTTTATGTTGACCAGTTTCAGTATATCTTCCATAAAATTCACCCCCTCTATCAGACCTCACAGCCTTTATTTTCAAACCTAATTGAAGTTCAACTTCAGTTTTGAAAATCTTAAGGGCTTCAACAGACTGTGATTTTTTCTGATAACAGCTTAATGTGACAGAAACGTGAGAAATCATCAATGAAAGTGATGAAATAGACATTCCCACAGATAGTTTGGTGACTGAAGGGACCACAAATATCAGTGTGAATTAACTCTAATAAGGCTTTCTTCCTGTATGAACCTTTATAGGATTTGTTTGTCATTTTTCCCTTATAACATTCCACACATTCGTTTAGATTGGAAAAGTCTAGTTCTGGTAACATTTTAAGCTTAATGAGTGTTTTCATTCTTTCTTTTGATATATGGCCAAGTCTTCTATGCCACAAGTATGCAGATTTTTCATTAAACATGGTTCTTTTAACACCAACAGTAGTGTTATCATTATTACTTAAGTCATTTGAATTTTCTGCAATGTTCTCAATATTATAAACTGAATGAGAAGCTGTAGTACACTGAATTTGCAAATAACCATTCAAACGTGAAACAGAACCAATAACCAAGGAATTTCTGAAAATTTTAATTCCATTGATATCATAAAGAAAACTACATCCAAGTTCAATCAAAAGATCCCAAGAGATTAAATTTCTCTTCATAGCGGGTACAAAATAAACATTCTCCAAAACTAGAAAATTTCCTAGGCCTAAGTCAAGCTTTAAATTCCCCAAGGCCTTGACTGACACCCTGGATCCATTACCTACACGAATGTGTGCCTCATTTGTTTTTGGTTTCCTCCTGTTTGTTATACCCTGCAAGGAGTTAACTATATGTAAGGGAGAGCCTGAATCAAGCCAAAAAGTATTTGGCTCTATGTTTATTAAATCAACTTCTAAATAATAGAGAGATGGGAAATTAATAGGTTTAGTTGAAACAAGAATCTTACCCTTTTTGACTAGCCAAGCTTGAAAGCCTGCACAGTCCTTCTTAATGTGGCCTGGCTTTTTGCAAAAATAGCACTTATGCTTGAATGTGCCATTGCCACTGGTATTACTGGATGTTCCTGCCCCCTTAGCTGAATTAGGTTTAAAATTTTGTTTCTTAGCTCCTAGCTTCTTCTTCCACTTGTTTTTCTTGCCCACCAAATTTACTGTTGCTTCAGGTGCAGCAACAGTAGCCTTAATCACACCATAGTTGGGATCTTCACCCCTAATTCTGGTTTCCTCCTCAGTTGCTATTGCAATAAGGTCATTGAAGGTCCACTTGTCCTTTTGAGCATTGTAGCTCGACTTAAGTTGACTGAATTGTAGAGGCAGTGAATGTAGTGCAGTGTGCACTACATATTCTTCAGGGAGTTCCATGTTAAGGTTCTTAAGCTTATGCACAGTATTTTCTACCTTAAGAAAATATTCCCTAACTCCACCAACACCATTGTACTTAAGGGTGTTGAACTGAAGGGACAAGTTGGCTCTCTCAGCTTTCTCAGTGTGCTTAAACTTCTTTTCAATCAGTTCAAGCATGTCATAAGCAAAATCCATCTCAGGGATGGTACCAGATATAGTGTCTGAAATGGTGGCTCTGATGATATTTCTGCAGGTGTTATTATTTCTATACCAATTGGTCTCATACTCGGCTGCTGCTGGGTATGTCTCTCTATCCTCTACCTCAATGTGCTGAGGGACTCCACTGTTTAAGCAATCATCTAGATGGCTGGTAGAGAAATAAACTTTCAACTGTTTCAACCAAGTTTTATAGTTTGAACCAGTTAAAAGCTCAATCTGATTGAGGGTGACAACCTGGACACCTAAGGAGCAAACAAGAGGAGTTTTCAATTAGTTCTTGTACTGTATTTGTTAACTGTATGAGTGTTTTTGTATTATTTCAATGTTTTCTGTGTTTTGAGTAAGGCTTATTTGACAAAAGAAAACAAAACCAAAATCACAGAAACAGTATAAAACACACTTTAACACACATAAGCATATATACATATCAAAATTATATACATGTGTAAGCACCAAATAATCCCAGACTGAAAACATGCTTCACAACACCTATATGGCAGTAGATAAAGCACAACTGAAATTATGAATCCACATCCCACAATTTTAAAACTCAAGTCATATGATAGAAGCAGTCATCACCTATATGGCAGAAGAAAGGCTTCTAAAATAACCAAATATGAGAATGAAAATCATGTATGCAGCTGTTCTAATTTTTAAGCAATGCACCAACACTTCTATGGAAGACAAAAAGTGCAAATTTTGAAAATCAGTAACACAAGATTAAGTCTTTTACACTTTATGATTTTCTGAAAACATGAAAAAGTTTTGCTGTGTGCAATATACTCGTTCATATCCCCAGAAAACCAAGACTTGAAGATTTTCTGAACAGTTTTTATCTTAATTCAAGTTAATGAAATCCTTGAATAACACTAATCTTCTTCTGTAATTTTATAGTCATAAACTGATTTGGGAGACTTTAAACAGTCACAACACAACCAAAAATCACAGATTAACACAGAAGACCCTTTGTCATTGAAAAATTAGATTTTTCACACAATTGACATACCTTGGCCTCTGCTACAGCGCTGCAATTGTTAGCGAAAGCAAGAACAATACACATATACAGCACAGATCAACAAACAACCAACAATCCATTCATATAACACAGAGATTGAATTTAAATTTCATCCGGAATCACCAAAAATATCTGTCCTAACATAATTGCACTCCGGGTGTGCTCTAGGGTTCTCTAATCTCTTAAACTGACCTGGAGAGATTGGGTTATGAACCCAATGAACTGAATATGCGAAAATTTCGCATTCGCGCTTCCTCCCTCTTCGCCCGCTGAAGAACCAAGACCCAGAACGCGTTGTTTTTTCAAACAGCGGAAGCGCGAATGGATCCCCTTTTCAGGGGTTCCGGGTCGGGTTTTGGGCTTAGGGTACGCGGCTCACAGGCCCAAACGGAAGAAAAAAAAAATTTGTTTGTTTCTGAAGTATAGCATATAAACCCTAATTGCTATTATGTTGATTTTCTGAAAAACGATTTACATGCAAGACTAAATATTGGCTCTGATACCAATTGAAAGACTGAAGGTGTAGTAATCCATAGTTAGCCAAAAACATGTGAACACGTTTAATCAACCCATAACTGTAAAAGAAAAGATCAAGAGCGTTACCGGCAGCGTTAATAGAAATTGCCATGACGGTGTATGAGCTCAAGTCTTCTGTTCTCTGATCACAGTTCGCTCCTAGAATGGGATAGGTGCAGAATGCGTTTCGTGATGAGAATAGGGACTTATGCTCGTCTATATATAGTAAACAACTAGTGTCTTGCCCATAAAAGAGTCCTAGTTGTATACTATAAGATCTACTAAAGAATACGAGATCATATCAGATTCCAATTAGGATTCCCATATCAATATGTAAACTATATGTTATTTACATATTATATTATTACATTCCATAATATAACTCGTAATATACTTGAATTAGGTTTAATCAATTACTTGGTCTGCAAGTCACGTAATAATATTGTTAATAGTCCAAATAAATCTTTCACAGTCTCTAATTCTCACTTTGTTAGTGGGAGAGTGGACCTTATATTAACATCCAAAGCAGCTATTGTTCTACGTCGTTTGTAATCCAATGATGAAATGCTATGAACCTTTTAGACATATTCTTCAGTAAACTACATATACTTGGAAACGAATGGAAGCCAAGAAAATTTGATGGTGCAATCTGGTTGACATTCGAAAGGTTGGAACCCAGTTCCCTTTGAAGGTAAGCCTCTGAATACGAATCTGGGTGTCTTCAAAGCATTTTGTATATATAATCCAAAAATAATCCAGGGAAAGAGATAAAAGAGATTTGCATCTATACAAAAAGCCAGCAGACTAGGGTTTAGAGATAGTCCCGACCACTACAGATTCCAAGTTGCAGATGCAGCATTACTCCCCATATATATATGCTCTGCATAATTGTCCATATCTATATCTATATATGCTTCTTTAACCCCCTCGAGGAATAAAGGAAAAGATAAGAGATAATCAAATTCACTGGTTCATTTTAAGAAAAAAAAAGTTAATTTATAGATTTGGATGAGTGTCAGCTTGCTTAAAACAAGGTTTTTAGGGTTAAAACAAATACAAGATGATACACACAATTGGTCGCTGATAATGATTTCTGTGCAGGCTATAGTTTATAGAAAGAAGTAGATTTTTGGCTCCGACACAGTACAAATGATATGTCTGGATTTTGCTCTCTGCTTTCAAGAAGTGCTGGCATGCACGCAAACCTCTACTCTCGTGGGTAGTCTAGTCTCTATTTCCATTATTTTTGTCAGATGTTATAGCATCAGAACAGAAAAACAACACGAAAACAAAGAACTTTTTTGTTGGGTGAATTTTCTTTCGGTTCTTGCTTGGTTTTTAGTAGGTCATATTGATTAACTTGTAAAAAATGTGTATGTTTTCAAAAAAAATACATGAGTTTTTTTAATAATGATAATTTTATTTTAAAATCAGATGACTGAAACAACACGGATATATAACTTCTATTATCTATGATTGGAAAGTAAAAAAACGTGTGGTATGGAAGTACCACCTCATTTTATATAAATCCCATAACAAAAAAACAAAATGTAAGACCAAACAAGCAAAAAAGTAAAAACATCCTCAGTCCAATATGGTCCTCAAAACATCACCGCCGCTTAAATCACTAGACGTCTAAGACCCATTGATATAAGTTTCAAAATATCAAACAGATTGTATCGCCACTTCAATGAATAATCATACAAAAAATATAATAAAGCCCTCCAGCAAAAACCCATGTTGAGAAGGGATCTACTAGAGCAAACCCAAAAAGTGGGCCTAACACAGAAGGCTCAAAACCTACACATCCTGGTCTGGCAAAGCTTCATTGGAGACAGCCCAATAGGCCTAGGGTTTGAAACCAGACCCAAGCCCAACCTTTGGCCCCCGCCTGCATTCCAAAGCTCTAAACATGCCGCCACAGCAGCAACGCCTACAACCAGCCTCTTCCAAACCGATCTGAGATACCCGCACCACCATAACTCTCCTTCAAGTGCCCGCTTTCCACGTAGCATGAACTGAACTTGCAGATTTAGCTGGACCTGAATCTTGCACCGCTTGCGAAACCAATTTGGTCCACATTGCCAAAGGTGAGCCTAGAAGTCGATCACCATCAAATCCAGTCTTCACCACATCTGACACCCAAGCAACTCGTAACCTAGATCCGCCACCACAACCACCATGATCGAAACACCGTTCCCAGCCTTGTGAACTTGCCTTGACTCCATCGTCACAGATCCAACCTGGACAGAAACCCACATTGATTCGGCAAAACAACATCACAGTTAGAAAGGTGAATCTGAACCTCTTGTCTCAGAGCCATAACCCAACAGACAGGCTCATTTATCTCGACCTCTAGCTGCCACCTCAAAGATGATCCAGTCGCCATCATGGTCAAGCCACCAACACGATCACCACTTCATTCGTAGAAAAGCGTCGTCGCCAGGTCTGAACCCTAGGATTCAGAGCAAAGGAGCTCCGAGAGACTCGAAGGCTCCCTAAAGACAGAGTTATCTTGTTCTGCTTTCTTTGTGATAACGTCCTCTGTCACAAAATGAAGTTTAGATTATAGATACTTAAAAAAGGAAATATATAACGACATATGTGAACTTAAGTTCATGGTAATTTCCATCTAATATGCTCTCTTTTTTAAATGGTAGTCTAGAGTGAGCTACCACTCCGAGCCGTAGAGAGGTTAAGCTTTGGCTCTTCTCATGCAGATTCTTTACACATGCGGATGATCGAACCAGTGACCTCCTTACTACCATGAGTATCACTATAACATTCGTCCAATATGATGGACCCAACCTCATCCCCTAAGCCAAACACACATGGGTATCTAATATGCTCTTTGAAACAACTATAGAATTGTATTTCTATTGAACTTTCTCATACATACTTTACATTCATATATTATGTTTAATTAGGAGATTTACAATCACTCTAATCAAGCTAGCTATTAATCTAAAAAGATAACATTGTTTAAAATGCTCTAGCTATTGAATGAGATTGATTCTAGAGGATACTGCGGTTTGTAGAGGATGAGGCTTGATTATGGAAGAATTGTTCACTAACAATGACGGAATCACCGTGAAATTTGCGTTGAAGGTGATTCCAACCTAATCATAGATCTGAACAATCAAATATACGCCCCTCCCTTTCTTATTTTTTGGAGAATTAAATCTCTTATCAAAGACATTCGAACCTTTGCATTCAACTTGAAGAGATATTCCAAGCACAAGTTTGTGATGCCAACTTTGTTGCAAAAACGGTTCCGAATTCATGACACATTGCTTATACCCAAACTACTTGAGCCAAGAAGCTATCCTTGTAAAAACGACTTCGGTAATTACTGTTACTTTTTGTCCTGCACAAACAGCACTCGTTTCTCCATTTTATGGGCTCTATAAATAAATTTGATTCCTTGCTTCCTTGCTTTGGAGCAATTTTGCCAATTTTCTCTCTCTCCCTTTCTCTTTCAAACTCACTCCCTCTTGTCTCTCTGAATCTTTATGAGGTCCAACTACTCCTGCTTTTAAGTTTCAACGACCCCAGCTCCATCAGATCAAAGCTTTCTGCAAATGGCGATGTGGGCTCTGCTTCATCTTCTCACCACCGCCCTCGTTCTCTCTTGGCCGTTGACACCCACAACCGCAAACTTAGAAGGTAATCCTGCAACAACCTCAGTTCATCAAAGCCCTTCACTTTCTTCATTCTTATTCATGAAATGTAACAGGAGATGCTCTCTTTGCCTTGAGAAGAGCTGTCAAGGACTCCAATGATGTCCTCCAGAGCTGGGATCCGACCCTGGTTGATCCCTGCACTTGGTTTCATGTCACCTGCGACGGCGATAACCGAGTCACTCGACTGTAATTACTTCACTTTAACCATCTTCAAGCTCTATCCTTTAATTTGTCTATTTCTATGGGTAAAGCAGACTCGCCTGGTTTCTGTTTTCAGAGACCTTGGAAATGCAAACCTGGTCGGCACTCTAGTTCCTGAACTGGGCAAGCTGGAACGGCTTCAGTACCTGTGAGTATTAACGCCTTCATTCATTTTCTGTATATATATTCCAAACCTGGTGAAGGGTTTGATTGATCTGACCTACCTCACCGGCTGGAACTAAATTGAGGTAGCATTGATATTGTTACTGATAGAGAAATTGGTTGTTGTTGTTGTGTCGCTGTGTATGTAGGGAATTGTACATGAACAGCTTGACTGGTTCTATACCTAAAGAGCTGGGAGGATTGAAGAGCCTTGTGAGCTTGGATCTCTACCACAACAACTTCACTGGGTCTATCCCTTCCTCGCTTTCCAACCTCTCCAATCTTAACTTCTTGTAAGCAATCTCTTTCATATGCATGACTATAATTTTGGTGAGAATCTTTTTTGGTTACTGTTTCTGTTCAGATTTCAATTTTGGTATGTGTTGCACTGCTTTCAAATGTTTAAACTTCAAATCTTTGTAACCTGAGCCAAAGTCAGTCGAATTATCTTTTCCGGCTATAATTTAACCAAAACGGAAGTGCCATAAACGTTTTGATGCATATTAGCTATCCAAACAGAAATGAGCTCGCATGATGTTCAATGCAGGCGACTGAACAGCAATAGATTGACCGGAACAATCCCTAGAAACCTTACCAAACTCGGAAGCCTCAAGATCTTGTAAGCCTTGCACTGTGCAATTTACAAATGAATTGTTCACTAAGCATTAGTTGCTCATTAGGTTACATTGAAAACTTGTGCAGTGATGTATCCGACAACGATCTATGTGGTACCTTCCCAACCTCAGGCTCCTTCTCCAAGTTCTCAGAAGAAAGGTAATCAATTACCATACAAATGCGCAAGTGTTGTTTTATGTCATTGGTAGGTTTTGATTCTCAGTGGATTGTGTATGTACTTGTTTGTCTGGATGTAGTTTCAAGAATAACCCAAAATTGGAAGGACCAGAGCTGATGGGATTTGTCAGATATGATACTACAGGAAACTGCAAATGATGTGTACCACTCACTACCAGAAGCAACAAAGTGGTTGCCAATTCCACCTTCATAATCAAATATCCCAATTATATTTGAATGTAATCCTTTTGTTTTTACGAAGCTTCTGAACATCATGTTTCATTGCAAGTCCTATAAGGTTGTACATCAAGGAAGCCTTGGCATTAAGCATAGAAAACTTAGCAGTTACATGTATGAGGGCGCCTTCTCAATCAACCTCTTTTTTTTAGAAGAAACGAACAATCAATCAACCTCTAATACTGGAGAATATGCACTTGTTTGTGAAGTACGATTCAGGCAAGCATGGATAAGCTGATTATTTTTACAGCATATAGATTGATATACAAGGAAAGTGCACCTACGGATTTGGGAACTCTTAGAGACAAAAACAAAAACAAAATTAAAGCCGTGATATAAGTCAGCCTCATGTTGTCCTTGAACCAACATTTTACCTCCCAAATTGGATTATAATTCTTATGGCTGATTGATGAGCACTTGCACAAGTTACTTAACTGCCATTTCCTAAGGAATTCCAATATTACTATGGCCATTCTAACAGTGATACTACCTATCAATATCTGTGGGAAAAGAATGTGCAAAATTCCTGAGATTGATGGACCAAATGGCTAGAATTTATACAATTTAAAGCCACACTGTTATATGAAAGAACTAGACACTAAAATTGACAACCAAAATAATATTTGAGATCTGTCATGGACAAAAGGTATATTTACAGGTGCACCTCTGGGGGGATAACTCTTTTTCCACCACAACATTTTGTTGCCTAGTTAGAAACAAAATATCGCCAAAAATGAAATTAATCAATCTGCACCTGCATTCAAACAAACATAAAGCCACTTAGAAACAAGAACACACCATGTCTCAATCATGAAATGAAAAGAAAAAGGAGCAAGATACAACAACAATACACTTCCGTCATTAAAGGTACAAGTTGCATTCAGGCCAACAAAAACCAACATATGTTGATAATAATATTGTACCAACTTAACTACCTTGATGTGTTATCTCTAATCTAACTGATAAGTATATTATTCCTTAGGAGTTTTCTAGTAATGATAAGAATAAAGTACTATTACTAAACAACCTCAGCATTCATGCCTTACTGAAATGAAACAGTATAAATGGTCGTATTACCTCTAACTTGAACAGCCCGGACAACAATCTCAGAGCCGGTCTTATGATTTCTTAGGTGAGTTAGATAAAGCTATTGGACTCAAAGGAGGTGAAGCAACGTCTTCAAACTCTTCAGGAACAGGAAAAGCCTCGTGTGATTTAGATGCATGCAACAACTCTGTCACTCTAGGACTTCTTGAGGGTATAGAGAAACTACGGGGGGATGATCTGAGGAGGCGTTGGCAGAGCAGCTGTAGGTGACAACGGTGGTTTACTTGTAGTAGATTGCATTTGTGCTCTGGGTGCCAAGGGGGCTGAATGGCCAACTTTTAGTCTTGAAGACTTAGAGTTTAAGCCAACAGGTGGCCTAGGAAGCTCATGAAGCTCACTTATTTTAGGCGAGGACAGAAAAGTAGGAGATGCATTTGGAGATGCTTTAGGCGGTGATACTGATGGAGGTTGAGGTATTGAATTTCTCAACAGAGGCCCAGAGAACATTTGGTGAGATCCTACTGATACAGGCTTGGAAGACGAATGCTTACTTATCAGAGGACCAGAAAACGCCTGCCTTTTTAACTTTTTAGAATCAAAAGCAGCCAGGGGATCCAGCCCTGTAGACAACATACGACCTGCAAGATGGGGTAGCCGATGGGATGCAATATTATTGTTGCTTTCTCTGAGGACTGACTGTGCATTTATTACTGTTGATCCAGCAAGTTTCTTATCTCCCATGACCTTTTCATTATTTGGTTCCAAGGGTGATGAATGCCACAAATTCTGCGTTCGGCCACTTAACCTTGTCTGTACAGTTTCAGGAACTGTATTACCAGGTCCAGTAGAAACTGAATGGTTTGTATCAACAGGTGTGGGTAGTACATATGAGTGGAACTTCCGTGATAATGATGGCTGCAAATGCCTCATTTTTTCAGCAGGGTCCAACTTATTTTCAGGAAATAGTGGGGTGGATTGGCTGACTGCCCTGCCCTTAAACGAAAATGAATTTCTGTGAAGTCTGTCCTGCAAATAGACAGAATGATAAGCATGAGAAAAATAGCAAAAACCTATAGAAGCTAGGACATCTTGAAGAGGAATTTTATAAAGGCACACTAGTGCAGGAATTGAGAATAAAGAAGTCTTAAGGTTCTAGGACAGAATGAAGATGTCTATATTCTAGTAATAGCTTCTTACATAGATACAAAATGCAAGAGGCACCAGCCAAGATCCAAATTAGTGTTAGAAGACTACATTTGAATATTGAACTTATATGTAGCAGTGTCTAACATCTAATGTATTATCTGTGTGATACCACTTCAGTCTACCTTCTTCTCTTGCAATCTATTCAAAATGGACTCAAATCACAATCTTTTGTCATATGAAACCAACTGTGAACTATAGTGCATTACAAAGATAAGACTGTTAAGTGCATTATACTGGTATCAATTTATGAAAACTTAACTGAAAAAAAACACTAGTGGATGGTTACCTTCAAAACTTCCACACTGGATATCTTGGGAAAGGTGACGTCCACCTGATCCGACTGCATATTCGTTACATCTCAAATCAGAAAAGCAAAAGTAGGAGATAGCTAGGGTTCAAAACAGTAGCCACAGGAATGAATATTTCTAGTTTACATTAATAATTCAAGTCCAAACTACTATGTCGAGCGCAATATTCTACAATTTGAAGTTAATACATGCATGTCTTTATGTAAAATATGTTTCATATAAGCCAATTAAACTTTCTTTCCCGTCTTTTAGCCTTAACTGTTTTGAAGTCATCCCATTTTGGCCAAAAAAGCTTTTGTGCTTTCATGCAGCACAGCTACGTGGATCATGTGCAAAAGTACATGGTTCTCCAAACTATATTTTCTTATATGTAATCAGATGTATAGTAAGTGAACAACACATTCTAATAAAAGCAGAATGACATGTAGTAAGATTGTAAGACCTCCATTGAGCTTCGTGTTGTAGAAACATCTGGCTCTCGCTCATTATTTCCATAGTCAAAGCTTAATTCTCCATCATCATTCATAAAAGAGGAATCATCGTCATCATCATCATCATCATCATCATCATCGTTGTTAACGTTCCCTTCATCATCTAGCCCATTGAACTTGTAATCAATATGCTGCTGTTCAGTTACCAATTTAACATGGGGTTCTACTGCTTCAACAGAACTAAGCGCCTTCTTGAAGAAGCACAACTGCTTAAGGACAAATATAGAATAAGAATCCTGATAAAAATGAACAGAAAAAAGGGGAAGAAAAAGAAAACACAAACCTGAGCAGCATGATGCCGAGCTGCCTGTGTGAGCAGACTACGTGATTGTCCTTGCTTTAGAGATTTCAACCGGAAAACAAATAGAGTTGCCTCCTCATCATATTCATCATGAGCAAGTTGTAGTTGCTGCACAGAAAAGGTCTCTCCTTTTCCACCTCTTAACCTCCCTTTTTCCTTCTGTCTTTTTAGCATATACTCATAAACATCTCTGCACATAATGCACCATATGAGATAAGATTCATCTAAATGAAGACATAGAAAGTGTAATTTTTAAGAGGTATAATGTCTGTAATACCTTTTCTCGTCACATTGGTTCTTCATCTCCTGTATCAACATCAAAAGGACACACATCAGTAACTTTTAGATACACAAATGAGGTGTGTATATAGAAGCAATAAACAATATATATGATCTGCTGATGCAAATTGAAGCATTTGAGAAAGATATTCACACTTTAAACAACAAAATAATTACTTGGACTAACTATTTACAGAAACCCCAGCCTAGGACATGTTGTAAGCTTGAAACACAGAACAGCAGACTTGGGGAGAACAAATAGTTAACTGAAGAATAGGTCGGAAACACCTACAGAAATAAATAATTTATGCATTGAGAAAAACAATGGAATAGTTTCATAACTTCATCAGATCATTAAGTTCAAGCAAGCACACCTCAACTGTTTGAAGTTCATTGAGAATAGATTCTGATGGAACTGCAATAGTCTGGAATATATGAGAGCGCTGCAATAAGTTAAAAATTGTTAGTAGAACAAATCCAAGGAGAGTTTTCATAAATATAAATGCTCAATATATAACAATAAAACCTCACATAGCTATCAACAAGTTTGTGGAGTTCATACTGCAATTTCCCTAGCATCAACAGAACTTTACCTGCAAGAAATTTAGGTTGGGTGGATCAAAAAAGAGTTAATTTTTTAGTCTTAATAAATGAAAATCAAGTGAAATATGTTAGATACAGAAAACCAGCATGCATCTATTACCATAATATAAATACATACACAAGCATTTAGACGTGTATAATTATTTTGTTTTAGCCGAAAGAGAGGAACAAGAAAAATGGAGATTGACTGAAAAACAAAAATAATAAAAATCATACTGCTGCAGTACTTCAAGAAAACTACGTAAACTGGCTGAGTTGAACACTTGTGCATAATGAAAGAAAATATGTGGTATTGGCGTAAAATGTAAAGAACCGAGCCTGCTTGAAAAATTAGTGTATAATTAAAGTGAAAATATCTGAGATTAGAAAATGCCAAAAAAAACTTCTTTCAAGGGAGGCATTACCAATAAATAAATAAACGAAGAAAAGAAACATCTATTACTCTGACTCCAATAGAGATCCAAACCACCAGAATCCTTCAATTTCCATGCCAAATATGTTTCCAAATGAAATTTGAAGAGTAACAAATTACCAAGAGCGTGATTTCAAGACAATAACATAAGTTTTTATTGCCTATGACACCAAGGTGACAGACTTGTCCTAAGTGAAGCATGTTTAAACAGTACATTACCTCTTACTTCCAGATAACTAGAAATAAAAGCTTAATAGAGTTTGGATCATTTACCACCATCTTCATCGTCATTCAATGAAGTTTTCTGAAGAAGACAAGCACCCATTTCCCGCAAGGACTCCGAAAATTCTAGAATAAGAAAGTTGCAATGTGTAAGGTTCTACATTAAAGCGAACAAATCGCAGCAAAATTATCAATAAACAAAAACCATCTTGAGATTACTATGCTAAGAGTCACTGTCAAAAAACTCAATTTCATGAATAAGGTACCAGTTATGCATCAGCTTAAGCTAACAACACTATTCATTTCAAATCTAAGTCCCAGTGATGTGCACTATAGAAGCAAGCGAATCTACTGAACTCTATGATCGAAACCGTATGATTACTTGCCCAAGAAACAATACCGTAAGCGCTATTTGCTGTCGCTGCAGCTGCCGAAAGTAAGCTATCATAGCAGTCCCTCATCTCCTGAAAGTACAAGCACCAAATTCATCACACATAAATCATCAACAGCTTTAGCATTAGAAAACAAGCACCAGCAACACTGATATTGACAAAATTCTCCACACCAAATCTCAAATTGGCGGTTCAAACACAATTTCCAGCTACTAATCTCCAACAAGGACAAGGTCAAGATCCAGGAGGACCTAACTAACCCTTACGACAATAATCTCTACACCTCCGCACAGTGAAAAATCAAATTCCAACTAGATTAAACCATCGCGCTCGCGAAACGATCAATTCATAGAGTTCATCAGCTTTTTCTAAGAGAACGAAAGAGAAGAGAAGACGCGGCGTACCTGAGACGCATGAGCGAGCTCGTCCAATTGAGCCAGCGGCTGGAGATGGATCCGGTGGTCCTTAGCTTCGTGCTTGTTAAGTGCGAGACCTCGCAACTTTCTGAGAGAGGTCTTCATTGTCCTCCGATTCAACACAGACGAAAAAGCTAGACGAATAAAAGTAAACCTGAAGGCTAGGGGCAGGTCTGAGCTATACGTCTCTCTTCTTCTCTGTGAATCCAAATCAATAATCTAATGCTAATGACGAAGAAGAATGGTAAAGACGAAGATTAATATGAAATGAAGGAAACACTTTCTTATGTAATTGCTGACCTGATTATTAATTATCATTATAAATAATAATATTATTATTATCATCATCTGTCAGAATTTATTTTCTTTTTGTTAAGCAATTAAAAACCGGTCAAATTATTAGTTTTTTTAGAGTATTTTCGATACACTGCTGTGTATGTACACGATATATGTAAACGGTTGAGATTAACGGATATAATATTAATACATGTGTGATCAAACATATGAATTGTTATGAATAATTAAAATCGTGTTGGATACATATACAACCGTGCATATAAGAATTTTCTATTTTTTTATAATTTTCTAAACAAATGTTAAAGAGGAAAAAAGTATCATTGACTGATAATTTTCACTGCGTAGACTTGCCGATTTTTATTTTTACCGCGGGGTTTAAAAGTGTGAAGTTACGGTTCAAATTAGCAGCGTCAAAGTCAGTAGGTAAAAAGCAGAGGGATGGTGAAAGTAAAAAGGAATCGTAAGAGAGATTGATGCTCTTCTTTCGGTCAATAATGCGCTCTACTCCATGATGAAGGATGGGAATATTGCCCATCTTTGTGTATATTCGAGTCGTTTGAGTGTACAAGGGTAGCCGATATTGGACAATCTAGATCGTTTCTTGTTTGGTGAAGTCGTAGCAAGCACAACCTTGAATAGAGGAAACAAAGAGTAATGAAAGCTTCATGTGGCAGGGATGTGTTAGATTTGATTGTGATCAAATACATAATGACATCCTAAATCCAAACATTTGTTGTCCTCTCCACTTGTTACTGATGATTTGCAAGCAGTGATGAAAGCTTTTGGCACTATGATTACGATCTCAAATCTACACTTAGAACCTTGCTCTTTTCTTGGGTCCAAAAGACTGCATTTTATTCTTCAATCATTGACACAAGATCACTGATAATACACCGGAATTCACATCTCTGGATCTCCTTTCTGATCATCTGTCCTCAAATTTTCAGATCAGGAGATTAAGTGGAAGAAGGTGAAGGTTACCTTCTGACCGAAGGAAGAGATCACAATCAATCGTAATGATTCCAAGTCAATATGTACTATCATGGATAATGAAAACCAAACTGCACCCAAAAATGGCAATGCCTAAGTTGAAAAGCTTCTAATTGAGTAAAGGTGGTAGTTGGAAACTTGAAATGATCAAAATATGGTCATCTCATTATCTTTTTATCACTTGTTTCAACCATAAGTTTCTTGAGAGTTCAGATCAATTAGCATAGCAAACTAAAGACACCCAAGTGGGACAAAATCAACATGAAATAAACAATGAAGCACCACCATTAACCTTTGTCGAATAAAATTTGTGGCTTCCAGTAGATAACCCAGAAAATGGCTTCCATAAAACCAACAGGTTTCAATGTTGATGGCCACAAATATAAACAAAACAGAGTCAAAAAAAAAATTCCTCACTCTTGTCAATGTCCTCCGAGTTATTTGACCAAGCAGTTCCTCGTTCAGGATGGATCTCCCAGTTATTTGACAACCAGATTCTCCCCACACAGGATGAGAAGAGAAATAATGTACAATCTCTGTAACTCCTAGACAAAAGAAAATCAATAAATAAGAAAATGATCAAAATTCTGAACACATAACCGATGATATGATAACACAACCTAAATTTTGTGGTGCAAATAAATACAAACCATAAATCTAACCTCATTCCGCAGAAGTTTCTGCATTTAAGGGGTAAACCTAAGCATTTGCAGCAAATGGCACAGCTCTGTAGCATGCTCTCTTTGCAGCTCGAACAATATCTTCAACCTGTAAAACCAATTTACCAAGAGCCATAAGTTGCAACATAAAGATCATAAAGATAGCCGGCATTCATAAAGATCAGAATTGAACTCACCTGAGGAACAGCCAATCTCTCCAAATTGGCAGCATAAGGCATCGGAACATCAGCCCCAGCAATCCTCTCGACAGGCGCATCAAGATAACCAAAACTCTCCTCAATAACGGATGCACTGTTTAAAGTACACAATGGAATAAGCATACAAAATTCATATAAATCACTCAACAGTGAACATATCTTAGAGAATATGTCAAGGGACAGACCAGATTTCAGCACCAACACCATGCTGAGGAAATCCTTCTTCAACTGTTAAAAGTCTGTTGGTTTTCCTGACTGAAGCATTGATGGTAGCCCTGTCCAGAGGACGAATTGATCGCAAGTTTATGACCTGTAACACAGCAGATAGTCAACATGAATTACAAAGGGTAAACACCACAGGAATTTGTTGTTACCAGTATAAAGATTTACCTCAGCATTAATTCCTTCTTTAGCAAGAATCTCAGCAGCCTGATGACCAAGAAATAGAATAAATTAACAATTATTAGGGGTGATAAAGGAAACGATCATCTAGAAGGTGAGGGAGGATCGAAGGGAGAGAGATTATAGAAAAGAATTTGCTAGAGAAATCAGAAATATCTCGTATGGAGATGGGAATGTAGTTTTACTAAGGAAAGGATTGACAAAGTATAAAATACCATAGATTCTCAGATCAAGGTCAACGGACTTTAAGGGATGTGAAGCATGCAGGCAAAACAGTTTGAACATTGATACGAAGAGAACATAAAAACTCAAAATATACCAAAAAAAGTTCCAATCGACTCATTCCAATTATCTGGGGAGCGGATGTTATTCAAGGCAGCAACTAGGCCCTGGTCCTAAGAAGCCTCAAATTCTTCCTCTACTTGATCAACTTATACATCATGCATTTGGCAAGTCAACCCAGCTCCAAGTTAATAATGAATTACATCCACACTACAGACACATCATCACGGAAGTCGATGGCGGTGTAGAAAACAAACCTGTAGAGCATAGCCAACCATTTTTGAAAAGGCTGTAATGGTGATATCCTTTCCTTCTCTCTCGATCTGCATAAAACCAAATTATGATTAGAATGGAACCATCAATGATAGAAGACAAAAGAAAATTGTTTAATAGTTGCATTAACTATCATCTTTACGATACATTTCATTAGCATAGTAATTACCTTAGCTTTTCCTATTGGAAGGCAAAAACTGGAATCAAGTACTTCGGCAGAAACAGGAAATGATTCACCATATCTGAAAGATAAATTTGCATCAGTCCGGAATGTTTGACATCATAACAATCAACAAAAAAAACATTGAATACAAAATAACAACCCCTGAAGTGCATTACTTACAGCAACTCATTTTCAAGAAAAACAACGGGATCAGGGTCCCTAATGGCAGCTTTTAGCAGTCCACGAGCATCTTCAGATGAATAAGGGGCCAAAACTTTCAACCCAGGGATGGCACCAAACCATGCTGCATAACACTGGATAAAAAAGTATTCTATTGTCAACATTCATTCCCTATTCACCGAAAAGTGACCTCTTAAATTGCATTATTAAGCATAGATCATGAATTAACTAGATGGTACGAAATGCCAATTGACATAAGTAGTTGGTAAAATAAATGAAAAGGGACGGAGGAGCAATTACCTGAGAGTGTTGGGCACCAACACCAGCAGCAGCACCGTTTGGACCTCTGAACACAATGGGCACATTTATTTGACCAGCAGACATGTAATTTGATTTTGCAGCAGAATTGATGATATGGTCAATTGCCTGCCACAGAAGCCAGAAGTAAGGTTTTGATATGACCAGAGACAACACATAAATCCTTTTAAGGTAACCTGGACCTAATGATCTAGAAGCTCAAAGAGCTAAGATTGAAGACCACATAGATGAGATGTGTTTAATAACAGTCATTATCGTTTATATTTGGTGGAGCCAGCTCAGAGAACAAAACATCCCACGTCCTTCAACAATGACTCCCTCACCCTCTCACTACCTCTCTCCTTTTGTATTGAAAACATGTTCAGGTCTCAGCTAAATTAAATAATCTTATGTTGACCACCACAGGTTGAAAAGGGCATCATGTTACGGCGCGTGCCTAACACTAGCCCAACTGTTGCAAAATGTCAGATAATCAAGTTGATGAACTTCTATTTTTTTAGAACCGCAACAAGAATACTAGAGGATTCAGTAGTTGGTACGGTGATAATGGTCAAATTGAACAAAGCCCATGTAAGTACTTTAGATGGCAGTAACATCCAGTGACAAGATATCAATTACAAATCATGATGTGCGTTAAGAAAGCCAAAAGCGAAATCCTCAAACCTGCATAGAGAAGTTGAAGGTCATGAACTCTATAACAGGTTTCAGACCATAGTAGGCAGCACCAACTCCAATTCCAGTAAATCCAGCCTGAAAATTAAACGAGGACAATCAGCGACTGTCACCAATGTAATAAAGCAGACACTACCCACATAGAATGATTCTACTAATTCTACTGAACATAAGCAACATATTCAAGTGACAGGAAAATCACCTCTGTGATTGGGGTATCGAGAACCCTATCAGGCCCATACTTGTCCAGAAGTCCTTTGGTTATCTATATACAATGGAAGACAAAGCAGACTCATAAGTTCACATATATCCTTGAATAAAACAAAACAACCATTCTTTCCATGAGTAGTTCTAACCTTGTAAGCACCTTGATACTCACCAACCTGCAAATAGAACATGCAAAAGATCAAAATCGCGAAAAATAAAATCCGGTCCAGCCTCATATCAACAAAAACAGAACCTATCCATGTCTCCTCACCTCTTCACCCATAATAAACACCTTCGGATCGGCAGACATTTCCTCATCGAGGGCAGAGTTGAGAGCATCCCTCACTGTCATCTGCTGCACAATTCAAACCAAAAGAAACAAAACTAATGTGACTAAGCAGTCCATAAAATTGGGTATCGGATACAGTCGACTTGAATCGAAAACCAATACCTCTTTGGCAGAAGAAGAGAAGCTTCTCAATGCCGAAGCGGCGGGGCGGATCCTCTGCAACTGCCACAGAATCATTCAACCAAATCAAATCAAACTACCCCCTCACAAAAATAATCACAGGTTTCGGAGTTTTACCGTAGCGGAAGAGCTTGCAGCTCCCAGTCTTTGCCTTATAATCCCCAACATCTTCGTCTACAGAACCAACAACAAGATAGAAAATCGGATCGTGATTTCAAGGAGAAATGAAAGAGAGGGGGCTAGGGATTTTGGGAGGAGAACGAACCTTGGCGGTGTGGTTTGGAGTGTAGGGATCGGCGAGGGAGACAAGGGTAAAAGTGAGCAGCAACAGCAGCCACTTTTGGACCCTTTTATTTATTTATTTATTTTCTGTTTTTGTTTATGTTATTAAATTTTTGAATTCCACCAAGTACTGCGCGGGTTAAAAAGGAAACAAAAATTAATGTGAATTTTTATCTTGTTTTCCCTTGTTTTGGTACAGGTCGATTAATCCAATTCTTCTCCCTCCTTTCTCAACCCAATTCCTTGCTCTCTTCAACGATCAAGAGTGACCAATTTGTGGATAAGAGAGATTGACCTCTAAGTTCGAAAGTCATAGGTAATTCGAGAAATGTGTATGAGTTTTAATAAGTAAAAGAGAGTAATCCAGCACTTAAACCACCTTATCGTTTTTTCATCTGTCCATATATCTATCAAAACGTCAAATAATTTACTTCACGGTCTAAATTATACGTAATTAAAACGGTTGCGTCCAGAATGTTGATCATAACCAAATATAGAATAATCAATTTGTTTCCTAATACATAATATTTGGTATCGTTTTTAAAATATAGCATCATCACCGAACCTTGATGTATTGTATTTTATATGATGCCTCTTTTTGTTACATTGTTAAATGACGTTGACTGTCCCAAGTGGCACTATATTAACTAGGTAAGTTCGTAATTATGTAGACCCTATATACGTCAAAGATTTCCGGCTGGCAGTCAAAATATGAAAGCTAGAGGGAATATGACACTTGGAGGCGTGGACAGCCACTATAGGCAGAGGTACTTTTATACACGACCCTTTTGAAAAGAATGGTAATGAAAATTGACAATTAACGTGTAAGTAACTACGGAACATGAATTAATATAAGTAGTTAGTGGTGTTCACCTGTTAATTAAGAAATTTATGGTTAATTATCTTTAGATTTAGATCTAATGGTGAAGAGTATTATTTAAAGTTAAATTATTTTATTCTCTATCATTAGATCTAAATCCAAGGATGATTGACCATAAATCTCTTGATTAGTAACCGATTAGGTGAACACTACTGAGTAGGTTAATTTGTAAATATTTGGTAATGAAAATGGGTGTAGGTGGACCCAGCTACCAATAAGGCCCTGTTTCGTTTAGGCGTAAAAGAATTAAGGGATGACCTGTTAAAAAATATGTCAAATATTACAAATATTTAACAACATAAATTCATTATAATTAAATAAATAATTATAACTAAAAACTCATAATACAAATATGATGATGAACACCAATGTTATCAACTCGGATTCAAGGATATGAGGATGTTGAAGGAAGTCGAGTCGTGTGTCTCACACACTTTCCTTAAAACAAATTATATCTCCTCTTCGGTGCCAAGGTTTGATGGCACTTGTCTCCCAGGATTAAACAACTACTTGTCCCTTGAAACAACACTGCTACTAAGGACACTGAACAAACTTGAACTACCTTCGTCTATCACCAGAACACAACTTAGAGAAGGGGAGAAAGAACTCAAGTAAGGAGAGATGCTTTGAGTTGGTGTGTTTAGAATGAGGGATGAAGTCACCTATTTATATTGGTGAGATTGGAGGAAAACTTGAATGTCATAAATAAGGTTACAACCTTTTATTAGACCACTACCATGTTATTGATTCATGTTGTTACAAAAACCAAAAGACAAATAAGTTGAAAGATCAACCATTACATGCATTACTTTGGTGACTATTTTCATTCACCTTTAACTATCAAAATGATTACAAAATGTTTTTATTTCTATCATTTTTCCAACAATTCCCCACATGAATGAAATAGGCGACCAAAGACTCGATAGACTTGGTGATAGATATCTACAGTTGAAACCTGCTTAAGATAGGTAGGTTTTACCCTTTGAACCTTCCCTTGTGAAAGTATGCTGACTTTACTAACTAGACAGTAGACGCGATGTCTTTGAACTGTTCGTCATTTGTGTAAATGATAACATACTTCACACAAGAATCTTCCTGGTACTTACAGTTCTCACTTTTGTATCCATTTTGGCCCTGGACACGCGCCTGATTTTGTAAGAGTTTGATATGAATTGAGCCCTTAGAAGCGGTCCGCTTCTCTCTTACATAGGTGATTTCTTAAGAGTAACTCGCATTACTCCGCTCGGATCTCAGACGCATAAGAATCATTAAAAGCTTTCGTTTAACCTCATTCCTTACAGGCATCACTGTTTTCATTATAGGAATGGACATGAGGAAAATCCTCACAGTGATCCAACATGGTCTCTACAGTTTGGTTGTCCCTTTTGAACTTAGATCTTGGGATCTCCAGTCAGCTAGGTTGGGTATCCACTGCAAAGATTTTTAATTCATGGGCTTTAGTTTCATTCCTCTCGATGATTTATCAACTAGCTCTCTATTTAACCCTTTGGTTAGCAGATCCGTAATATTGTCCTTTGACCTCACACGGTGTTCTAAAACTCGGCCTAGTCGGCCGAGTACTCGGCGAGTGCTCGCTAGTTAGGGTCCTCTCGAGACGATTTTAAGAAAATCGGAGTACAAAGTCGGCCGGAAGGAAATCGGCCGAGTAGTCGGCCCAACTCGAAAAAAAAAATCGGCCAAATTCGATAAAAAATCAGCCCAACTCAGTAAAAAATCGGTCCAACTCGGAGAAAAACGGCCTAACTCAGAAAAAAATCGTCTAACTCAGAAAAAAATCGGCCAAACTCAACATTTTATTGACTATTTTTATTATTTTGGACATTATATTACCTTTTAAAAAATTATATTTAATTATATGTTTTAAAAATAAAAATAAATCTAAAAATTAAAAGCGAGTACTCCCCGATTACTCTCCCGACTTCTCCTCTACTCGCTAGTCCCCGGCCGGCCGACTGACTAGCGACTTTTAGAACCTTGACCTCACATAGTTAATAGAGATAACTCCAGTATAAAGTAGTTGTTTAATGGTATTATGTCTTCGACGAATATGTCTTGACTTACCATTGTACATTTTGCTCTATGCCCTACCAATTGCAGATTGACTATCACAATATATGAATATTGCAGGCATAGGTTTTGTCCATCTTGGAATATCCTCTATAAATTGGCGTAGTCATTCTGCCTCTTCCACACATTTGTCTAATGCGACAAATTCAGACTCCATCGTGGATCTGGTTATAATTGTATGTCTAGAGGATATACAAGGCACTACTGCACCTCCTAATGTGAACACATACCCACTAGTGTATTTTGAGTCTTTCATGTCAGAAATCCAATTTGCATCACTGTATCCTTCTAGGACAGCTGGATAATTGGTATAATGCAGCCCATAGTCTCTCGTATACCTTAAGTACTTTAGTACCCTCACAATTGCTTGCTAATTCATAGCTCCAGGATTACTCGTGTACCTGCTCAACTTGTTCACAGCATAAGCTATGTCAGGTCTTGTACAACTTGTTAGATACATCATACTTCCAATGACTCTAGAGTACTCTAACTGAGAGACACTCTTTCCTTTATTCTTTGAGAGATGTAGAGTCATATCCCCCGAAGTTCTGACACTCCAGAATTATCCTTATCGAATTTTTCAAGGATATTGTCCACATAATGAGATTGACTCAATACAAGCCCATTTGATGTTCGTTTGATTTTAATCTCTAATATGACATCAACATAACCCATATCTTTCATATCAAATCTGAAATTTAACATATCCTTAGTGGACTTAATCATTTTTTCATTGCTTTCAAAACGATAAGCACGTCATCAACATATAGACACAGAATGACATATCCATTTTTTGTATCTTTGACATAAATACATTTATCACATTCATTGATCTTGAAACCATTAGTGATCATAGCGTTGTCAAATTTCTCATGTCACTGCTTTGGGGCTTGTTTTAAGCCATACAATGACTTCACAAATTTACACACTTTTCTTTCTTGACCAGGAGCAGAGAAACCCTCAGGTTGTTCCATATAAATTTCATGTTCGACATCTCCATTAAGGAAAGAGGTCTTTACATCCATTTGATGAACTTCAAAATTTCGCAATGCGTCAATTGTAATTATCATTCTGATAGATGCTATTCTCGTCACAGGAGAATAAGTGTTGAAATAATCAAGACCTTCCTTTTGCTTATAGCCTTTAATTACAAGTTTTGCCTTATACTTGTCTATTGACCCATCTACTTTCAATTTCCTTTTGAAAATCCATTTGGAACTTAAAGGTTTACAATCTGGTGGAAGATCCACCAGTTCCCAAGTGTGGTTTTGCAAAATAGAGTCAATTTCACTCTTGATAGCTTCTTTCCATAAAGGACTATCAGTGGAGTTCACCGTCTCTTTAAAGGTATGTGGTTCACCTTCAAGCATATATGTCAAAAAATATGACCCAAAGGATTTTTCTATCCTTGCTCTCTTACTTCGTCTAGGTTCAACCTCAGACTCAGTGTCTTGATATTGACTGCTTTCATTAGCAGCTTGGCTAGTTCCAGTACTAGTCTCACGTGTCCGTTTCAAAGAACTCGATTCCTCTCTACACTTACATGGAAACACATTTTCAAAAATGATACATTTCTCGATTCCATTACCATGCCCTCATGTATATTAGAAATTTCTGATTTGTGCACAAGGAAGCGATAAGCAGTACTGTTATGTGCATATCCAATGAAAATGCAACCAACTGTTCTAAGTCCATTTTTTTCTTCAATTTTTTAGGTTTATGGACTACCACCTTAGCCAAACATCCCTACACTCGCAAGTAATCATAGGATGACTTTCTTCCTTTCCATAGTTCATATGGAGTTTTCTCTTGTTTCTTTTTGGAAACCTTATTTAAAAGGTAGTTAGCCGATAAAATGACGTCTCCCCACATGTTGAGTGGTAAACCAGAACTTTGTAGCATTACGTTCATCATTTCAATTAATGTACGGTTCTTTCGTTCAACAACACTGTTTGATTGTGGAGAGTAAGGTGCACTTCTTTCATGAATAATCTCATGTTGAGCACAAAATTCAGCAAAGGGCGATTCATATTCACCTCCTCTATCACTTCTCAATAATTTTATTTTCTTATCGAGTTGGTTTTCCACCTCACTCTTATAGAAAACAAACTTCTCTATTGCCTCATCTTTGCTCTTCAGCAAATACACATAGCAATATTTCGTACTGTCATCGATAAAGGTAATGAAATATTGGTTACCATCTCTTGACTGTGTTGGTTTTAAAACACATACATCGCTATAGATTAAATTAAGAGGTTTATTGTTTCTTTCATCGTTTTTGAAAGATAATCTCGTTAGTTTTGCCTCTACACAAGTCTCACACTTATGTTTCGCATCAACTTGAAATTTTGGTAAGTGTTCCATGTTAATTAGCCTTTGCAAAGTATCATAATTAACATGTCATAGTCTACCATGCCACAAATTGAAAGACTCAAGCATATAAGTGGAAGTACTATCTTCATTCATATTTTTGACAATAGTCGTTACATTCAATTTGAACATTCCACCACTCATATAACCCTTACCTGCATACATTCCACCCTTAGACAAAACAACTTTGTCAGACTCGATCAGAATGCGGAAACCATGAGTGTTCAGTAGTGCACCAGAGATAAAGTTCTTGTTGATATCAGGAACATACACAACATTGTTCAAAGTTAGCTCATTTCCAGAGGTCATCTTTAGAACCACCTTGTCCTTGCCCTCAACGACCGATGTGGCCGAGTTCCCCATGTACATTATCTCCCTATCAGTGCTGGGTTCAAATTTGGAGAACATCTTCTTATCAGCACATACATGGCGAGTTGCTCCAGTGTTGCTTCACCATTCTTTTGGGTTTGAGCCGATCATGTTCACCTCATACACCACAACAGAGATGTTCATGTCAGATACATCCCTTATGACTTCTTCAATCATGTTGGTTTCTTTATTCTTCTTCTTCTTTGGCTTGTTGCAGTCAACAGCTCTGTGACCAGTATTGTCACAATTGAAGCACTTGCCTTCAAATTTAGGCTTCTTAGAAATGCCCCATCTTGGTCCGAGCTAAGACCTTTGATTTTTGAACTTCTTGGTCTTGAAGCTTTGACCATGTTCCACAGCATTTGCCTTAGCAGAGTAGCCACTAACCCATGTGTTCTTTTCAGATTCTCGGTTATCTTCTTCAATGCAAAGCCTGACCTTCAGATCTTCCAAGCTCATTTCCTTTCGCTTGTGCTTCAAATAATTCTTGAAGTCTTTCCAAGCTGGTGGAAATTTCTCAATAACACATGCCATTTGAAAGCTTTCTCTAAGCTTCATCCCTTCAGCGTGAATCTCATGCAGGATCAACTGGATTTCTGAGAATTGACTCATCACAGTTTTGGAATCCACCATCTTATAATCAAGGAAGGACCCACAATAAATTTCTTGGCACCGACATCCTCAGTTTTATATTTCTTCTCAAGGGATTCCCACAGCTCCTTAGTTGTTCCCATGCTAATGTACACATTGTACAAAGAGTCAGCCAAACAATTCAAGATATAGTTTCTGCACAGATAGCCACGACTATTCCATGCATTCACAGCTGTAATTTTTGCTTCATCATTTTGCTCATCTTCTTTGAGCTTAGGAGCTTTCTCAGTCTGGATCCTTGCTAGATTCAGAGTGGTCAAATAAAACATCATCTTTTGTTGCCACCTCTTGAAGTGCAGCCCATTGAACTTCTCAGGTTTCTCACCATGAGACACCGTCACAGGTACATGAGCAACAACAACAGCAAGAATGATTGACACTTGGGTTGAAGAGCTACTCCTGTCAACAAACTTCTCAGAATTAAATTCTATTTTTTCAGAAAATGTTAACAATACAAGTTAATATTGATTCATATCAACAATATTCGTAATTGGTAACACAAATAAAGGTAACATCAATATTAATTTGGCTACTCATCAATCCGTTCGGTAATTTCAGTCAGACAAGACTAGGTAAGAAGATGAAGCTTTAGTGGAGCGTGTCTCTCTTAAGAACATTGTCTTAATGGTTCTAGCCTACACATCATGCCAAACTGAGTATGCCTAGTTAGAAAGATTCATAAACCAAAGCAATATTAATTTGTCTTAAGATTGTTAGAAAATTTGTCAAATATTACAAATATATAATAACATAAATTCATTATAATTAAATAAATAATTATAACTAAAAACTCATAATACAAATATGATGATGAACACCAATGTTACCAACTCGGATTCAAAGATAGGAGGATGTTGAAGGAAGTCGAGTCATGTGTCTCACACACACTTTCCTTAAAACAAATTATACCTCCTTTTCGGTGCAAAGGTTTGATGGCACTTGTCTCCCAGGATAGAACAACTGATTTTCTCTTGAAACAACACTGCTACTAAGGACACTGAACGAACTTGAAGTACCTTCGTCTATCACCAGAACACAACTTAGAGAGGGAGAGAGAGAACTTAAGTAAGGAGAGATGCTTTGAGTTGATGTGTTTAGAATGAGAGATTGAGTCACCTATTTATATTAGTGAGATTGGAAGAAAACTTGAATGCCATGAATAAAGTTACAATCTTTCATTAGACCACTACCATGACATTGATTCATGTTGTTACAAAAACTAAAATACAAGGAAGTTGAAAGATCAACCATTACATGCATTACTTTAGTGACTGTTTTCATTTACTTTTAACTATTAAAATAATTACAAAATTTTTTATAATTATATCATTTTTTCATGACCATCCAAAGCTGAGGAATCAAAGATCTTTGTTGTCGTGGCGTTGTGGGTTCCAGTGATCCAGTCTACCTTGGCTTGATTAATCAGTCCCCAAACAGAGTCCACCAACCTCTAGTTGTTGCACGAGCACGCATAAGTCCGTTTTTGACCGTAACTTTCTTCGTTGACTACCATGATTGCATATTTACGTTTTACTGTCTGAAAAGTAGGATTCAAAAGCTTGGATCAAAAGTATCCTTCAAATGTCATATTCATATTGATGCAAGTTCTTGGCCTGGGCTTGATGCGAGTGTGAAGAGGCAGTGGATTCGAAGCCCGGAGTGCTACGGGGTCTAAACAAGGACAGTCACTTTTCTTTCTATTAAATATAATTGAATATGAAAGGAAAAATCTGATAGTACAATAAAAAATACAGCTATTTCTATCAAATTATTTTTCAGGAAAATATATGTATAAATGACCTAGCCAAATTAACTATAATTATGTATACATCAAAAATTGAATAAAAAATGCTAAATTTAGAAAAAGAAAAAAAAGAGGTGGAACTTAAATAATGTAGATAAAATTACTAAATTACTAACCATAATCCCAATATTTTGAAATTGTAGTTAAATTTTGAGTTTATATAGATTTAGTTTTTTAAAAATCTTTGTTTATAAAAAAGACTTAGATGCAAACTATAACTTGTGGAACCTGATTTCGATAGTTTGACTCAGGTCCGAGTCTTGCCTTCTTACTTCATTTGGGTTTGTCACTTTCTCTAAATTTTTTAAGAGTCTTTATCATCATGAATGCGGTTTTACTATCATAATTTTTAAGTTTTTTTTGATAAATTTTATATGATGCTGCTCGTTGAATGATAAACTTGTTATTTTAATTTCTCACCCTTCTCTCTTCATGATCTCTATTTATGTCTTTATTTTTCTTTCAACTCACAAGTTTCGGATAATAAGGCGGAAACTTGATGTCAAAGACAAAGGGGGCATCATGGTAAGGGCTGCCGGCTAATACGTTGATCACTGCCCTCATCAGATCGACGTGTTTCTCATAGGTGCGCACAAAGATTGTGTCCGAGAGACTATCCTCGAAAATTTTCCACTCAGGCATGATCGTCTTGTACACAGTGCTAACACTGTTACTGAACACAATCTCTATCCTCGTTTTATTTCTTCTTTCCCTTCGTTTGCTTTTCCTCCTGAACATAGTGGTGGTCTGAGTGATCGGAAACGATGTTGAATTGCTTGAAGATTGGTTTCCTCATCGCAGGGACCATCTTTGCTAGCTTGTCTTAACGTTTTGGTGATTGGGGTGCTTTTTATAATCACTAGGAGAAGGGAATGTTTTCAGTTTTGGGTTTTGGTTGAGAAGGTTTCGATTCTCAACAAGGAATATATAGGAGTCATGAGCTAATGAGGAATCCAATATCTTTGTGGTTTTGCATTTTATATATGTACATGTTTGATAATAATTATATAATAAATATCTAATTAGTACTAATTTTAATCCCTCATTGCCTATTTTAATGATTTTTTTAATCGCTCATTCTAATATAAGGTACTTTTATTTGTATCCAAATGAACAAATTTTTACTAAAACTCTTAAAAAACTATATTATTTTATGACCAAAATAATAAAGAGAGAGATAAAAGATTTTGCCCCCTTTAAACATGCATATAGAGAAAGAGAGAGAAAAAAGATTTTACCGGAATCTCATCGGTTTATAGTCGTCGGAGCACGGTCACCAGACTCCTGAATCCGAACACCAGAATATGGT
Source organism: Comarum palustre (assembly GCA_951800085.1). Taxonomy (NCBI): domain Eukaryota; kingdom Viridiplantae; phylum Streptophyta; class Magnoliopsida; order Rosales; family Rosaceae; genus Comarum; species Comarum palustre. The sequence goes on along the minus strand of OX637584.1, from coordinate 7,287,166 downwards.
GGCCGAAATTACTATCTCTAGTAACTCATATATTTGGTGTAAATAGAAAAATCATCAACTGTGAAAAATTACTGCCGCAATAACTTTTATACTACTTAGGTGCAGAACATTAAAGTCAGCAAACGTGAAAAATTACTACCTCTAATAATTTTCATATTTGAAATTAACCCAAGGTCAGGCATGACGGTGGTTATAGATAAAAACTCATGGTTTTTTTTTCAATCGAAACAATTAAGCCTAGAAAACAAGTATATGGCGATCATAAGAAACTCACATAATCCAAGTCGATCGATCGTTAAATATGTACAATGATGAAAAATGTAATCAAACAGCGCACAAAGCATGTTTTATAAGATATGTGCTTTTGTTTCATCTACTCAAGTAAGCAGTGGCGGAACCTAGTTGGGGCGGGAGAGGGTTGTGGCCATGTGGTAGTCTTAAATTTTCCTTTTAATTATAGGTTAATTTGATTCAGTTTATGAATTTGGTATATATTAGTCCATCTGAAAATTTTGACCTTTTCAAGATTTTATTCCAAATTCCGCCGCTGAGTTTAAGGTGAGGACTGTAACTGTCCAGTGTACTTGGAGAGGTATTTATCTGACCTATCACCAATGAAAATCAATAACCATGAAAGATTATCCTCATCTTTTTATGAATTAGTTCTCAAGTCGATAATGAGACTATCGGTCCACTTTAAACGGGCAAATTTGGGCCTGTAAGCCCAATAATCTGAACAAAACCTCACTGGAAGCAAAGAAAGAGAGCGGAAGAGTGCAGATGGCGGGCGCGTTTTGGGCGATTCGAGTGATGGAGATAGTGAAGAAGCACGACTCCGGCGGTGTGGTTTGGAAGAGAATAAAGCTCACCACCACCGGCAAGGCCAACGCCAAGAAGCGCCTCCTCCGTGTTTGGCAGGTTTAGCTGCTCTCTTTCTCTCCGATTAGGTACGTAGGATGCTTTTTGTTATGCAGAGTAGATGTCGTTAGTCTGCATGTTCTAACTTATTACACATCTGTTGTTTGAACTTCTGGAAATGACACTTGCAGAATGAGGCTGTCCTGAGGGCATGTGCGGAACCACCTCCGAAATCGCCAGGGCTTGTTGCTAGTGAACTAGTGAAGTTATAAGAAAGACAACTGAATAGTTGGAAATGAGTAAGCATGCTAGACAAACCGAATGCCAATAGTTTTTTCGTTATTGGCCTATTTGTATGCACTGTTCGTTATGAGATTTAACTGAATGTCATCATGAACTCCATTTCGATCTTTCTTAATCTCAGAGCATTCTGTATGGCATATTTGAAGTCGATAGAATAGGTGCAAGTTGTACCTTATAGCTCTGATGAATTTCGATAGTAATAAGTTATGCTGATACTGCTTGCTTCCGATGTGTGTGTTCAACTTAAGGTTTATTGATATTTCTAGTTGCAATATTGCTTACTGTCCTTGGTGCTACTTTGACAGTTTAAATAGACTCAATTCCAATTGGTGTTTGGTAAACACATATATAAGCTCATTTTTTAAGAAGTCTGGGTTGTTTTTAGGGCAAAAGAGAAGTAAGGGAGACCTACATTTTTCTTATAAGTAGAAGTCGAAAAACACGCTAGTGTAGCAGCGAATTAATAAAATTTTTAAAATGGCAGTGGGTGCCCTTCCAAACTTCAGTAAATTACAAGGCAACCCGAGAGACAAACGCTCGAAGAACTCTCAACTCTTTCGACTATTAGAATTCATTACTCCATGGAGCCTCAACTCTCTCATAGCTCGTTCTCCATCTCGCCTCCATCATTACAAGATTGTTTAGGATTTCTGGATGCGTTTTTTGACATTAGTTTTGTTCCTTTTGGTTGTGGAGACTGTAAAGTTCAAATTGTTGTTGTTCTTCTTCTTCTTCTAAGTATAATTACTTTTATATTTCTTTCAAGGTTTGGCATGCATCTGGGTTTTCGTTATTTAATGGGTAAGGGGAATCAGATTTGGGTGTTGAGTTTTTATTGTTTCGTATTGGGTGTGGATTAGGATCCTAGTGTGTTTCTGATTGAAAATTTGATTTTTTCAGGTGTTGAATTGGGCGTGTAGTATTTCATTTATAAAGGATCGTTTAATACTAGTTAGCAGAAAATTTAGTAGAATTATCAACATACCGGGTTAATTGGTATTGATAAACAGAACCATGATATGTTTGATTGCTCCAGAAATCTGTGCATATTTTAGTAAGCTTGATGCCAAGTAATATATTTATCATCATCATTATCAATATTGATGATTCTTGTCGTGGCTATTGATTATTTGATCATCCTCAAACAAACTCATTATCGGTATATATCAATTGGTTTTCACTTTTTTTTATTTGTTGCTTTGCAGTTTGCTTCATATGTCAATATAATTCACACACAGAAGTTGGATTCAGGTTCTTCCCTTGGGTAAGATCCCATATGCCTTTTTCTTTGTTGTGTGCTTTAACTTGAATGCTGGAACTATTGCATGCTTTATTTAAGTTTCCCTTGTTTGTATTTAGTTTGATAATCATACACCTATGCAACAAGTATATATACATGATAATCATTGCTGAGGCAATGAAAACTTGACATGTACATTGTTGCAATTTGTAGTTCACAGTCATTGGAAGATCAAGAAGAATACCTCTGTGGAGAGGTGCATAAGTTTCCACCACACTCATAGTGTTGTACATCTTCCCTCTCGCAATGGGAGGTTACTGTGCATATGATCAAATGGCATGTTAAGTTTTTCTGCATATATGTTTCAGAAATTAACCTACATAGTTTGAGAATGAGCTAATAACATTGTTCTTCATTCACAGATACCAGAACATAGGGGTATGTTTGCAGCCTTATTTGCCTTCCATTCAACATACACCTCCTTAACAGTCCTATGGCTAGCAAGTTTGTTTGACACCATCAATGCATTGAGTTCCTTCCAGATCTACGACATGCGACGTTCGATGAAATGGAGTCACTTTGGAATGTTTGTATGATTGTTTCTGTGATTTGGAATAAGTTGCTATTAAGAATTGGTTTTGATTTTGTTATTGTTCATTCTGTGGTTGGAAGAATTGCTACATTTTTGGTTAGCCAAAGTACTTGTTTTACTTTATATGCAGAAGATCAATGTGCAGCTGTTGTTGTTATATGCTTACAGTTCTTAAATGTTTCTTTGAAACTTGAAAAATAGGCAAGTTAGCAGATTTTATGCAAAAACAGATTTCATGTCCAAAATGGTCATTCTGCAAATAAAAGCAAAAGTCGGTTTAGAGTTTACCAAACACCAAATCATTGTTTTTGTCATGACAACACTTATAAAAAGTCAATTTTACCAAACACTCAGCTACTTTGCTTTTCAGCTACTTATTTTTAGAAATAAGTAAAAGTCAGCTTTACTTAAAAGCCACAACTACACCAAACACACCTTTAATCCGAAGTTCATTTCTAGTCTAGAGTACACATGACCCATCAGTTTATTATCTTGTTGTGGGAAATATAGACAGACCTGCTCAGGCGCGTGATAGCCGTGCGGAACGAAACGGTGACAGCCGTCTGATCTTTAATGAATTGATCATGTCTGTTTAAGTCCGTTTTATCCTGTCTGTTTGATCAATTTATTAGAGATCAAACGGCTGTCGCCGTTTCGTCCCGTACGGCTATCTTGCGCCTGAGCAAACCCCAATATATAGATCTATACTACTAATGTTTATTTCTGCCAACGAGAGGGTTCCTGACCATGGTTTGCTTCTCTGTGGTCTCTCACGCTCAAACCCTTTTACTCCCCTAGGATTAGCTATTTGCTAGAGTTTCCCAAACCAATCCAATTTGCAGAATCTCGATCCCCAGTCTTCAACTCGGGTTTGATGGATTTGGCGTATAAGACTAAAAAGAAATACGAAAATTATTCGGTGCACCGGTAGTACACGTGACATGTCCATCTCACACTGTCTGATTACGTTCTCACTGTTAGATGTATACACTGTTGACATTTTTTTTTCTTTTATTCAGTGTACCGAATACTCTCTCATAACTTTCTCTTAGGTATTGTAGAATCAATTATCCTTGCAAGAAGTGATGCAACAGTCAGTTCATTGCTAATGAAATATCATATATCCCTTGTGGGTTTGAAGGGGTTTGTTTTGTTTTTAAGGGAATCTTGCACTCCCAAATTCTATATACAGTTGGATAATACTGAATTTTCTCATAGGGGATGATGTGTGGTCCATTTAATTTATAAGAAAACTGTGATGTTGGACAACAAAAACGATTGTGGACACGAAAGAAAACCACCAGAAATTGAAAACTTCCTTGCCGGCAAGTCTCTTATGTAGGTACAAGACTGATTTTGACATTTGAGAAATGTATTAATTCCTCCTCTTTTCATTTTCTGTGTTTGCTCTAACCAGTGTCATAGAATATGACGAGAGAGATGTGCTCATTCACTTGTGATTTTGTACGCAACCCTTTTGACGCTATTTTTTACATGTTCTTTGGAGATCTCTAACATGCTTATATATTATATGTATGCTGTTCCCTTTACTTAGTCGTTTGATTATCGAACAATTTGTATTTTGATTCTACTTCATTTGCCGCAATTAACCAAGCTGATTTACAAACCTGTGTGATATATATAATACATCTAGTGTCTTGTGTTGTTTTATTTCAGATTTTATGCCAATGAAAGCTACATAGGTTAATGTGGGATGTTGAAGCCTTTCACTTTCAACCCTGTTAGTTTAGAGCAAAGGAAAACAACACAAAGAAGCTACTCAGGCATCACATGCAAGTTGGGAGGATTCTTTTTTTATCTCTAGCAATGAGCCTTGCACCACAAAAATAAACATCATCTTTCCCCATTCATTTCCAACTGGGCATCCAAATATCATATCTTGTTTGCAATTGCAAGAGTTGGTGTTGGCTTTTAAAACTGTTTGAGGAAATAGTTGCGTGTAGGAGACATCTCCCACTTGAATTTTAAAAACCTTCCCAACCCGCCACCCTATCATTTCAGATTCTCAAGCTTTGGATCCCTTTCCCCTTCCCTCTTTGTTTCACCTCGAGTTTTAGTTCTCTGATTAGTTTAAGACACAAACCTTCATTAACAACAAGAGTTCCACACCGCGATTGATTTAAATTAATCGCGGCGATGGCGACCGGGGTTAAATTTGGTGCAGACAATGTTGTTCAGAACTAGTTAAATACTAATTGGGAGACGTCTTTGTTGCATAGATACTAAGCAACCTCCTTTAAAACTTGATTTTAGAGTCGGTTTTTCTGCCTTCTAGTACATCCGGAACTGGTCAATTGAGATTATTACACAATTCCCTGTCAGCTTGGGTAATGTCATGAGTGAAATGATGAAAACGCCCTTTGCTGGACAAGGACACCTCCTCTGTGGACAGTTTTGACCTAATCAGTTTTGCTGCGTGGTCGACCATGACGGGCTTCCCACATATCCAATCAAAATTCTCATTTCTTTGATTTTTTTGATTTTTGATTTGATTTGATTTTCTGTCATATTTTCATAATAGAAAAAAGTGTCGTGAAGAACTCCAAAATCCAAGTTTCATGGGTCGGCATATATTTCCTTATCTATATGATAATTCAGTTCCTTCTCCTTTTCCTGTTTTATGGTATGTCTAATTAGCTCAATTATGCATAAGCAATACTCATAATCAAGGGTGTTTTAATATTGTTAATGCGGTCCTTTGTGCACCTGAGTCCACTTGGCGCCCTATCTTCAAACCTTTCTAGCCTATGATATCAGCCAGCCTCCATGCATGTCTCCAAGTTTCTCAAGGACAACCATCAAGCTCTTGTAGTTTTCCTTCACCATTTATCTATCACGTAACAGTGAATTAAGACATCATGTTTCTTTTAATCTCTGTGACATGATACAATGAACATACGTATTTTATCCACTTGGTGACAAAATCCGTGCGTACAAAGTTTTTATAAACTATTTAGTTTAAAATGATAGTAACTGTCTTTATTGAACCTGATAAATCCGTACAATGAACGTTACAAATAAATTCTATAGAATCGAATAATTCCGCCTATAAACGGTTAATACGGTTAATACGGTTAATACTTTTATGTTTTAATGTGATTGCCATGATGATAAGGCATGTACTTTTGTGTTTCATGGCTTTGATAAGATATTAGTTACTAAGGATGATCATGGTTGGGTCAACTATAGCAGGCTCGTGGTTCTCGCATGTCTGACACGGCTGCAAAATTGGAGCGAAATTATCAATTTGTATAAGTAGGAAGTAATGGGGAAAAATATTTTACATTATGAGCATGATGAAGTGCTAGCGTCTCATTTTTCATACCAAGTCAATGTTGCAGATGACTTGGAAGGTAGTGGGAGGATGATCACTCCTCTAATCTGGGTTTTGTTTAACATAACCCAGAACATTATATTAGATATTGTTCCATAGCAGTCGTTTACTTTGATTAAGAAACATAAAACACATTGTGCCATGATTAGCATCTTTGACAAAACGTGGTGCAGAGATTTTTATAAAATTCTCCTTCTGGATTAAGAGGTACCGTTTACGTAAACTCAGCAGGAATGAGCAAGAAATAATATGCTTTTGGGAATTTAAGGTCATGGTTCGGTTTTCAAACTTGGATCCCTTTGCCTCATTTTGTTTTCAATAATCGCAGCTGTCCCTGTTAGCAATCCACTCTGTGTTTTAATTTCCAGTCACCAACTGGTCTTGAAGATTCAAATTTTGGTTAAACCTGTTTCTCCTGCACCATCATACCTATCCTTATTAGTCCTCTGGTTTACTTGTATGACACTGAAACGAGGAGGAATATTGCAGCAAATGAAATAAATTGAGACATCAGAATCCGAATGTCCGTTTCTTGGAACAAGATTCTGCGCTCGTTTTTTCAATGATGCAGATTTTGAGTGTGGTCTTGATCAGTTTGAAAACAATGTTGGAGGAATTGGGTTCCTTTTGAGTGATGATTTTTGCCTTTTCCACAGGGATTTTAGGAATCTTGCACGAAAGTGATGATTGATCTTTCTGAGATTATATTCGATTCTTCCATAATCCATGGATTGTTACTGGCTTCGAAATTATATGCCTTTCTGTACAAGAATGCAAATAAAGTGCGCTACAAGGAGAACTCAGAAAACTTTGGGGGATTTTGATTACATAGATAACCATCTGCCAACATTCATTGCTCAATTTGCCCTCATAACAACACCAACTACAAGTTAATTTCTTCAACGCCGATTTCTATCTTGAATCACTTAAGGTGACCCAAGACTGAATATACTGGATTGATTTTTTTTCTAGATGGTTATTCTGACAAATTAAGCAACAAGAAACTAGCTTCAGAAAGAGACCTCACTGTTTTCTTCTAAAATAAGAAAGACTATTGCAGCTACTGCTGTCTTCATGCTCCTCTGTGTCGCTAGAAACGACATCTGTGACTCCACTTGAGCCTGAGGATGAAGAACAAGGCGCAAGGCTCAGGTTGGTTCTGTCTTTGGTCATGAAATCGTAGAAAACAGGCCGAGCAATCCTTGGTTTTTTCACCACTCGGTCAACATTGCAGGCCTGCACTTGAACTTGTTCCTCCTCATTTTTACCACTGCCTCTTTTCTTCAAAAATATGCGGCAAAGAACCCAATTATTCACCGGAACATGGCTCTGTAAGATCAAAACAACCAATAGCAAACATTAACAAGAGTGTTTGAAATGTGATTTTGCTCAAATTTGGTGAAGCGTACAATTGAAACTCACTTGGGTAGTGGAGTTGTTTTTATCTTGAGCCAAGACAAGGCGATACTCGTGCATAATCCAATCGGTCCTAGTCCCATGTGGAGGTTTACCTCTGTAAAAAACCAGAGTCTTCTTCATCCCCACAACTTGGTTACCCCTAGAAGCCACAATCTGCTTGTCCAAACCAGTTGCCTTCCAATACCCAGAACCTGTAGCTCTGTTTGATCTGTTCCCATTTGGGTACTTTGCCTCCCTAGTGCTGAAGAAGTACCTCTCTTGCTCTAAGTCACCTAAACCCCACAAACCCAATTCAATTAATAACCAACTGATTCTCATGACATTGTAGAATAACCACTCCAATAAATTGAAAAAGAGAAACACACCAACCTGGCAAATCCCAAGGATCAAACTTGCAGACCTCAACCTCAGGGATGATGGAAGCAGGCAAAGGGCAGGAGTAGACCTTGCGCTTCAAGTACTGAACAACAAGCTCTTCGTCGGTAGGATGGAACCGGAAACCAGGCGGCAATCTCAGCTCTCCATTCCTCACAAAACTAAGCTTCTCCATCTTAAAACCCCACTCGACACGAAAATATGATCTTGAAACCCCAATTAGCTTTTGAGGCCCTTTAAGTTCAAGTGAAGGAATTGAGATGGCGTATATTTTATAGTTCCATTAGAGGGTTGGACAAGATGAAAGAAATGATGTGATTAGCAAAACCAAAGTTGGGGAAGGGGAGAAGGTGAAGGATCAATGGTGGGTGTGATAGTGAGAAAGTGTAGCTTCTTTTATAGTAATGGGGTGTTAGAGGACGATGGAAAATAAAGGAAGAACAAGACGACCCCTTTTGGCGTAAACCAGACTCAATCTCCATTTTTCCTTTGACGCTATTTTAACAAAACCACCTTTGGAAATAACCGAACCCGTTAAACCCCCTAATTCCCGGTTTTGTCCTTAGCGTCCGGAGGCGGGAAGGGTAGTTTGGTCTATTCGCGGAAAGGACGAGTAGTTAGCAAAGGGTCCTCCGTAGGGATGAAGTGAGCTTATGTCACGCTGACAGCTGTAGGTCACCCCAAGCGGAGGCCTTTTAAGTCGTTGTGGGGCGGAATTACGGTTGTGGCCCTCACGGGTTTCCGGTATGGTGCTCCTGGGAGCAATACTGTTGGGTGCTCACCAACGTGAAAAGTACGGATTTTCGTCCTCTTTTTTTCTTTTTTTACGAGCATTTTCGTTTTCTTTTTCTCTTTTTTGGAGAAAAGGAAAATATTTTTTTTTTCGTCAAATGGATTTCTCTTTGGCTTGCTTTCCGTACGACCCAAAACAAGAAGTGTAGCTCATATTTCTTTGCGTGGACAAGTTCGGTTTGTTAACACTCAATGGACTTATTATGTGAGGAGGGATTAGTAGATGGAACTGAGTAGATACAAACTAAAAGGAGTCAAGATTCACATGTCTTGCACCAAAAACTACATTGATGCAAGCTAGTGACAGCTTATTTTTAGCTAACAAGAAGATTAAAATTTACTTCGTATATTACTTCTAATGACATTTCATAATTTACATGCGAAAGTTAAGTTTAATTTAAAAAATCAAGCTATAAGCAAACTATCCGGTGTAGTAAAGTTGGTTGAACTGCTTAGTATGAAGACTACATGTTTAGAGTTTAAGCATGAATTCCACCAGTTTATGATCAACAAGTTTGAAAGGCATTTGAGTTCGTACTACTATGACGATAGATTATTCCAGTTTTATCAGGATACTCATGGGGATTTCAGTCCTGATACTGGCTGGGTACATGTGTTACTAACTTGTTAACGTTATGTTGAGCCGAATTCAATCTTGAACTTTCAAATTACAAAAAAAAGAGTCAACAATGTATCGAGAGAACTAGTAAAATAAAAATTTACAAGCATGTCGATATTTCATCGAGGTCATGGTCTAACTTAATCACGATATTGATCTTTAGACCTAATCATATCATCGACTTTGTCAAGAAGTGGTCTTAAAAAGTTTAACTTCATAAAAGCACTCACTACGATGTTCATGAGATCATGACCACTGCATGTATATAATGAGAGGAAGTATGTTTTTTTGGTACATAAAAAAATAGTGGCCGAGTGAGTTACCACTCCGAGCCGTAAAGAGGTTAAGCAGTGACTCTTTCCATGCAGATTCTTTATATATATATATATAGATGATCAAACCAATGACATCCTTACTACCAGCAGTATCACTGTAACATTCGCCAAATATGGTGGACACAGCCTCTTCCATTAGACCAAATTCACATAGGTATGAGATGAAGTATGTTTACGAGACATTTAATCCAAAATCTAAAACTTGAAAATGTCGGTAGAAAACTACTTCTTATATAACTTTAGAAGGAGAAAATTTTCTTGGTTAAATTAAAGTTCTTGATAATTTATTGAACACATACTTTTTGTTTCATAAAAATAGTTTACCAAGGATGGGGACCTAAACTTGTGCTAGATCATTTTGATGCACAAAATATTGGTCTCGTATTTAATGGGATGAATGGAATCACACATGGGAGTAGACGCATAGGGATGCGTGTTGAACTATGCTCAATATTTCGTATCAAACATTACTAAGACAAACATGCTACTTGCGTTTCGTTTTCTATCATCACCATTCGCATCTCTCACAATTTCATTTCATTTTTGGTAGAAATTAAAAAGATGAAAAAGAAAAGATGATATTGGAGAAGGGTATTTTGGTAATTCAGGACGTAATGGCGTCGTAAGAGTGGGTGAGATGAATAAAGGTCAGGGACCTACATGCCTCCAAAACGACGGGCACCCACGTCGGATTTAGGGTAAGTGACAAAAATGCCACCTCCAGTCGATGTCCCATGTCAAGATTTCCTCTATCTTCTTGTCTCACTATTTTGGATCAGATGGCAAATTGCAAATTTCAGGAGAGATCATCTCTCAAATCTCCTCTTCTCTAATGACGCTCCTGCCCTTTTCCACCAAACCCTATTTTAGGCCATCTAATTTCTCTTCAGATAGCCTCATGAAATCTTGGTACCTCGTTAATTTTGAGACAAATGTACAATAATCCTTGCAACATTTATTTTTGAAAAGAAAAAAAAACAAAAAAAATCGGCACAAGTATATGATATAAAATTACCATACACAAGATAATTATAAATACACGCAACGTATTAAAGATTTTTTGTTTTAAACTATCATATCTATTGTGCTGTTTAAAGGTTAAAGATTGAAATAAAACGTGTTCCTATCCATAAGTGGATCAACTCTAGTCACAAAATGAACTATTTACTAACACTTGTTTGAATCAAAATCAAACATGACCAAAGTTTTGACACTAGTGTCAGAACTCATCATTCTCATGAAAATTCTTCCATAAGTATGACTTTTTTCTTTTTTTTGTTTGGCAAAGATTATGACTTTTTTCTTTGTAGTACAAATCATTTGATGCCATTAAAAACCAGTACGTCATACTATCAATCTGGTACAAAATAAATATCCAGAGTCATTCAACCTGCCAAGCAACAGAGTACTATGAAAAAAGAAGAAAATAATCAAAGCTTTGGAGCACTACTCTTATAACATTATAATTTATTACAGTGATTGCTGCACTGAAAAGAACCAAGATATTTTCAGTGAAAAATATCAAAAAAATTAACGGAAGGCAGGCCGGAATGGCAGTCGTGGTAGTACATCTGACTCGGCAAGGGTAGTTCGGGAATAAGAAAAAACTCAAAGTGGGACGGTTGAGAGGTTCTGGTTAAACTGGAGCCTCAAACATTGACATTTCCAGAAAACCTTGACTACGTATGGAGAAGGGCAACCTCTTCTATTTTTTTCCTCTCTCCCATATAAATTTAAATTACATTTAGTCAACTGCCTCTCACTCATGTCTCCGGCGTTTTATTTAGATCACGGTAATTTTGAATGCCGTTGTTGTTTAGATCACGGTAAAATTTATAAAAACCAACGAAGTGTGAGAGATTTACCACAAGCAAGTGAGCAACGTGGTGAAAAGGCCAAGTTGAGTGAGAGAAAGGGAGAATAGTTTGCGGCTGTGTTTTTTTGTTTGTTTGTTGGTTTGGTTTTTGGGGTGTGTTGGTGTTTGGGGTTTTGTAATCGGAAAGAGAAGATTGGAGAGGTCAAAGGAGGTTGCGTGTGGGTGTTGAAGAAAGGATTCAATTATTGTGTTTCGAGTAAAATATGCACTAGCTCAAAAGGGAATTTTCGAAATTTGGTGCCCAAGAAGAAAAATAATGTTTGCTCCTCAGTCCTCCCCTTTTATGTCAGATTTCATTAATTTTGATACAAGGCCTTGAGTGTATTTTGAATTAAACAGTGAATTAGTGTTTATATTACTGAATATGAGTTTCATAATTAGTTATTTTTAAATTTAAATATAAGGGTAAAGATAAATATTTTTAAATTGAGTTGTTTTGTTTTAAATCTTTAGATTTACATCTAATGGTAACTGAGTATGAAACTCATGCTTAATTACTGACCAAGTGAACACTACTGTGTTATTCTTTATTCTTTTCTTATCTCATGTATTCTTTGTTTTGTGTTATTCTGTTTCAGTGAAAGATAAACGTTCTACGGATGTTTAGGTTCCCAGTGAAACCCACAAAAAAAGAAGATATGGAAGTAGATGAGAAAGAATAAAAAAAATAGTTGACCGTAGTTTTATTAAAAGCTCAGCCCTTAGATTAAGATTAAGAAGATCTGACGGTAGTTGACCATATCTCTTCCTTGTCAATAGGTGAACGGGACTGTCATTTCCCATTTTTCTAATCAGTGATGCCTCGTTACAGCGAAGTCAGAGTAAATTTTATATGCATGAAAAGTTTCCCAATTTTTATTATATACACAAGATTAGGGTTTCGTGGAGTTCAATTAGGGGAATGGAAATTAATAAAAATTCAATTTGTCCCGGAAGAACAATATACCGAGTGTGATCTCATACCATTTCATGATACTAAAAAAATCCGCAGCAAGCAATCGCTTGTAATGTAGGCAAGTGACATATACATATGTTTCACAAACAAATATTAACCAATATATGTATTTCTAGAACAGAGGTTGAAGAATTGAGAATATAAATTTCTTAATTATATGTCAAGGAGTCGCCATAGATTTGATTTCAAAGTTGACCCAGCTATTGTTTAGCAGTGCAAATTTGCTTACATAGTTCATTTGGTTACTTCCTAAACATACATTCCTACATAATAAGATCGAGATGGATCGTTTTCCTTGATTTTAAAGCTAACCCCGAGTTGTCAATACCAGCCCGAAGCAAACTATTTCGTATCGGCCATGAGATTAATTAGGTTTTACAATTAAGGGGGATATATGTAAGATGTAAGCTAGCTGCAAGCATCAAACATGAGAATCTATAGCTGTTTTTCTTCACTTATTAGCAAGCAATTTAAGCCCAATATTTTGGAACATGACCACCATGATTAAAACAACATCCAAATTGCTTCACATTGATTGGTTCTTAGGTTGCAAGTAGCAGACATGTATGCCTTAATTTGCTATATCATACATGATAAGGGGATTGAGACGTACATACCTTTCTTCCTTGTTACTAATTATTTTATATACCTTTCTTCTTTGTTACTAATTATTTTATTAAAAAAGTTCTATTATACAGTGTCGCATATTTGGAATCAAATCATAAGAGTTTTTTTATAAAACGTACAAATTTCCTCAAAAGGCTCATCCTAAAATTGAGATGGTAGCAAAGATGGATGTCTTTTTGGGCATGTGAAACCAATTTGCCTCACTTGATAACATCACCCTCGATCACTCCATGTAAAGATACGTACGTACGTACGTCGATTACAAAAAAATCTTTCTACGAGACTTACAAGGTATGTATTCTACTTCTAGAAGCAAACTTGCACCGTCTTCCTTCTCTTAACTTTATTTCAGGTTTTCATGAGCTGGACAACCATTTCTATTAGTAAAAATAGGGAAAATTTATTGCCGAGTTACTATTTTAACCTCTACATAGAGTTATATCTGTAGTGATGCATTTTGGGGTGGCCGGATGTGGCCTCGAGCAGTCAAACGCACGGCGCAAGCAGCGACAACGAGTCGATATTTCTCGAGGCAGTTGTGCACAGCTTAGGATAAGCACTTTTTTATTGGAACTTCAGACGGAAAACTTCTGCACATATTGAAACTGAAATTTGGTATAGTTGGGCTAGGACAATGAGCCTGCTTGATTTTCCTTAATTTGGTTTGAAGCTTACTTGGTTAGGAGAACAAATTGCAGTCGTACATTCCAAGTGACTGTAATATTCGAGTCCTGAAAATGATACTACTGCACTCTTTTCCTCATCAGTCGTATGATGTGGACTGGGCTTTTACAAAATGCTGTACATCCTTGAGAATAACATCATCTCTACCCAAAGAAGGTATCAAACAGAACTTATTTAGTCGCGAACTTCTGAAATTCTTGTTGATCAATTGTTATCTGTAGAGTATTCATCTTGTGTGACTATATATGCACAGAAGATATAGTTTCTGTTTGTCAATTTGGGCTGCTTGTGTATATGTATGTATGTGGCCTAATTCAATGATGCACTAAATCTGGTAACCTGTAGCTAGTAGGAAAGCAACTGTCAGCTGTGAGAATTCATGTACTGCTCAGTCACAAACTGCATCTGTGATCTCTTGAACAAGGTCAACAATCACTCCGTCAATGCCCATATGAAGTTGCAAGGGCACAGGTATTCAAATCATTGCCAGATCGACAGGTTCTCGAGATATTCTTGCAAACAACTAGTGCATGCAAGCACTTATCACTTCTGACGACTAACATATAGCAGGTTGTCAAGAGGCATTGTATGCAAAAAGTATTTAGAATTCTGATGACTGATGACAGAAACTTAGGGAGAAACATGCATGAGCTTACTTTAGTTGGCCGTAAGTTAACAGGCGAAGATTTTTCCCTTGAATCCTGGTTACAGCTTCTTGATTTGCTAAGATAGCACTCACTTCTGAAACAATGCCTTGCAAACCACCTGCTAAGCACACCTTAACTGCTTCTTCCAATGAGTTTTTTTCTAGCATCAGCATGCATTTTATACCCTCCATTTTATACCCTCCACCAATCTGTTTTTGATCTCGAATCCAAGAGAGGTTCTGGAATCCATCAGGAATTGAGATAAACTCAAAGGGTTTTTTTTATAAAATCAAGGTTATCAAATACAACTGATAGAGACTCCATATATAGGAGTAAAGAAACTGTAGGGCAACTAACAATGAAATCTAAAAGCCCATAGATTAAAATAAAATAAAGTTCAAAACAAATTAATTAAAATAAAACAAAACTAAAAAAAATTAAAACAGTCTTCTGGAAGCCTAACAAATTTAGATATTCGTAAATAATTTGTCACGATCAAACGGTTCTCCAATCTTTATTTTCTGTCAGAAAGCGACCCCCCTTCGTTCTACATCAGTCTCTTTCACTTCAAAAGAACTCGACCTTGAGTTTATCTTGAATAAAGAAGAATAATTTGTAGAAAACAAACTCAATAATAAATCCAATAATTGAACCTGTGGTTTAGAAGACGGAGACTCTGCAAACATTGAAGGCACAATCATGAATCCAACACCATAGATGAGTTTGTCAAATGCAACTTGAGAGAAGTCTTCATGATTCCTAAAATTGTCTTCTTGAATGACAATTAGTTCTGGTTCTGAAAAAGTCATATGAGACGAGGTTTCTTCAATACTGACAACCGAGTCAACATGAGAAAATTCTTCTTTAATCTGCAAAGTGATTTCTACAACATTCTTTTCACACACTTCAGGCTTTGCAGGCTTGATTGTAATCTTGTTCGATTCCTTCTTGAGTAAATATGTCTCATCTTTGCAATAACAACCGTTGACGCTTTCATGCCATGGTTTTCCAAAAAACACATCACTATCATTCATATCAATCACATGACAAGTAACCTCATCGTTATAAAATTCTCATATAGAGATGAGAACTTTACAAACCTCTGTCACGTGTGCACGATCATCAATCCAATATGGATTGCTCAACTTCACTGTCGGTAATTGAAGGGAATGAACAACCTTGCTGGCAACAAAATTCTCATGCAAATCACTATCAATTATTGTTGATCATACCTTGTTTTTGATGAAATACGTTGTTCTGAAATCATCGTAATCCGGTAAGGTAAATATCCAACGTTCCATGCTAGCTAGCTTCCTTTTTTTGCATCTGAATCAAATCGATAGATCACTCACCAGGAATCCACCAAGCTCTGATTAACAATTGATGCAGTGAAAAATAAAGGGATAGGAGATTGGAATCCACCAATCTATTTTTGATCTCAAATCCACGAGAGGTTCTGGAATCCACTAGGAATTGAGATAAACTCAAAGCGGTTTTTTATAAAATCAAGGTTATCAAATACAACTGATAGAGACCCCTTATATAGGAGTAAAGAAACCCTATGACAACTAACAATGAAACCTAAAAGCCCATGGATTAAAATAAAATAAAGTCTAAAACAAATTAATTAAAATAAAACAAAACAAAATAATAAAAATAAAACTTAAAAATAATTAAAACAGTCTTCTGGAAGCCAAACGAATTTAGATATTCATAAATAATTTGCTACGATCAAACAGTTCTCCAATCTTTATTTTTCGTCGGAAAACGACCTTCTTCGTTCTACATCAATCAGTGTGGAAATATGCCTGGGTAAAAATTAACAAATCACTCACTGAGATATTGTTCTATCTTTTCAAAACACCAAGTTTGCATGAAACTTTCCAATCAAGGTGATCTACTTACAGGATAACTGCTCTGCATTTTTCTTATCAACATTGTATAACAAAGAGGTTGAAACAGTTTCATTTTCAATCCATTTCAACAATTTAGTGGTTTCACATATAAGTACTGAATGAAATTACAGAAGAATAAGGTTGAAATACCCACACTTCCAATGTGTGTTCTACCAATAATTGGACCTTAGGACAACAACCATTACTCGTATAGACTGTAACATAAGCATTGTTACCTGCAAAATTACTTGAAGAAAATGCTTGAGCTGTCTCTCTGTGTAGACTATGTTATCGTCAAACTTCAGTTCCATATTAAATCCCAGTGAATGATCAAGGTTCTCAAGCGCCTTTTGCAATGTGCATAAGGGGGCATCCTTTTCCACCTTCCACTAAAAATTCTTCCATCTTTCATTTTCCTGAATAGAGGCATTCCCATCTGGACATTCATCACATTAGACTAGTTTAACAGAACATCCACAGATACAATCATTATCAATATGAAAGAAATTCTGGTAGCTTAAGGTCTGTAACTCTCTTCTCATTGAAAACTCCCTGAAGCCAATATTGTTGGGGAAGAATAATACAATAGAAGTGACAAACTCAAACCAACAGATCACAAATATGCAAAGATATAAAGGATAAAGAAAAATGAACACCGGATATAACGTGGTTCGGCAATGTGCCTACGTCCAGGGGGCTTCAACAACAAGAACTTCCACTATCAAATAATGGGTACACAAGAGATACACAATTTCAAGAACACCACTTGAAGAAAACACTCTCTCACACTTGTTTTGCTACACTATACTACACTCTCAACTTGGATGAAGATGCTTAAGATGGATGAGATGATCGATGTGATGGAATGAGCAAATGACCTCTCCTTTTATAAGCTTAAGGAGGAACCCTCATTAGTGCTCTCCAATAATGGTGCTCCATGTAAGTGGATACTCAAATACTTTAGGGGCACCTCAAAGTTGTGTTTGGGTTTTAGTGGGTTTGAACCTGTTTTGGAGGGTTTTACAGATGCAGATTTAGCTGGGGACCTTGATAACAGAAAGTCCACTTCTGGGTATTTATTTACATTTTGTGGGGGAGCTGTGTTATGGCAGTCTAAGTTACAGAAGTGTGTTATCTTATCTACCACGGAAGCTGAATACATAGCGGCGAATGAAGCGGGCAAGGAAATGGTTTGGCTGTAAAGGTTCATTCGCGAGTTGGGTGTGATGCAAGAAAGGTATGTGGTGCATTGTGATAGTCAAAGTGCTATTCATTTAAGCAAGAATTCAGTTTATCATCCTCGCACCAAACATATTGATCTCAACTACCATTGGATAAGAGATGTAGTGTCGAAGAAGCTCTTGCAGTTGAAGAAAATTTATACCAACAAGAATACTTCTGATATGTTGACTAAAGTTGTGTCACATCAGAAGTTGGAGTATTGCAACAAGTCCACTGGAATGGACTTCAAGTAGAAGTCTCATGTCGTATTACCCCGGGTTGGTCTGGAGGGGGAGATTGTTATAATATCCAGACCTATAAGTTACATCACTAATTCATGATAGGAATGCTAAAGGTTCATGAGTTATGAGTTAATGGTCTTAGGAGTTAGTGACTCTTAAGTTACAAGGTATAAAGACTTGAGTTACACAAGAATATGGATGATTATGGTGTCATGAGTTATGAGAGTTACATGAAGCACCATTATGAGAGAGTACTAATGAGGGTTTCTCCTTAAGCCTATAAAAGGAAAGGTCATTTGCCCATTCCATCAGATCAATCAGATCGATCATCTCAAACATCTTCATCCTAGTAGAGAGTGAATAGTATCTGCTTCAAGTTGAGAGTGTAGTATAGTGTAACAAAACAAGTGTGAAAGTGTTTCCTTCAAGTGGTGTTCTTGAAGTTGTGTATCTCTTGTGTACCTCTTGTGTACCCATTATTTGATAGTGGAAGTTCTTGTTGTTGCTGCCCCGTGGACGTAGGCACATTGCCGAACCACGTTATATCCGGTGTTTACTTTTCCTTTATCCTTTATATTTTTGCATATTTGTGATCTGTTGGTTTGAGTTTGTCACTTCTATTGTATTATTCTTCTCTAACACGGGTAACTTCTTTTGTTCATTAAATTTTACATCTTTCTGTTAAAAATTAGGAAATCATCTGTTCATGAACTTGATTTGAACTCTGGGAATTCAACTATTTGGATACAAGTGCATTTTGATGTAAGATTTAATGAGACAAAATAATACACAAGAGTTGTTTGCTCCTCTAGGTTTGGCATGTTTGCATATATAGTTTCCAATATGCTTATGAATTTCTAATAGCCGGGTCAACAACAGCTGTGCATCCTCAGTATACATGATCTACCGAATCGTACGTCAAATTTCCTGTCATCTTTGGTTCCTAGTTAATATATAGACATGTAACAAGACCAATATAGTCCTAGCACAACATTTTTGGTCAGTAAAGTAATTATAATCGCGTATAATATAAGAAAAATGAGGCTCGATCAGGTTGACATTTTTAACATACCAACTAGCAAATTATTACAAGAATTAGCACATTTTTTGTCACAAACCCTCATGATGGTACCAAATTATTTTTGAAATTTTAGAAAGCTATAAAATACAACACATGAGCAAGATGCATCGTGTACAATTTGCAATATCAGAGCTTGGCAAACATCGGCTTTCTTTTCTACTTGTGAGCAGAAACCGCCTCCGTTAAATCGTCGGACAACAGCATTGCCGAATTCCACGTCGCGACGTAGTCCAATCCCTGCTCAAGACTTATCTCCCTACACCTCTGCAACACCGCCTTCGTCCCAATCACTGCCAGCGGTGACTTTGCAGCCATTCCTACCACCACCAGTAATCCTTAATTAAACTCAAAAACTAGATTACTAAGAGCAACTCCAACCGAGTTGTTATTTCCTACGTGGACATATATTTGACTGGTTTCTATCCTCCAACTGAGATGTCAAACGTGACATGGCTGTGAACAGTGATGACTCAAAATCAAGTTCATGTCAAATTTGACATTCTCAAACCCTCTAGTATTTTTTATTGCTTTTTATGTCCTTCGCTTTCATCCAAACCCATTTCTCTCTCTCCCTTTTCAGCAGATCAATCGAAAAACAAAGAACCAAACCAGCTTTCTTTGGCCCCCAATTCATCTTCTACTCCTAATTCTGGCTTCAATAACCAAAATCCCTCTTAGAATCATGTCGTGCTTCTTTAGATCAGAACAAATGAAATTTTCAGAATCTTACAGATCAAAAAGAGCAAAGGGAAGAAGATTATAATCGGTTTAGGATAGAAAAGGAGGTGAAATTGCAGATCCACCTCACTTCGAAGGTAAGCCTCTTCATCGGTTTTTGCTGGAATGCAAAGCTTCAGGAAGAGAAATGTAGAAGACAGATATGAGGGATGGAAGGTCAGACGAGGATGATCTATAGAGGTGTTTGAATAAAATATTTCTTTTTTCTTTTTGAAAATTGAATAAAATATTTCATATAAGCAATAAAAGATTCATCTATTTAGACTGATCGGTAGGATCTTACAAACGTAGAAATTGTCAATTGCCATGTCATATGCCAAATTCAGATTTGACAAAATATTTTGACATCTCTGGTTGGAGCTGCTCTAAGTTTAAATGACCGATTTACCCTCTACGACGAGTGGTACGCCGTCCTCTAGCTCTTGTTTCGACCTGAATATTCCAGAGACCAAGCCCAGCTCCTGGGCATCCAGACCCGAGAACCTCCGACCCGTTAAGGCCAACTCAAGCGTGTAGTCGTACCTGACTATACCAGGCAGCCGTTGAAGCATTCCGACGTCGGCAGTGATGGCCAGGTCAACCTCTTAGACCAAGAAAAACGCGTCCTTGCTGCAGTACCTTATATCACAGGCGGTGATGATATCAATCCCGCCGCCGATGCACGCGCCTTGCACGGCGACGATCACTGGCTTCCGGCACCTCTCGATGGAGATGATGGCAACCTGCATGAGCTTGATCAATCGGCGGAGCCTCTCGCCGACGTGGCCGCGGCCGCTGGAGACGGACTCCCCGGAGATGGAGGAGAGGCTGGCGAGTTCAATTCAGGAGCAGAAGTGTTCGCCGACGCCAGCGAGGACGATGACGTTGGCGGCGGGGTTTTGGTCGAGGGAGGAGAGGGCTTTGGGGAACTCGGTGAAGAAGGCGCATGAGAGGGCGTTGCGGTGGGTGGGGCGGTTGAGGTAGAGATAGAAGACTGGGGAGTTAGGGTTCGGCTGAGCAATTTCTAGGGTTTGGTACTTCTCCATTTCTGTGAGTGAGTCGATAGCTGAAGATTGGAGAGGAGATCAGAAAGATAGAAGGAAATGAAAGATAACAGTGAGGAAATTACTAACTTACTACCGGGAGTAGAACCCAGGTCGGAGGATTCAAAGTCCATAGGGCTAAACCACTACGCCATGGAACCCGGTTGGCTTCAGTTACGCTTTGTTATAAATATTAACTCATTAGTATTAATTAAGAGAAATTCATGAAATTCAGTATAATTGTTCATTGCATGATGAAATGATTTTATTTTGTCATCGATTATATCTATTAAGTTTATTTAAGATAACTATAGCTATTAAGTTTTGGCAAATTTCATTATCTTTTTATTTAATTTTATTTTGTGGCTGATCTATATTTTACCACTAACTGCCAAACATAATATTTAGGCATTAGAGATTCAATAATGCATGACCTAAATGGCAGAAGCCATTAAAGGTCTATAAGAGACGTGGCAAAGAAGGTTCCAAGGCTCAGGCCTTGATCTGGTATTCAATAGATGATGATGTGTCTACATGGGATCTTGCTTGATGCTGGCATAAACAAGATTCGCTTAGCTTTTGGAAAGATTATGATTTCTTTCTTATTTGAAGATTTGTTTTGTTATTGGGTATCTTTTAAGATATTAGGATTAATTTATCCTAATTGTTTTAGGTTTTCTTTTACCTCTATATAAGAGGCCTTTTGTAGTCTTATTCATTCAGAGTTGAATTGATAAAAGTTTGAGAGCTTTAGCTTTCCATTCAGGTGTGTGTGATGCAGCCTACCCTCTGGTGTGATGTCTGAGGTTCTACTGGTGTGATATCAGTAGTTTTTTCATTGTACCCTTCGAAGTTCTCTGGAACCTAGTCCCTCTTGTGTGAAGATATCTAATAAACCCTAGCATCTAAGTTCTTAATTTACTCGTCTTGCATTATTTTGGCCTCAGAGCCTGTTGATCCAATGGCTACTCGGTCAGAAAAAACTTCAGGGGCCGTTTGACTGACAACCAGCGAGATGGTTTGTTACTGAAAATTTTGGAACAACTTGAGTTGATGGACACTCGGGTCAAAAAATTGGAGGATCATGGGAAAGCTTCCGCAACTGATACGGCAGAAAAGGATGGGGAGGTCGTCGGAAAGGGCAACAACAATACCGAAAAAGATGAGTCGGCCCAAGACAAGCAATCTTTGGGGGATTAGGTTAAGGATTTTTTCGAGAATAGTGGTGAGCACAACAAAATGGATACCGCTGGCGACATCACGAAGAAAATCAAGGTTGATGTTCCCGATTTTGAGGGTAGGAATGATCCTACATTGTTTTCAGATTGGCTTGCTAGAATCGAAGAGTATTTTGACGGGTATGACATGGATGATGAGCGCCGAGTGAGATTTTCTAAGATGAAACTTGTGCTTTTAACAAAAGTATGGTGGGTTGGTGTCGAGAATGACATAAGGAGGTTGGGATAGCACCCAATCAATTCTTGGCAAGAGATGAAGGCCAAGTTACGAGAGAAATACATGCCATCTAATTACCTTGACAAGCTGTGCGACCAACTCACTGCTCACAGGCAAGAGGACACGACAATATCTGAGTACATGCAAAAGTTTGATGAGCTGAAGACAAGGAGTCAGATTGTAGAAGACCTAAGACAGACCCTGGCCCGATTCAAGGCTGGTTTAAGGGCTGATATAAGGAGAGAGATGATTTGGCACCCAGTTTATAGTCTAGAACATGCTTTTCAGGTTGCTATGGATTTGGAAGAATATTTGGGATTCACCAAAGTGAAGAAATTTGGAGGTCAAGGTAATGAAGTAGTTCAAAAGAAGAACTTTGAGATCACTGACAAGGCACGACCAGGAACAACTCCATTGTTCAATCGAGCACAAGGTTCCAAACCTTCGTCGTCAAAGATCGCTGAATCAAGAATTTGCTTCAAGTGTGGACTAGCAGGACACATGGGTTACTAATGCCCACAGAAGAATCTGCATATGAGGAAGGAGCAAGAGGAGGAAGCAGAACAACAAATGACGGATGCTTGTTTTGACTATGGGGAATATGTTGATGATGATCTCGAGGAAGAAGGCTTAGACACTTCGTTTATCTCTGTTGTTAGGCATATTTTGGCGAATCCTAAAGTGGAGGAAGAGGACTGGCGTCGAACTGCCATTTTTCAAATGCTAGTTCGATGTGGGGACAAGGCACATAAGTTAATCATCGATGGTGGTAGCTGTATGAACGTTGTCTCGAGTTCAACGGTGGAGCGTCTCAAGCTTCCCTCATAGCCCCACCCACAGCCATACAGAGTAGCATGGATTGATAGCACCCAGATTCTAGTACTCAACAATGCCTTTTTTCATTCTCCTGTGGTGACTACACAGACTCTATTTGGTGCGATGTAATCCCCATGAAGGTAGCCCACATCCTTCTTGGGAGGCCATGGTTGTTTAATCGGGAAGTGCACCATAACGGGAAAGAAAATACATACTCTTTCCTATTTAACAAAAAGAAGGTGACATTGAAGCCGATGCAACATGCTGAATTGGAGAGGTACAGGGGCAGGACGCCTAAGGATAATGTGAGCAAAAGGAAGTCTCTACACATCCTCACAAGGAAGAAGTTCCTAGAAGAGAGTGGAGAAGCTGGAGTTGTATATGCCCTGATGGCACGATAGGTTTCAAGATCTGTTGCTAATTCACAGGCAACAAGAGAAAACCCGAAAATCACTAAACTGCTGAACACCTTTTCAGATTTGACTCCAGAAGAATTGCCAAATGAGCTTCCCCCAATGCGCTCTATTCAACATGCCATAAATTGTGTTCCAAGTTCACAGTTGCCTAACCTTCCCGCCTATCGCATGAACCCAAGTGAACATGCAGAGCTCAATAGGCAAGTAGACGAGTTGTTGTCTAAGGGTTTTATTCGTGACAGCCTCAGTCCTTGCGCTGTCCCAACATTGTTAACACCAAAGAAGGATGATAGTTGGCGCATGTGTGTTAGTCGCGCTATTAACAAAATTACTATCAAAAACCGGTTTCCTATCCCACGGCTGGATTATATGTTGGACATGATGGCTGGTTCAAGTCAGTTCTCAAAGCTGGATCTCAAAAGTGGCTATCATCAGATAAGGGTTAGGCCTAGAGATGAGTGGAAGACCGCGTTCAAGAAGGGATGGGCTGTATGAGTGGTTAGTGATGCCATTTGGAGTTTCCAATGCACATAGTACATTTATTCGCTTTATGAATCAGGTACTACAACCCTTCATTGGTCGTTGTTTGGTTGTCTACTATGACAATATCTTGATATACAGCAAAAACATGGAAGAACACCTCAATCACCTGAGCCAAGTCATGAGAGTTCTTCCCAGAGAGAAGTTGTACCTAAATCTGAAAAAATGCTCTTTCATGAAGCTGAGTGTTGTATTCTTAGGTTTTGTTAGTTCATCTGATGGTGTTGAAGTGGACCCAACTAAAGTTAAAGCAATCGTAGTGACCAATTCCTAAGTCCTTACAGGAGGCTAGAAGTTTTCAAGGTTTAGCCACATTTTACAGACGCTTTATCCAGAATTTCAGTACAATAATGACACATATTACTGATTGTTTGAAGGCTAGACAATTTCAGTGGAGCAAAGCAGCTATTATGGCATTCGAAGAGATTAAGAAGAGGATGACACAAGCCCCAGTTTTACTCCTCCCAGACTTTCTAAAGGTATTTGAGGTCACGTGTGCTGAGCCAAGAAGGGCACCCCATTGCTTTTTTCAGTGAGAAACTCAATGATGCTAAGCAGAAGTATTCAACCTATGACAAGGAGTTCTACGCCGTAGTCCAGGCCCTTCGATATTGGCGATATTACCTTGTTCCCAACGAGTTTATTTTATTTTCTGATCATGAGGCACTCAAGTATATCAATTCTCAACTGAAGCTCAGTCACCGGCATGGTAAATGGGTCTCCTTCCTACAAGAGTATTCTTTTGTTATTGAGCATAAGTCTGGGGTTGAAAACAAAGCTGCTGTTGCACTGAGTCGTGTGATTTATCTCCTGTCATCGGCTGCCCTTCAGGTCGTGGGATTTGATTTGCTTAAACGAGATTATTCTTCTTGCAAAGATTTTGGCAGCTTGTATGCTGACCTTGTTGTGGGGTAGGGAAGAGAGTGTGTTAATTTTTCCTTCCATGATGGTTACGTATTCAAAGGAACAAGGCTGTGCCTGCCTAACACATCTGTTCGTGAACTAGTGGTTTGGGAATTGCACAGTGGTGGTGCAGCAAGGCATTTTGGCAGAGACAAGTCAATTGCCATAGTGGAAGACATGTTTTATTGGCCAAGTTTAAAACGAGATGTAGCCAAGATCATCTTTCAGTGCATGACTTGTCAAGTTTGTAAAGGTAGAAAGAAAAATACTGGGTTATACACTCCATTACCGGTTCCACATGAACCATGGCAAGACTTAAGTATGGATTTGTTCTTGGCCTATCAAGGATAATCCGAGGCAACGACTCCATTTTTGTAATCGTTGATCGTTTTTCCAAAATGGCTCACTTTGTTCCTTGTTCCAAGACTTCTGATGTTGTTCACATCGCTACACTTTTTTTCGGGAGGTTGTTCGACTTCATGGCTTTCCTAAAAGTATTGTGTCAGACCGTGATGTGAAGTATACTAGCTACTTCTGGCGCACTCTTTGGAAGCTACTAAATACCAAGCTGCAGTTCTCCTCAGCCTTCCACCCACAGACTGATGGGCAAACCGAAATTGTTAATCGCAGCTTGGGTGAACTACTTCGTTGTTTGGTTCGTGATCATAGGCTTAGCTAAGATATGGTCCTCCTTATGGCTGAGTTTGCCTATAACAGCTCTAAAAACTGAATCACTGGTTGTAGTTCTTTTGAGATAGTATCTGGTGTACTCCCTAAGAAGCCAATTGACTTGAATCCATTACCACTTGCGGCGCGACCAAGTTTTGAAGCTGAGTCCTTCTGTAGTCATATTTGAGATATTGATGATGTTGGGCGGAAGATTGCCTTGAGTAATGAAGTTTATAAGACACATGCCGACTTACTGCGGCGGTTTGTTGAATTTAAAGCTGGTGACATGGTTTTGGTGCTCATCAAGTCTGAGAGATACGCTAAAGGAGTTTCTAAAAAGCTTCATTCTCGGGTTGCTGGTCCATAAGTTTTACAGAAAATTAGCTCTAATGCCTATTTACTGGACTTACCTGCAGACATGGGTATCAACAATGTTTTTAACGTTGAGGACCACAACTTATTTCCTGGTTCCATTGAGGCAGCTGCATCGTCTATTGTTCCATTTCCACGTCCATCGTGCCCTCCTGACACCATAGAGGATATTGTTGATCATCAACTCATATCCACTAGAGGTGGTGGTTATCAAAAGTATCTCGTCAAGTGGAAGAATATTGTACTTGGATTACTAACGCTGAGCTACAACAGTTGGACCCTGATATGTATGACAGATTTCATGCTTTTACCTCACCGGGGTCGAGTTCTTTCAAGCGCGGGGGAGATTCAATAATGTAGGACCTAAATGGTAGAAGCCATTAAAGGTCTATAAGAGACGTGGCAAAGAAGGTTCCAAGGCTCAGGCCTTGATCTGACATTCAATAGATGATGATATGTCTACATGGGATCTTGCTTGATGCTGGCATAAACAAGATTGGCTTAGCTTTTGAAAAGATTATGATTTCTTTCTTATTTGAAGTTTTGTTTTGTTATTGGGTAACTTTTAAGATATTAGGATTAATTTATCCTAATTGTTTTAGGTTTTCTTTTACCTCTATATAAAAGGCTTTTGACGTCTTATTCATTCATAGTTGAATTGATAAAAGTTTGAGAGCTTTAGCTTTTCATTCAGGTATGTGTGATGCAGCCTACCCTCTGGTGTGATGCCTGAGGTTCTACTGGTTTGATATCAGTAGTTTTTTCATTTTACCCTTCTAAGTTCTCTGGAACCTAGTCCCTCTTGTGTGAAGATATCTAATAAACCCTAGCATCTAAGTTCTTAATTTACTTGTCCTGCATTATTCAAGCATTTCCATTTAATTGTATCTAAATTGTATTACGTTTCTGTAAACTATGCACATACATACATGGAGGTACAGCGAGTTCATCTTTTACTTCTTATCCTTTTTCATATTGATTTTGTTAATAATGACAATATGAGGACTAGCTAGTGAACTCAGTTTGCATTATTTTTGTAAAATAAAAGCAGAGTAATATATCTTCGGCGATGCAGAATCATATGCATTTCAATTTTCAAAGTCTACATTGTAATACGAAGTATGGCAAGGAAAGCTAAAGCTGGTTGATACAAAGTGTATATGACATATGCATTTGTAGATTTGGTACAGTACAGTACTTCTGCAACTTCATAGTTCTGTATAGGGTCTGCACTTTGATGTATTCGATGGTTCATGTTTTACTTTAGCAAATTAAGTTCATGTATTTGGTCAAAATTTGTATCATAAAAATATGCATCCTTCTATGAAAATGTATCAAAGTATGTATAGTTTTTCACTATATAATTAATGTCCAAGATTAAATGAGAAATAGAATATAATGTTTTAGTAGATGTATATGACATATACACAGTCCGGACCTGATAGGAGTCTCAAGAGCCGGTCAACTCAGGGCCCGTAGTCTTAGTGGCCTAAGCAATTGAAAAGTTCACAGCTTCCCTCTATAATTAAATACAGCTAAATAAGAATTTTGATAAATGACCCTCATTTGGTCATTAAGTTGATTTATAACTATATTTTATAATTTAGTTGAAAAATAACCTTTTAACACGATAACAAGTCATTAAGACTCTTACAAAACTCTCACATTATCTTCCTCTATATCTTTTTAAAAAAAATTGAAAGCATGTTGTCATACGTAAGAATTAAAGGTCATGAACAAACTCCAAACTTCATTTTTATTTGTTAGCGCTGAATAAGGAGTCCTTCCATCTTTAATATTTTTTTACATTATTAGAGACAATATGAAAACTCATCTTTTAATACCGAGTGAAAATTGATATACATCAAACTAATGGCCACATATAAGATTATAATATTCTGTTTGTATAATCTGTTGCTGAATTAGGACCTCGTGTTCAATCCTTGACAAACCTTTTTATTTAATATTTAAATAATGAAGACACATGTATATGGAGTTCACCCCGTAATTGGCTTCAACAAACAAAAGAAGCAACCAATCATACTTGTAATGTTGCGATCATAGTTGCAAATAACTTGAACTTGTAATATTCAATTTCAATCTTGATGAACCCTAAATTCAATCTTAAATCTTCAGAAAAAAAAATCAAATCTTATGAAGATTATACTTTTATTCGATTAGTAAATTATAATTCGTTCTCGAAAAAAAAATATTAGCGATATACTTACTTTGAACAAGGAGGTTTTCAATAATGTTTGGGTTGTCGTTTGTAGACAAAATATAGAACGAGAGAAAGAAATCACAGGAGGTTAATAGTTTAGTAAGGATCTTTATGACTTTTTATGCTATTAAAAGATTATTTTTCCTTATCAAAAAGAAAGATTATTTTTCAACTAAATAAAAAACGTGGTTATAAATCAATTTAGAGACAAAAAATGGTTATTTATTAAAATTTCTCCAATAAATATAATGTTAAAGGTAATTTTTACTGCAATAAAATGATACTGACAAAGTGACAGTAATGAACAAAGGGGCCCAAACAAGTAAATATAACTTAATATATTGTGAGTTAAAAGGAAAAAGAAACTTAATAATCTACATATACCAAATAAAAAAGTGAGGTAAACTAGATTGACGAAAAAAAAGTAGAATACTTTTTATAATGTAAATAAAATAACTATAATAATCCAAATATTTTGAGAATGTTGTTTTATTGTAAAATTTAGAGTTTATAGCCTTGGTTCTTAAAAATATTATTGAAAAAAACGTAGATGCAAACCACAATTTGAGGGCCGAACATTGAGAGTTCGACTCAAGTCTTAAAATTTCAGGTCTGGACTTATATAAGGGTTTAAAGTAAACTGGTCTATGAAAAAGAATTCTCAAATACAACTGATGGTTAAAGTGCATATGAATGCGGAACGACAAAAAATAAAATCCATGCGCGAGCACGGTTCTTTCACAAGTGCATCATGTGTGCATGAATGCTAGCTAGTTTTTTTTAAGAGAATTATATTTTGTAATCAAAGAGGAGGTATTTGAATGATTGGCAAAGAGAGTTGTGTACGAAATTGTGAAATAATAATTCAATTGCTTCGGGTTAAAGTGTGATATAAATTTGGTTCTACTTTTTTGAAGTTCTAGGGTTATAGCTAACCGAGGTGGAAACTAATTAAGGAGAGTAATATGTGCCCAAATGCACGTAATTAGTTGTATTGCATTTTGGAAGAGCTTCTTCTTGCAATGCAGGAAACTAATTAAGTTCAACTTGATTATATCATTAATCTAATCTAATTGCTCGATCAAGTCACAAAGCAAATCTAGGAAAGAGAGCCTTTTGTGAGTAACTAGAACTGATATTAACATTTGTGGCACAAACTACTTAATTTGACACCAACATGATCAAAAGGCTATAGCTCAAAGAGATTGGCTTGAAGATAGGTAGATGCAACATGATCGTCATCTTCTACAATATTGCAGCCTTATCTCGCTTTGTTTTGCTATGACATGGGTGAACTGACTCCGGCCAATTGTACGAAGAGGAAATGGCAAATTGGCATCTCCATTACCACAAGCATATAATCTGAGCTCTCTTTCTTTTTGACTCCAAATCGATCTGAAATGAAATGTCGTAAACACGCAATGATGAATTGCGACATGATGCAAGATTACAGTGCCCTGGTCCTCTGCATGTCTCATCAAACTGCTAATTGATTAAGTACACACTATGATCCTTGTTCATTCTCATGTACTGATCGACTTGATCAGCACCATCCTAACCTATATAACGTAATTATTAAGCGTATATAAAAAAAGACTCGATTCAATATCAGTTTGTACATATAGAGATAGCTAGCTATTCGATCCATTTCAGCTAACTCATACCTTGTATGGATTTCACTATGTATCTAGGTAGCTACTTTAAATCAACAAAAGCCAAATACACAACTCCTCCTTCATTTGGTTTGGCGACAAATCTTTTTAGTTATTGAGACCGGGAAATGGGAGGTGTTTGACTTGTTCATTCGGGGGGATGAAATATCGATAATTGCAGCATATATTATTGATCTATGTTTTCAACAAGCATGTCAGCCTTGTTTTTTTGGAGACAATGGAAGCTCTTTTTGGAGAAGATCAGATAACAAACATGTAGAATCATACATATCAATCATGTACAGTGCTTGATGAATCATTATAATATGTATAACACATGTATACATATTATTGGATGGGGTTTGATGATCGATTCATATTAATTAGCATGAGATAAATGCATATGGCCAACATATCACAAATTCAAGATTAAATTGCCATCCCTACCTGATATTGGCCTCGCTTTAGGCTTTATCATCTTTCTTCATCTCCATCCTATTAAGAGCGAGCTAGCAATCTAGCTTAGCCACTAAAACGAAAAACCTTGTAATATTTGATTGAAATTTCAAGAACACTTAATATTTGAGTTGTGGTGGCAAATGGCAAAGCTGAATGAATGTGTCGAAATCAATGAATTATTGCCCTCTCTCTTTCACTCATCATGCAATCATCGACACCAGATAATAAAAGAGAACCCCAAATCATTTCCAAGTATACTCATATTATTCACCCATTTTAAGCTTTTGTAAGCAAAAGCTAACCCTGAAAACGTTCATACACTAGGAAAAGAAAACAAACGCCCATCAAATCACCATGAAAAGAGCCATATCTCCCTCCAATCGCACCACCTAGCATTTCCTAGGCCCAACCAGATGTGCAATAACGCCAAATGATGATACCAACCTGATTGTTCTTTGTCTCAAAGCTCATAACCGCAGAAAAAAAGGCAAAATCGAAAAACCCGGGGCTAGCTTCATTTTTCGAACTTGAGCACCAAAACGAAAGAAACAATAGGAAAAAAGAAAGAAAAAACAATGAGCCCTAGTGAGATTCCCAATGCACACGAAACTACACAGTGAAGGCTAGCTGCCCTGGCGTAGCCATCACTAATGCCACTACCAAACAATGCCTAACAGAATCGACTCCAAAAGCTTGCTCTGCAAAACGAAACAAACCATACCAGCTTGTGTGAGAAAGCCAGGGGTGACGCGGCGAGACGTGTGTTAGTTTTGGAAGAAACGGCAGCTGGAAAAACTAAGGCTGCGTTTGGCGGAGCCCTAGATATCACGTGAAAGGGGGACACCTTTCCAGTCTGTGTGAGAGTAACGTAAAAAATCTCATTTCGTATTCGAGTTAAGCTCCACTCTAATTCCAGGAGCGTGAAATCCATGCCCTTAATTAAGAAATAATTAGTTTTGAAACTGATTCTTAATCGGGATTAGTTACTAGCTTTTGAGTTAGGAAGGGGTTTATGTTTGGGCGTTAATCACATTACTATGGTGAGTGGTGTGAGCTTTTTCACGCGCGGTGGTGGGGGACTTGTGGTTTTGATGAGAGGGAATGAGATAATCGTATACTACCTACTAAACGTCCATGTGTCATGCAACTAGAATGAGTTCTATACGCACATCGAATCCTCCTTTGATTTTACACTACAACTTTATGTGTGTATATAAAGAGAGCTAGCTCTGCTCAAACCTGCAAGCATTTCTTTTTTCTCAAGAGAGAAAGAGCTAGGGTTTTCTCAGTACTGAGGCCCTTCTAGTTCTATCTCCTGATTCTCCTCCTTCTATTCTTCGATATCGATCTTCTCTCAGTTTTGGCTACCTCAGACTGAGTTCATCACCCTTTCCGGTTCTCATCTCTGTGATATCTATCAGATATGGCAACTGTAGCAGACGCTCATCATCCCTGGGCCTTTGCATTTGGGATATTAGGTGCGTAGCCGCATTTCTATGTCATATTTTTCGAACACACAGCTTTACATGGCCGATCCGTTAGCCCGCGAGCGCATTATTTGTTATCTTGTCCTGGCCATCATCTCGGCTCCCCATTTCTGAATCATGTTTTCAACTTCCCGAAAACTATAGGCCAAAACCATACATCTCACAAAACTTTGAAGGACCAACTTGAATTGTTGTCCTAACCTTTCAGCTTATGTTTATACTTATTACTTGTTGAACATCTCATGACCAACCATCCTCATCATGCCCGCTATATATAATACTAATGATTAGTTATGATCTTGATAATTAGTTCCTTAAATTCTAATAAACTTTCGCTTTTCATGGCAGGTAATCTGATTTCCTTCATGGTTTACTTAGCCCCAGTGTAAGTAAAACAACGAACCTCAATTGTCTCTCTAGATATACACATGCATTATATATATGGTTTTCTTTTACAAAGTTGGAAAAAATTAATTTATTAATTAAATTTGATTTCATATTTTCAGGCCGACGTTTTACCGGATCTACCAAAAGAAATCCACTGAAGGGTTTCAATCGGTGCCATATCTGGTAGCGCTGTTCAGTGCCACTCTTTGGCTCTACTACGCCATGCTGAAGCAAAACGCTGTGCTCCTCATCACAATCAACACATTCGGGAGTGTGATAGAGACTCTGTACATTGCCATGTACATCGTTTATGCCACAAAGGCTTCAAGGGTGCGTTTGCTACGTAAATTACAAATAATTCAGACGTATCAAGATATGAATAGCTTCCCGGCCTGCTCGTTAATCATGTATAAAAATATATAATTAACTGATATACTATTGTTGTGCAGAAATTCACTATCAAGGTACTCGGAGTTATGAACTTGGGACTCTTCTCCGTGATCCTTGTAATTTTACAGTATGCATTCCACAGTCAGTACCGTGCCCCGGTTCTTGGATGGATCAACGTCGCCATTTCTGTCTGTGTTTTTGCCGCACCCTTGAGTATTGTGGTAAGTTGCAATAAACCTGATCACTATGCGGCAATAAACTTTTTTACTTAAATATAATTACCTTCTAATTATTAACTTAATTCTACCTTTCCTTTTTGTAAATACAGGCACAGGTGATCCGAACCAAAAGTGTTGAATTCATGCCATGTGGTTTATCGTTCTTCCTTACTTTGAGTGCCGTGATGTGGTTTGCCTATGGACTGTTCCTCAAGGACATATGCATAGCAGTAAGTAGTAATATTTCCGAAAAAAGTTACATACACATCTCAGTAATATTTGATCATTTTACTCTAACTAGTTTTCTCTTTTCATGTAGCTTCCAAACGTGTTAGGTTTCATCTTGGGTCTCCTTCAGATGCTACTGTACGCCATATACAGAAACCGCAAACCAGCCATAGTTGATCCGGAGGAGAAGCTCCCGGCGCCTGAGCAAATGAAAAACATTGTGATTCTGAGCACAAGCACAGCTTCCGAAGTTCATCCCGTGGATGCTAAGCCGTGCGATGGCAATGACTTTGAAAACGTGGACGGAAAAGATGCAAATAAGGAGGGTGGTGGTGATGAACATGAGAAGTGCGTGGTGGTGGTGATGGACGTGGATGCATTGGGTGAGCTTCATCAACAGAAACCTGATGAACCATCTGTAGTGCGATGCTCAACTACAAATTAAAGTGTAACAGTGACGACATGTTGGACTTGATTTCTAGCGCGAGGAGTGGCTTCTTATGGCTTGAACTATCTCGATCGATCTGCTCTTCTGGTTTTGTGCTACAGCTGTAAGTAAGGGTGGAACAAAGAAGGCTACAGCTATGGTGCTTTCACTTGTGTACTGGTTAACTTAGTATTATCGTATGTATGCGTTTTGCGTTTCTGTCCTTTTTCGTTTCATTTAGAAGCATTTTGTGTCCAGTAGTTAACAAAGATCGATTAAGCTTGGGACCCTGCAATAGTAGCTGTTGATTAGTTGTACGTCTTCATCTTTTCTCTTAATGATGATCCAGACTTCTGTGTAGTATTGGCTTATAATTTTGGCAATCTATGATTGATTTCCAAGAAGATTAAGATATCAATATTCAGTTCTCAATAATTAAGTGCAATTTATTGGAAGACGTACTATAAGTTTATGCAATTTGTGTGTAACATTCAGACACGAGTACGTTCACCCACTCCGCCAAATACGGATACGCCCCCATGAGCTTTATAAATGATTTGGGAAAAATCCAGCCAGGCTTCAATAACAAGCGTTCTATTATTTTGCTGGAAATTTTGTTTTGATCCCCCATTGTTACATTAGATTGAGAGAGAGGTGAATTAAAGAAGTCTCCAACTTAGTAGTTCTTATTAGAAGATCCCCTTTCGTTACATTAGAAGTGTTCATTACAAGAAGAGGTGAAATGTTTAAGTCCCCAACTTAAGATCTCCTTCCTTACGTTAGAAGTGCTCATTAGGAGTGGTGAATTAAAGAAGTCCCAACTTAATAGTCTTAATTCCAAGGGCTCTCTACATTTATATAACACACTGTATGTGCGGCTACCCTAATGATCTTTTTGAAAAAGATTCGTCTTGAGCCTACAACATAGAAGTTCACCAAGTTATGGCTTGAAGTTTATATGGTTAAGATCATCCATGCAACCATATGTTGTTAGATTAATCTAATCCAGGAATATAGTTAACCCCATCATCTCAAGACGGAGGTAACTGGGGTCTGTGAGGTTGAAGACAGGAAACAAAACAGCAAAAAACACCAGAGATGGAGACAATTTTTTTGTTCAACACTACAGGCACAGAGTCGACAACAGAAGAGATATACAGCATTATCCAGACGTGTTTACTCTCAAAATTTTTCAAAACGTCCTGATCTGTTCTCACTCTCACTCTCCTAGAAGATAATTACACTTTCTTTTTATGGTTCATCATTATGTTTGCATCAAAGGCAAAGGAAAAGAAAAGGGTTAAATTAGAAATCATGTGTCGGCATGCACCAGCTCCCTTGCACTGAGCAGCAGAAACTTGCATCTTAGGAAAAAAAGGAATCAACGTAGACAAGGCATGGTATTGTAGTACTCAATGGCACTACAAATTAGTACCGTCAAAACTGCCTTGTGCACTCTGTCGTCTCTTCTCTCGCCAATTCTCACCCCACATCTTGGCCTCAGCAACAGCTCGTTCTCTATCCAAATCCCGGTTTAACATCCTTGCAGTTTCCCTTGGGGAATCATCCTTCTCAGACCCACCATCTAAATCTGGCCATTTGCGTCCAGAATCTCCCCCTTCCTCATTTTTCAATATCCTTCCACCTCTCTCATCTCTTCGTCTATCATCCTTTTCTCCAGAACCTCTATAACCATGCCCTGATGAGGCAGTAGGGTCGTATGCCCGGTTGGCTAGATAAGATAGAGCAGTAACCACATCCCCAATCAGAGGGCGTGTGGCCGCTTGTTCCTGAATGCACATGGATGCCACAGCAAGAGCTTGGTAAAGACCCCTCATTGGATACCGCCCCTGCAGTCTCGGATCTGCCAATTTTGAAAACTTCCTGCGATCATTGAACAAGGGACGTGCCTGCAAACACAACTTTGTCAGAACCTCAAAACCTTGCAGAACAAGAAGATAGGTTATAGGCAAATGAGCTACAAAAGTTACAAAGAAGAAAAAAAATACCCAAGTGACAAGGTTCTGTTCTCCATGGGGTCTAGTGCTATCAATGGCTTTACGACCAGTAATCAGCTCCAAAAACACCACCCCAAAACTGTAGACATCCGACTTCACTGTCAATTGTCCTGTCATCGCATACTCTGGAGCACAATAACCATAAGTGCCCATAACCCGGGTAGAAACATGTGACTTGTCTCCAGTAGGACCAAGCTTTGCAAGCCCAAAATCTGAAAGCTTTGGGTGAAATCCTTCTTCCAGTAATATATTTGATGATTTGAAGTCCCTGTATATAACTGGTGGGTTTGCCTTGTCATGTAGGTATTCCAATCCTTTGGCTGCACCAGCAGCTATTTTCATTCTTGTGTTCCAATCCAATACTTCTTTATCTAGAGGAACATCTGTGGAACAATCAACTCATCAAAATACCATCATGGATTACTCAAGAAAATTGCTACATAAATCCTCTACATAAATTGTACAATCTTATTTGCAAAAGGTTCAATATAATTCAGCAAAGCTCTATATCACAATAGGGGACAACAAATGGTGCATAACATTGGAAACAGAATTTGTGTGCATTGTCTAGAAGTCACCAAACAGACTCTCAATCACCAGAAGAGGAAACAAAAGGTGCAATAACATGGGAAACAGAATTTGTGTGGGGTGTGCCACGTCTATAAGTCACCAAACAGACTCTCACTACATGAGGCAACAAATGGTGCAATAAAATGGAAAACAGAACTCGTGTGCATCCTATAAGTCACCAAACTTAATGTTAAATAGAGCCCCACCCTAAACTTGCCAGCTCCACACACTAGTGCATTTTCTTGTCATTGTTGAAACTAGTTATGAGGTGTGGTATGTGTTTTTACCAGTTTAATGAAAGTTTTCGTTTGTCCAAAAAAAATTATGCCACCAAAAACTTAAAACTTTCAGTTTCTGTATTTTACCAATACATATGACACCAAGACCCAAGACTCATTCTGAAACAGCAGTTCAAACTAGCAAGCGGAAAATGTTCAACTTGTCACATAATTCAACATTGCACAAGTGATGCTTCACTAGTTATGATATGATGGTTCACTAGTTATTAATGAAACAAAATTTAGACAGGAATAATTTTCTAATCAAGAAACAGATCGTAAGGCAAAAGACAATATAAAACGGGGATTTAAAGAAAAGAGTTACCATGAAGGTGATCTTCCAATGATCCTAAGGGCATAAACTCATAAACGAGAAGCCTTTGATCTCCATCTGCACAGTATCCAATCAGGTTCACCAGGTTTGTATGATGTAGAAGACTTAGCATGAGAACCTCGACTAGAAATTCTCTATTTCCCTGAAGTCCATTCCTATCCAATTGCTTAACAGCAACAATCTACGAAAGCCACAAAACAACTGTTAAGAATGCAGAATCTCCTCAGCGGTTAAAACTTAGAGGTAAATTAGTGAACTCAGGCTGGATAATCTTTTTTTTAAGAGAAACGTGTTTGCAGTTATTTAGCAGTTTTACATTGCGCCCCCGCCTAAAAAAATTAAAACAAAAATGATAGGTCAATCGTGTGTTAAGTACTAAGTTGCAGCCTAAAAGTAAAAGTTATATCGACTAGTATACATCTAACATTAGCCTTGATATCTAAATCGTACTTCTGGCAACATTGCCTAACTTGCTCTGTTTATTCAATTCAACTGTTCATTATATAAAAATGAAAAATCATAGATCAGAAAGATATTTACTTGACCAGTGCTCTCGAGTCTCCCCTTGTATACACGCCCAAAACCCCCTTCTCCTATGAAAGTCTCGGGCCTAAAACATTTTGTTGCAGTAGCAAGCTCACGAAAAGTGAAAGTTTGGGCAGCAATTTGGCCCCCAGGTACATCCTTGGGATCAGGCATTTTGGACCCTACATCCACCCTTCTTGACCCCCCATTGCTTCTTGATCTCAGTTTGTCAACTCCTGCATAACAATCAGAGCAGAACCGTAAGTATCAAAACTTCCAGCTTATAACTCTACTGAAACATTAAACAATCCAGCACATTTGCAAGAAATGGAAGTCAAAACCGCAATTCCAATTAAAGACAGAATATACATACATGAATTGCAGTTAATATGACAAGTCTAGATTTAGCTATACTATCTGATATTTATCTCATCTCTTCATATATGGAAATTAGCCATATCTTTAGACAACAACACAGAATAAGAATCAGATCAACCTCCACAATCGAAATCATCATGAGATCCAATTTTATCAAAAAAAGCATCACCCTTTACAAACTACGTCAAAATCCAGTGTGGTCTACCTACACCCCTCAAATTCAGAGCTCACAAACATAAGCAAACAACCAATCTAGTCCACCAAACATCCTCAAATAACTAAAACAAACAAGGCATCACTATCAATCATCTAAACATATTGCATATGATCAAGAAACACCCAGATCAGATCGAGTAATATCAACACAATGAAGCTAAACAATGAACAAAACAAGCCGGAAAAAGGTGAAGAACAAACCGGAAGGCAATCTGGAAATGTTGGACGACACCGTCGGTTGACCCGGCTTCCGATCATCGCTTTCTTTCTCCGGATTCAGCTTCCCTTCCTCTTTGGAATCAAAACACGGAAAACACCCCATCTAACTTTGACCCACAATCTCCTTTTTCTCTCTTCAATCCAAAAAAGATAAAAACTTTGAAGTCTTCCAATCCAAAAAACAAAGAAAAAAAATAAAAGCTTTGGTTTTGCAATCACAACAACATGGCAGGCCTATCCAAAATTCTGGGCAGTTGTGTTTGTTGTTTAAGCGATCAGAAACGACAAGACAACGAATCCAACTTCTCTCAGAAACACCCAAAAACGATAACAAGGAGAGAAAGTGAAAACCAAAATGCTTTTGTCTTTGAGGGTCGTCCTTAGAAAATCTGAAAGAAGAGAGCCGGCTTTGTCTTCCACTTCATTCACAACCCACTGAACCCGCAACAACACACTAACATTTTTTTCTCTCAACTGCTTCCTTCCTTCCTTCCTTCCCTCTCTCTATCTTTGACCAAAAAGAAAACTAATAGAAATGGCAACTCTGTATCTGGTTCTAGATATTCTCAAAAAGCCTATTTTTAACCGAGAAGGTAAATCCTACCATGTTGTTCTGTGAAGACAACACCAAAGCATGACTGCCTTGAACAGAGTCACTGTAGCATGAACTGTGACGCATCTGTATCGACCAATCAATATTTCTCAACGGTTGATGATGGTGGTTGGTCCCACCCTGCATGAAAACGATTCTTCCTCCGGTGAGAATATGCTCGGAGCAATCACCAACTTGAGGTTTTGTTTATGTTGAACTTATTAGGGAAGGTGTTTGGTGTTCAGTAAACAAATTAGTCTTGTTAAGTGAAGATTTGTCGGTGTCAAGTTAGTAAGAATGTTATAAACTCTGACTCACTAATTTTTCTACGTTTGGCCTTGAATTAAACATGATTGTGGTACGTAGGAGTGACTCGATATCATTCAAGATATCCTCCGGTCCGTCCACCTACATGCATACTTTATACAAACAATTTTACAAATATGTTCTCGTGAGACCTGGTTATTCGTTAGTTAAATTTATATGTTAAGATACATTTGAATGTAGATATTAACAGCTGAATCGTTAAATATATTACCGAATTTCAATTTGGTCGATCAGTGCTGGCTATCCCGTCGACTTTAGCTCCTAGCTAATTGTTCTTATAAAAACAAAGATGACCAACAATCATGTATATTCTTTTGTTCGAAGGGTTTGAGAGGAAATACAATAACTAAAAAACATAACATGGAGGAACACTCCTTCCCAACTGATCCAAGTAGAAAGTCAGGACGCTGTAAGGAAGTTAATTACAGTGAAACTAGACATAAGGTGGGTGCGTGCGTGATTTGAACGTGCAAATTCAAGAAAACGGTTGTTATATCGGGCGGCATAACGGTTCCGCATGCAGATTAAGTGGTTGAAAACCGGTGCAAGTTATACCGGGTGGCATAACATGCACCGGTTTTTCAGTCACTTGATCTGCATGAGGAACCCAACAAGGAGATAAGTGAGCGACCAGATAGTCTGCATGTCATGCCGACCGGTATGTTAGAATTTTTCCACAACACACGGTAACAACAAACAATGAAGTCAAAATAAGCAACAAGCTTCGTAATGTCCTGAACGAGCACTTATTTGATCCTCCAAATGACAACTATCGGCGACGGATGCAATTTTGAGTTGCCCTCAACATGTCATAATTTGTTAAGCTATATCGATAAAATATTTTCATGTGGAGCATTCGCCTATGCAACAAGAACCATGGCTGCGCATACAACCCTACTAGCAGATCGATATAATGAGGTTACTGTCCCTTCGGGGACATCTGATAAAATTGGAACGATATAATGAGGTTACTAGGATCGATATAATGAGGTTACTGTCCCTTCGGCGACATCTGATAAAATTGGAACGATATAATGAGGTTACTGTTGAGATATATATCCCACATCGGGAATATGGGACCTTGCCTGTGGGTTTATAAGGGTTTGGGCTACTCTCTCTATTGCCAATTGGTTTTGGAGTTGAACCCCAGACTACTTTATCATGGTATCAGAGCGGGTTGCCCACGTACACGTGTGAAGCCCAAAGGTCACACGAATTCCACGACCACCCAAGTTGTTGTCCACGTGTTAGGCTTAAAGATTCGCCACACGTGCGGGGGCGTGTTGAGATATATATCCCACATCGGGAATATGAGACCTTGCCTGTGGGTTTATAAGGGTTTGGGCTACTCTCTCTATTGCCAATTGGTTTTGGAGTTGAACCCCAGACTACTTTATCAGTTACTAGTGAAATCTCTAATTGGGAAACTCAATGTAGCTACGCCATTTCTAGCGATCTATCAGCGTTGAGCTTTACTTGATGCAAATGAGGAGGTCTCCAAAAGGTATGAGGAGCGGGACTGATCTTAGATTTATGCAGAGATTTGTTTACATGTTAATAAGAGTTACATGTAACAAACACCACCTTTGTTTACATGTTAATAAGAGTTACATGTAACAAACACCACATGATAGTTAGTACGACTAGGAGTAACCTTTCGGAACAATAGATGGTTTCGAGACTATAATAACATTCGAGACTATAATAA
Organism: Comarum palustre; assembly: GCA_951800085.1. Lineage (NCBI taxonomy): Eukaryota > Viridiplantae > Streptophyta > Magnoliopsida > Rosales > Rosaceae > Comarum > Comarum palustre. The sequence continues at coordinate 7,246,485 of OX637584.1, read as the reverse complement.
CATAAGAATAAGGGATATTTGACAATACACCTAATTTATTAAGTTTATTTTAAATTAAATCCATCTCTTTATATTCTTTTAAAATACACTCACATATTAATTCGGTTGATTTATTAAAAAAATTTATTTATATTTAATCTTAAAAATAGAACATATTCAAGAATAAAATTGCAAGATTTGCCACTAAATCTTAAACCTTAAAACCCTAACCCCTAAACCCTAAAACCGTATACCCAAAACTCAATTCCTCCTTAAACTCTAACCCATAAATCCTAAACCCTAATCCCTAACTTAAAACCATATGCCCATAACTCAATTCCTCTATTTATAACCTAATTTAAAGGTAGAAAACAAAATGAGCATCAGAAGGTTAAAAATGACAGTGAAAAAATTGAAATAAATTTAAATTTATGAAATAAAATCTATAAGGCAAGCTAAATTATTATATTGAGTGTAAATTTTAAAAAAGTGAAAGGGTTTATCTTAAAAGAAGGTGATTTTTTTTTGGTTTTTCTCTAATTATCTCTAAGAATAAAAGAGAGTAATTTCAAAGAAAAGCCAAACAAATTTTTTACTTTGGAAGGAACATTAACCTTCCACTTAGCCACATCTTCATCTACCAAACTAACATGTATCCTAAACCACATAGGGTGGTCGGGTTGTCAAACTCGGCTCTTTAAGTGAACTTTGAAATTTTTTTGACTTGAAAAACCGGCCCGACCCGGATCGGTCCTAAAATTATCAGGTTTCGCTTAAAAAAACCCGACCCGGACTGGCTTTAAAATTCCAGGTTTGTGTTACGTTTTTTCTAACCCGGACCAGCCCGAAAACAACCCTAGTCTGTATGCTCTTTTGGCTGGAATCGAAGAAATTGACTACAAATTTACTAGTCTTTGCTCCCCCACTCCTTGAAGACAACGGTCCAAAATGAAGATACTTTTAAAAAATTAAGTGAATTTCATTATTTTAATTAGTCAAATTAAATTAGATAATATAAGTGGGTGAATAAAACTTAGTTACCAAAGTTGCATTTTCACCTTTCATGGTTGTTAGGGTTCTATAACATCTCAAAATGTAAAATAGAGTAGCTAGTAGTTGATGTTAAATTGAATGATAGTGACCTTATAAAAGGTTGTAACTTATGATTTTTCATTCATAACATTTATGTGGCTCCAAAGTTCCTTCATGTATTAATAGGTGATCTATTCTACATTCTCAAATTTCAACACACCAACTCAAATCATCTCCTCATCTCTTGAGTTATTTTTCTCCCTCTCTAGTTTATAGTGTTATGGTGATAGATAGAAGGTACTACAAGTTTGTCGGAGTGTTCTTGGCAGCAGTGCAGCTCCAAAACACAAGTGGTCGTTATATCCTACGCGACAAATGTCATCAAACCTTTTGCACCGTAGAGGAGATATAAATTATCTTAAAGAAAGTTAGTGAGACACACATCTCGACTTCATCACTTTCTTATTCCCCTATATACGAGTTAGTAACATTGGTGTTCTTCATGTTCTTCATATGTTTTACATTTTGTAATTATTTATTTAATTATAAAATTGAATTATGAATACATGTATTTACAATATCTAACCCACTTTTGTTATAATCTTAAGACATTTTAGTATTATTTGGTTATCATTTCTTCCAACTAGACGTACTCAGTTGAGCACGATGTCTAGGCTAGAACAATCGAAGCAATGTACTTAAGCGAGGCTCGCCCCATTGAATCCTCACCATCTTATTGGTTGTGTCTGATTGGAATTACCGAATATATCAAAATTAATATTGATATTGCCTATGTACATGTGAACAATTAGTTTGTGTTGCATGTTATATTATTTTTGGCTCGAACAAATAATTTAACATGTGTTGACATATTTTCAGAAATGGAACTTGATTTTGAAAAATCTGTGGATAGGAGTAGCTCTTCGACCAAAGTGCCCATCATCCACGTTACTACTCATGTACTTGTCTCAGTATCTCACGGTGAGAAGCTTGAGTAGTTCAATGGGCTGCATTTTAAGAGATGCCAACAAAATATGATGTTTTATTTGACCACTCTGAATCTAGCAAGACTCCTGACTGAGAAAGCTCATGAGCTCAAGGAAGATGAGCAAAATGATGAGTTAAAGATTGTCATTGTGAATGCATGGAATAGTTGTGACTATCTATGTCGAAACTATATCATGAACGGCTTAGCTGACTCATTGTACAATGTGTACATTAGGATAGGAACAACTAAGAAGTTGTGAGCATCTCTTGAAAATAAATATAAAACAGAGGATGCTGGTGTCAAGAAGTTCATCAAGGGTCGTTTCCTTGATTATAAGATGGTGAATTATAAGACTGTGATGAGTCATTTTTCAGAAATCTAGTTGATCATGCATGAGATTCACGCTGAAGGGGCGAAGCTTGATGAAAGCTTTCAGGTGACATGTGTTATCGAAAAATTGTCACCAGCTTGAAAAGGCTTCAAAAACTACTTGAAGCACAAGGGAAAGTAAATTAGCATGGAAGATCTGGAGGTTAGGCTTCGCATTGAAGAAGACAATCGATGATCTGAAAAGAAGGCTTTGGTAAGTGGCTATTCGGTCAAGACAAATGTTGTGAAACATGGTCAAACCTCAAAGATAAAAAAGTTTAAAAATAAAGGGCCCAAGTTGAAACCAAAAGGAGACATTTTTAAAATATCAAGATTTGAAGACAAGCGCTTCAATTGTAACAAGAAATTTTTTATAGAGGTGTTGACCGTAACCGGCCAAAAAGAAAAGAAAATATAATGTCAATATGCCATTGTCGATGCTGTTAATGATACTGGTAATGTTAAGGAAGCAGAAGAGTTAGATCGAAAATAGTTGAAATGGGGAACTTACAGGATTGGTCCTTGAAAATGGACATGGGGCAGATGGGATGACCTGCGAATCTTCAGTAGAATCTGATTCAACCACACCAGCTTATTCAGAGCAGATCAATCAGTTTTGTATGCAAGGTAAATACAAGGATACAATCAACATTTTACAAAAATCGAAGCAGAAATGTATCCCTTTAACTAAGGATGTTTATATACGTGCTATGGAAGGGTTGATTAAAAGGCAAAAACGCACATCGAAGGTTGTTAGGCTGTAGTGACAAGTTAGGGTATCTGTAACAATGAAAAAATGGGATATTACTTGTGGTTTATAAAGGTTTGGGTTATTCTCTATTGTCAATTGGTTTTAGAGTTGAACCCTAGACTACTTTATTATGGTATCAGATGGGGTTAATCACGTCCACGTATGAAGCCTAAAGGCCACACAAACTCCATGTCAAACCCAAAATGTTGTCCACGTGTTAGGCTTCAAAATTCGTCACACGTGTGGGGGTGTATTGAGATATATAGATCCCACATCGGAAAAAATGATTGTCTGTGGTTTATAAGGGTTTGAGTTACTCTCTCTTTTGTCAATTAATTTTAGAGTTAAACTCCTGACTACTTTATCAGTATTTTTCACAATATCTTGATAATGGAGATAGTCAACATGTTTCTGGAACAACAGAATATAGTCATTGCCTCCTAGGGTGTGTTTAAGATGCTATCAAGGCATTGGTCAATTTTTTCTTGTTCCTCATTTGTGTAAGGGTTAACGTCAAATTTGTTTTGTTTATGTGGAATTAACATGCAATTATCTTGTGTCAGGTGGTCTGAGGAGTTTGGTACACCTACGATTAAGCATACCAGCATTGAAGGCAACAACCTGACTTACAACTTCCAACTTCCAACTTCCAACTTCCAACTTCCAATTTTAATTTTATTCTGATTATTTGCTTTCAATGAAGCTTATAATTTTTACTAAGCTGCATCGTATGTCTTCTGATAGAAAAAATGCATTATGGTTTAGCAGGTACGAAACTGAGTCTAACTTTTAAAAATGAGCCCTTAAATTATAATATTTAATAAAATTTATTTTCTCTTTTAAAAAAAATTCATAAACTAAAACTATAAACTCAAAATCTAACTACATAAAACATTAGAAATTTTTTTATACTTACTTACACTACTCATTTTTTTTTCTAAAATAGTAACTAATGATTGTAATATAATGCTTATTTTTTACTAAACTAATGTGATCATACAATGAGAAAAGAAAATTTTTGGCCCTTAAAGGTTCAGGACCCTGTGTCTATCAACTCTTAAAACTCGATTCAGATACAGATATAAGATTTAGAATAATAGGATCCGTGTGGTTTCATGTACACATGGTTGAACATATGCTGATATTCAGAAATTGAAACCTATTTGACTTCTAAATCTTGTGATAGTGTGTATTGTCAGTTTTATGTACCAACTTAAAGATAGTAGACATGGGATGGTAAAGAAGAGTGGATGTGTGAGACACTCTAAAACACCTTGAATAGCTGAGAAATACTCTCTCTCAGTTGCATTTTATATATGTGAAACCTTATCGGTGGTAAAAGCGATATGGAAATTTGATGTTAATCAGATATTGACACGAGTCTTTTACACCCTGATCGAGTGATACATGTGCAAGATTGATCGTTGAGTTAACATAAAGTAATGCGGTACCTTGATTTTAATATGTTGCAGTGAGAAACTGATTTGATTTTAATATGTTGCAGTGAGAAACTGATTGTATGGTGTTTGCATTCTTAACCGATCTAATTATTACTGTTTGGCAGTTAAGATGCTCTTAACAAACAGAAATATATTCGTTGGAAAGGAAAAAAAATTTCCTCGACTAAGATACTCATACCTGACGGATAAATTATGTTGGCAAATTTCATCAACTAAGAGTATCCTAACCGACGAAATATGATCTGTCGGCTAGGATAATCGTAGTCGACGGATATTATTCCGTCTGCTAGGAGTCTCTTAGTTGACGGATCATATTTCGTCGGCTAGGATACTCTTAGTCGACAGAAATATCTTCTTAGCCGAAAGAATATTTCGTCGGCTAAGAAGATAAAGTTCAATTATTCTCTGACACTACGCAGAACAAATATTTCCTTAGTCGATGGATTATGATCCTTAGGAGACGGAATATTCCGTCAGCTAAGGTGAATCAATAATTGAAAAATGCAGAATGCTTCTCCGACTATTCATTCCTTCCTGCATTCATCAAAAAAATTCTTCTATCTCTATCAAAAAATCTCCATATATACAACTCATCGAGTCTGACGTCTCTAGCTCCATACTCCGATCTATAGCTAGCATTTTTATCATTGGTACGTACTGTTTAACTTTTCTTATTTATTTTCGACGGAATTCGTTTAATTTTCAATTATATTTTGTGCCATATCGATTTGTTTAATTCATATTTTTACTACGAGTTTATGTGTGTGTATATATAACCATGCATATATATATAGGATTAATTAATATTATGAGTTGATTAATTGGGTGTACGTACGTAGGTGTATATATGTATATTATTATTTTTGCACTATCAGAAAAAAGCCTTTAGCCGACGAAATTTTTTTCGTCGGCTAAAGTCCACTTTAGCAGACGAAAAAAAATTTCGTCGGAGTTAAATTTTCATCGGCTAAAGTGGAATTTTAGCCAACGGAAAAAAATTTCGTCAGCTAAACTAATTTTTTCGTCGGCCATAGTTAAATTTTAGCCGACGAAATTTTTTTTTGTCGGCTACAGTGATTTTTTCGTCAGCTATAGTATGTGAATTTTAGCCGACGAAATTTGAAAAGTTTAGCCGACAAAATACCCTAATTTCGTCGGCTAAAGTAACTTTTAGTTACAAAATTGCACTACAGATATTTCGGTGTCCGATTGACTATTGTGATACCAATCTGGAAGCAGAACGGCCCTACGAGTCAAACTTATCGCTAACGCCATGACATACAGGCTTTTTTGGCCATCCGAGTTCGTTTAAGGCTTCAAAATGAAGTTTTTCTAAATGCTTAACACACGAAAATGCCCATATCTACATCTATATGAGGTATTTTGGTCGAACCTTCAACACAACAAACACTCACCATAATGAGACGCAAATGTCCATCTAAAAATTTTAAGACATTTACCCCTCGATGATAGGACTTCCCATATAGATAAATAATAGTAAATAGCAGGCATGTTGTGATTCCGGTCATCAAAATTCACAAACAAAAATACGACCTTCAGATATCATCAAACGTAGAGTTTGTTTTAGAAACAGAACATTTACTTAAAGCTTAGTAAACAAGTTATACAACATTAGTACGCATGTTGTGATTCCGATGATCAAAGTTGAGAAAAAAATTCCGACCGTCCAATATGATCATTATGTTGAAATATGTCTATAGGAAAAAATTCAACTTAATCTGACAACGTTAAGAGCTCGATCCTTACGGTCAATCCCGTAAGTCAAACCCCTTAACGCACGGAAACGGCCATTTGACCGTTTAAATTACGTATTTTGCCCAGACCTTCAACTGAAAATAGTTTCAAATCGATGAGACGCAACCAGTGGTATAAAAATTTTATGAAAAATAACTACCGGAGATAGGGCTACCTCTAGGGAGAAAGAATGGAAAATTGAGTTAACCACAATTATCGGTACCGAGAATTTACCGGAATTACTTGATTTTTCAATCATAGACGAATTTCACCATTCCGGTTCTATCTTATTTCACGACTTTTTTTCGTTTGAAGCTTCTACGTATAGGGTTTAGGGTTTTAGCCGACGAAATTAGGGTAATTCGTCGGCTAAGGTTAAATAAATAAATAACTATAGCCGACGAATTTTGTCGGCTAAAGTTAATTAAAAATTCAAATTTTTTGGCAGGGATTTTTAAAATTTTGAAATTTTTCGACTAAAATTTTGAACTTTAGCCGACAAAAAATTTCGTCGGCAAAAGTTCAAAATTTTCTATATCTTTCATTTTTCTCCTCCTCCTCCTCCTCTTCATCTTCCTTCCTTCCTCCTCCTCCTATTCCGGCCGCAACAACGCACTCCTTATCCTAAATCATTCTCCTCCTCCTTCCTCCTCTAAATCCTTCTCCTCCTCCTTCTCTAAATTCTTCTCCTCCTCCTCCTCTAAATTCTTCTTCTCCTTCCTCCTCCTCCTTCTCTAAATTCTCCTCCTCATCTCCCTCTCCTAACCTTCTCCTCCTAGGCTTGCTCCTATCCTCTTCTCCTCCTCCTCCTCTTGTCCTTCTCTACCACCGGTGTAAAAACGAAAAAGAAGTAAAAGTTTTAATCAAAAATACAAGAAATTAAAAAAGAAAAAAAATATGAAAAAAATAAAATAACTATAGCCGACGAATTTTAATAAAATTTGTCGGCTAAAGTTAAAAAAAGAAAAAAAATAATAACATAAAAAAATAACTTTAGCAGACGAATTACCCTAAAATTCGTCGACTAAAGTTAAAAAAAGAAAAAAAAATAATTATAGCCAACGAATTACCCTAAAACTCGTCGGTTAAATTTTTAAAAAATAATAATAATAACATAAAAATAATAATAACTTTAGCCGACGAATTACCCTAAAATTCGTCGGCTAAATTTTAAAAAAGAAAAAAAACTTTAGCCGACGAAATTCGTCGGCTATAGTTAAATAAAAAAAAATAATCGCTATAGACGACGAAATTTTATTAAATTTCGTCAGCTAAGGTCCAAAAATTCGTCGGCTAAAATCTAGAAATTAAGCGACGAAAAATTTCTTCGTCGGCTAAATAACTGACTTTAGCCGACGATGAACAGTAATTTCGTCGGCTAAAGTCTTGACCGACGGCTTTTTCCCGATGACTTTCGTCGGCTAAGACTTTAGCCGACAAAATTTAGGGTTTAGCCGACGAAATTTTTGCGTCGGCTAAAGTGATTGTTCTGGTAGTGTTGTGTGGATTATTGATTATATATTTGTTTATATAGATGTATATAAATTTATGTGTGTGAATTATTAATTATGTATGCATATATATACATTATAGTATGTATGTGAATTGAATAAATTTTATATATGTTGCATGTTAAAAATAATAATATAAATGTTTAGATTTTCAATGTTTATATATATATATATATATATATATATATATATATATATATGTGTGTGTATTAAATGTGTTTTTATAATGTAAATCTTTATGAGTATTTTTTGTGTCCAATGTTAATTTGTATATATATATATATATATATATATATATATATATACCACTTACTGGTTGCATATATATGGATGTATATATATATATATATATATATATGTGAATTATTAATTTTGTATGTATATATATGTGTGAATTATTAATTTTGTATGTATATATATAGATTATATATGTTATGTATGTATATAATATATATATATATATATATATATATATGTTTGTTGAAAATATTGGTCTATTAAAATCATTATTTGTGTTAAATTTTATTTATTATCATGATGACGTTTTCTTGGTGATATATTAAATTAAGAATTATTTTCGTGATAATTTTATAGTTTATGATCGATTATATATAAATTTGTGTTTCTAATAATAAGCTGTAACCTCTTTTATTACAGGTTGCAACATAGACAGAAGCTGGATGTAGTTAGATATTGGGTTTGTACCATACATGAGAGATATTTTTGAGTTTATTGAGTTCGTCGGTCGACACACTCTTCTTGGACAAGTTTCACACAATTGTCCTTGCATAAAATGTCGCAACAGATCTGCTACTCATGTAACTTTTGAGGACATGTATCTTCACCTGTCACAATACGGCATTTGTCACAGTTATACGACTTGGACATGGCACGACGAAGTTCCTGAACATATGCACACACTTGCAGATATTCAAGCACAACGTAATCAAGGCGAGTCTTCTAGTGCCAATTACGGGGACCCTGCTGTGATGAATTTCCTAAATGATACTTTTCCATACGCCTCATCATATGATGAAAGTGTGCCACATGAAAACAACAATACAACCTTGCATGATGTCTCTTAGGTTGGCAGTAATGACTACTATGAGAATTATAATAGGCTTCGCTGGCAAGCATAGACACAATTGTACCCTGAAAGTGAGCATACTGTGTTGGAAACTATCATGAAGCAGATGAGTATCAAAAACAAGAGGAACAAGACTATTTCTTGTTTTAATGATGACCTTACACTTTTGAAGGAATTGCTTCCTGCTGATAACAATTCTCTAAAAAAAATTTGATAAGGTTAAAAACATCTTGTGTGTCGTCGGTCTTGTGTACATCAAGATAGATGCATGCGTTAATAACTACATCATTTTGTACAAAGATTATAAGGATGCAATTAACTGCCCACACTGTTATGAGTCAAGGTATGAAACACACTCTAGTTCTGGACAGACAAGCTTAATTTCAAGGAAGGTTCTTTGCTATTTTTCATTGGGTCCTAGTCTACATCGTCTCTATATTTCTTCACATACGTCCAAGGATATGAGATGAGATGACATCACGAAAGACACCAATGATCGGATATGATAGATCCGGATAATCTTACATACCCCGCATACGAGGAGGCTTGGAAGCACTTTGACCATTCATTTCCTGAATTTTCCTTGGATTGTCGAAACGTCATACTTGGACAAGCAACAGACGGATTCAATCCTTCAGGAGACAAGAATTTGTCTTACAGTATATGGCCAGTGATTGTATTTCCTTACAATTTACCTCCTCAAATGTGTATGCGAATAGATTATAATTTTCTTACTCTGTTAGTTCTAGACAAGTATTCTCTAGGAAAGTGCTTGGATGTGTACCTGAGGTCATTAATCGACGATCTCCTACATTTATGGGAATATAGAATCTATACTTTTGACAGGTATGACAAGACTTCCTTCTAGATGAAAGTAGCAGTTATTTTCACCATCAGTGATTTTCCTGCTTTAGGGATGTTGTTTGGTCATACTACCCATAGATACAAGGCTTGCCCTCTATGTATAGATCAGGTCAATTCGAGTTATCATGCCAAAAAAATTGTTTACTTAGGATCCCGTAGTTGGCTTGTAGAGGATCACCCATGTCGGTTCGATGCAGAAGTTTTTGATGAGACTCAGGAGCATGATCCGAAACCAGAAATGAGGTTTGGTCAATAGATTCTGGATAAGCTAAACCAACACTGGTTTGGAACATTGAGCAGCAACAAGTATGTAACTAACTTGAATCCTCCCATGCCTGATGACTTTAAGTGTTAGACGCACAAGAGTTCATTCTTTAAGTTGTTTTATTGGTCCACGTTGAAAATCAGACATAACTTGGATGTCATGCATATAGAAAAGAATGTTTGTGACAACATCCTTGGAACAATTCTGGACATCAAAGACAAGTCTAAAGATAAGGACGAACAGAAAGACCGGCAAAGGTTATATGCCTCAAGCAGGCTACACTGTGGTTCCTGATAAGAGGTCTGAAATATTTTAGTGGCTTTGTGAGGTTAAATTTCTGAGTGGGTATGCCGGAAATATAACTCGATGTATTAAAAAAATCGGCGAAAATAGGATTAACGGGTTGAAAACCCATGACTGTCATGTTCTGCTGCAGCGTCTTCTTCCTGTGGTCATTCACCCATATTTGTAGAGTGATGCGGTTGACACGTTGGTAGCTTTGTCCAAGTTTTTTCAAAGGTTGTGTGCTAAAGAGCAAAAAAACAGATGTTTGGTCATTGCAAGAAGATATTGCGTATATCATGTGCAAGCTGGAGAGGATCTTTCCCCCCACTTTCTTTAGTATAATGGTCCACCTCATGCTCCACCTTCCTGAACAAGTGTTGCTTACGGGTCCGGTACAATATACTTGGTGCTATCCAAACGAGAGGTATCTATCCAATCTATTCCTTTTTAGCTAAAGTCTCAAGATACATGAATTTTTTTCATTAACTTTAAGTTGCAGGCAACTTGGAGATTACAAGAAGATGAACAAGAACAAACGTTTACCTGAAGGTTCGATCATGGTGGCTTACATTGTTGCTGAGTGTGTAACCTACTACAACACATATCTTAATAATGACGTCACGTGAGGGGAATCTTCAGGAGGGGAAAACAATTCCATTTATCAGTTTTTTTTTCAAACGATGTACAACCATATGGCAGGCTAGGTAAGGAATACAGATTGCATGGCCAAGAGTTGAGGAGGAGTCCGCATGTACACAACCCTCAAAGGAGCTACTGATCTCGACAAAAAAGCAGAATGATAGTAGTTCAAAGAAACCATGTCTTGAAGCCAATGAAAAATACCCATTTGATCCTGGTAATTGCCCTCCAGTTGCAAGTTATCATCACAACATTCAAGATGAAGTACGTCGATATTATCTACAAAAAGGTTCTTCTCAGCCAAGACTTGAAATTTTTCCTACTACGAGTTTCGGGGAAACAGATAGAAGATTTCCTGAAGCATGGTATGATGAATGACCTACTTGGTTGGAGTACAGTGTAGAAAAATATGTAGTATATTGTCTCTTTTGTTATTGTTTTAGACAAAGATGTGACAATGCTTTTGTGGTTGGCAGATTTAAGAATTGAAAGAAGAAGACTTTAGAGGGTAAACATGTTAGAGGTTCAAATAGCGCTCATAATAGGTCCCGACTAAACTATGAAGCATTACTAAAGTAAAATATTACAACCATATTGTCAAATCATACAAGTCAAGACCGAATTGACTATCGGACTTGCCTAAATGCATCAATAGGTGTTGTTAGGATACTTTTGAAGCAAGGAATTTCGTTTCGTGGACACGATAAATCTGAAAATTTCAATAATCGAGGAAATTTTCTTGAAATTTTGGAATGGCTATGCGGTTGTAATGACGACATAAAAGTGGTCACACTGAAGAATACTTTAGTGAATTTGAAGTTAACATCACCTAATATACAAAAAGATATTGTAAGTGCTATTTCAACTGAAATTATCAATACAATTGCTCATGAACTTGGTGATTCTCGATTTGCTATTCTTGTTGATGAATCTTGAGATATGTCCTCAAAGGAGAAGATGACAATTGTACTTCGATATGTGGTTAATGGAAACGTGATTGAGCGTTTTGTGGGCATTGAGCATGTAACAAATACCAATGCTACTACACTAAAGAAAACTATTGATGATTTTTTAAGTCGACATAATTTGAGTATCTCAAGGCTGTGAGAACAAGGATATGATGGAGAAAGTAATATGCGAGGTGAGCTGAATGGTTTAAAAACACTTATTTTGAATGAAAATCAGTGTGCATTTTATGTGCATTGTTTTACTCAGCAACTACAGTTAGCTTTGGTAGCAGTGGCAAAGAATCACGATTTGGTTTCTGTTTTTTTTACTTTGGTTGCTAATGTGGTGAATGTGGTTGGAACATCTGCTAAAAGACGAGATATTCTTCGAGAAAAGCATGGAGATGAAATATTAGAAGCACTAGAAAATAATGACCTTTCAAGTAGACAAGGCTTGAATCAAGAAACTACTGTGAAGCGAACTAGTGATACACGATGAAGCTCTCATTATGATACGATAATCAGCTTGGTTAGAATGTTCAAATCTATGATGGATGTACTTGAGGTAGTTAGAATTGATGGAACAAGCTCCGAACAAAAGCTAGAAGCAAATGTTTTATTAGATTGCATGCGATCATATGAATTCATCTTTTTGTCTACACTTTATGAGAAAAGGAGTTCTGGAGCTCACAAATGATTGTCAAAGGTGTTGCAAAAGAAAAATCAAGAAATTGTGAATGCTATGAATTTGGTTACTACATGTAAGAAACGATTGCAGGCAATAAGAGAGAATGAATGAGATTCTTTACTCACACAAATTTCTTTCTTTTGTGAGAAACATTCTATTAAAGTTGTTAACATGGATGAATGTTTTGCAGCTCCAGGGAAATCAAAGTGCAATGCTCAAGGGATCACAAATTTACATCATTATCGTGTTGAGTTATTCTGTACTATTATAGATAACCAGCTTCAAGAGTTGGATGATCGTTTTAGTGAGAAGAATACCGAGTTACTTCTCTGTATGTCATGTTTGAACCCGAGCAATTCATTCTCAGCCTTTGACAAAGAAAAGTTTATACATCTGGTGAAATATTATCCTCAAGATTTTTCTGCACATGATCTAGAGATACTTGATGATCAACTTGAAAATTATATTGCAGACATGCAATCCAACATTGAGTTTTCTGAATTGAAGGGAATAACTAGTCTTGCACAAAAGATGGTGCAGACAAAAAAAGATGCAACTTATCCATTGGTTAATTTACTCTTGACATTAGCATTGATTTACAAGTTGCGACTGCAAGTATAGAGGGAGTATTTTCTGCTATGAACATTGTAAAGACTCGGTTATGCAGTCGAATGGGTGACCAGTTTATGAATAATTGCTTAATTTTATATATCACGAAAGACATTTTTATTGGAATAGATTATGAAACTATCATACAACAATTTCAAAAGATGAAATCTCGTCGAGGACAATTACCTTTGTAATAGATAAGAATTAAATTTAAATATTATTAATGTTTTTTTATTTATAATTATTTTTATTTTATTTATGTGCTCCACTCGTCTGAAATTTCTGACTACGCCACTGTGTGGTGCTATTTTGTTTGCTCAAACATCTCAAGCGCCGCCGAATCGTCTTAACTAATTTGGCAATGTAACACCCCGTCAAGAAATTTACCTTTCTACCGGGATTAGGCGGGTTACAGAGGGTTGTAACTGCGCTATTAGTTTCCCCGAAGTTTTAACGAGTGTAAAGTTTGGATATTTTTGTAGTATTGGTGCGTGTTCGTACCTTCGAGAAGGGTGCCAAAGTATTCGGAGTCAAGGGACACTCGGAAATGACCTATTTAAAGGGTCAAAATTTAACTTTTTGCCACTTCGAGTTTCTCAGAAAACTTCATTCACGAAAGTTGTAGTGCTCGACGATACGAGTTGGGGGACACGCGGCTGGTGTGAATCGGATACTGGGTGGAGAAGTTATGGTCAACAGAAGTGAAGTTTCCATTTTTAGAAAGTATATAAATAGAAAGGGTGGATTTCCAAAAAGGGAAATAATCCATTTTCTTCTCCCCTTCCACGCGCGCGCGTTCTTTCACTATTCAAAAATTTAAACTGACCCGACCCAGACCCGGCCGACCCGACTTTTGCGACGAGCTCCGGTCACCAGAGACGTCGAGGACGGTCAGGATATCTTCCCCTCCTTCGTTCGAGCCTCCCTATGGTGGTGGCTTGATCCAGTTCGGCCTGGAACAATGCCTCTAAGCTTGCAGAGTACGGCGTCGAGACCCGGTTCTCGACCAGACTGGTTCTCCGGCGTGGGGCGGCTGTGAGCCATGAAACCAGTCCAGAAATGATGCCCAAGATGTTCTGGGCGGACCTCCGGTGGTGTTGAAGCTCAACACGGTGGCAGGAGCGGCTGAGGTGGAGGAAGCCCTTTTCAGGGCAGTTTTGGGCCACTTCCCGGCCGAGTTGATCAAAACCCAGGTATTAAAGCTATTCCCCTTAATGTGATCTACAACTTTCATGTTTTGAGTTTTTTAAAAATTCGGTGTTTTGGGTGGAGGCGCGTGACGCCCACGCGTCGCCGGCTGTGGCTGCACGTGAAGGCGTGTCCTGCAATTCTAGGAGTTCTGGTTGCTCCTATAGCCCTTCTGACATTCTTAGGGGTAGTGAGTTGCCCAAGGATCATGTACTCGTCGATACGAGCGCGTGGATATATAATTTGCCAGTTTCGGTTATCGTTTAGTGTGACGTTCAATCGAATCGAGTCATTATTACCTTCGTGTGGTAACTAAAGTCGATTGCATAATTGTAGGTGTTTATTGATCGACCAAGTGTTGAGGATTTACCCTGTGGCGATAGTTGACGCAGCGGGATTTCGAGGTAATTAATCTTCAACTGAGGGTGCAATACCCTTGGCGGCTTTGTCTTTTTACAAGGCTGTCACTGAGTTGGAAATTCCATAAGTACCCTAGGTTGTCTTGTCTATTTACAGGGGCGGCCATTGGGGCAAATATTTCTAAAATACCCCTAGCAGCTTAGCATTTTTACCAAGCTGCCATTGAGGGTGAATTGACTATACTGCCCTTGATAGTTTAAGATAATTACAAAGGTACCCTTCAGTTGACAATATTACCCCTAGATGATTTGTTATTTATGTGGATGCGTTTATATATATTTTTATGTATTAATGTTGTATATAATTGTGGAGGAATGTTCGGGATAATCCTGATAGATAGTTGGGTGGTAAATACCTCAATGGAGAGGTTCAACTACGGAATGGCCTTAGTCGTACATCATCCACAATAGGTAGTCGACCGATAAATAGAAAAGCGGGATTCGCCCGGTTAGAATGTTAATTGATAAGAGCTACGTGTGGCTTGATCCTTGAGGACAGGGTACGTAGGCAGCCTAACCGGGATTCAGGTGCAGTCACAAATATTAATAGAACCCTAAGTTCTCTAAATGATTGGTTGGAGATCAAAATGCGGAAATCGGGATAACCTCCGGCTGTGAGGTCTATTCTGGTAACGTTTGGATTGTTGGAAATTGGTTTGGAAAGAAGGTTATCCCTTCTCGAGAGGGATTACGAGTAAATCTCCCTCAGGATAGGTCCCGCACGTCCTAACCCGGGTTTAGAAATGTAAACTTGGGCCGGGGCGTGACAAACAATCTCTAAAGATAGCTAAATTTAGGTGCAAGTATATTCAAAATTGAGATCAAGTGAATATACGTTTAAAATTTATCAACCATTTATGCAGAAAAATGCCATTCACAACAACACGTATTTGATTCCGTTGTTTCCACGGTGATTGTTTTAATTCATATGTAATTTGTAATGTGGATTTTGGATTGGTTACGTAAGATTGGGCAGTTGTGTGAGGCGAGGGATTTGTCGTTGATGGAGATGAGGCTGATGGGTTTGGCAGTTTGGCTCATATACGTACATATATGAATGGTATACATCAAGTCATGAATCGTCTAATCGGATTTAAGAAAATGATCGGATGATTCACTACTTGATGTATGTTATATATATATATATATATATATATAGTAGAACTTTTCGAGGTTGAGAGTGGTTTTGCCGAGTAGGAATACGTATAATATTTTGGTTTTCGGGTATTGTAAGTTGGGAATGTTGGAGGAGGCTAAGTAGAGTTGTGAGACAAAATGAGTAAGAGTGATGGCAAATGAAGTTTTTATTTTTATTATTTATTTATATATATAAGAAGTTACTCATAATAGTTGTAGAATTGTTAGGAAGTCGATGTTTTTAGTATTGTGATATGACCAATCAAGCAACATGATGTAGAACGAAGGAGGGTCGTTTGATCGTGACAAATTATTTCCAGACATCCAAGTTCGTTGGGCTTCTAGAAGATTGTTTTAATTATTTTTAGAGTTTTATTTTTATTTTTATTTTTATTATTTTGTTTTGTTTTATTTTAATTAATTTGTTTTAGACTATTTTATTTTAATCTATGGGCTTTTAGGTTTCATTGTTAGTCGTCTTAAGGTTTGTTTGCTTCTATATAAGGAGCATCTATCAATTGTATTCGTTAATCTTAATTTTATTAAAAAAACCTTTGAGTTTATCTCAATTCCTGGTGAATTCCAGAACTTCTCGTGGATTCGAGATCAAAAATAGATTGGTGGATTCCAATCTTCTATCCCTTTATTTTTCGCTGCATCAATTGGTAATCAGAGCTTTGTGGATTCCTGGTGAGTGATCTATCGATTTGATTCAGAAGCAAAAAAAAGAGAAAAAAGGAAGCTAGCATGTAATATTGGATATTTACATTACCAGATTGCAATGATTTCAGAATAACGTGTTACATAAAAAACAAGGTATGATCAACAATAATTGATAGTGATTTGCATGAGAATTTTGTTGCCAGCAAGGTTGTTCATTCCCTTCAATTACCGATAGTAAAGTTGAGCAGTCCATTTTAGATTGATGATCGTGCATATGTGACAGAGGTTTGTAGAGTTCTCATCTCTATAGGAGAATTTTAGAACAATGAGGTTACTTGTCATGCGATTGATATGGATGATAGTGATGTATTTTTTGGAAAATCATGGCATGAAAGCGTCAAGGTAGTTATTGGAAAGATGAAATATATTTATTCATGAAGGAGTTGAACAAGATTACAATCAAGCTTGCAAAGCCTAAAGTGTGTGAAAAGATTGTTGAAGAGGAGTTGAACAAGATTGAAATCAAGCCTACAAATCTTGAAGTGTGTGAAAATAATGTTGTAGAAATCACTTTGCAGATTAAAGAAGAATTTGCTCATGTTGACTCGGTTGTCAGTATTGAAGAAACCTCGTCTCATATGACTTTTTCAGAACCACAACCAGAACCAATAGTTATTTAAGAAGACAATTTTAGGAATCATGAAGACTTCTCTCAAATTGCATTTGACAGACTCATCTATGGTGTTGGATTCATGATTGTGCCTTCAATGTTTGCAGAGTCTTCGATTTCTAATCCACAAGTTCAATTATTGGATTTATTACTGAGTTTGTTTTCTACAAATTTTTCTTTTTTATTCAAGATGAACTCGATGTCTAGTTCTTTTGAAGTGGAGGAGACTGATGTAGAACGAAGGGAGGTCCTTTTCCTACGGAAAATAAAGATTGGAGAACATTTTGATCGTGACAAATTATTTCCAGACATCCAAATTCGTTGGGCTTCTAGAAGACTGTTTTAATTATTTTTAGAGTTTTATTTTTATTATTTTGTTTTGTTTTATTTTAATTATTTTGTTTTAGACTTTATTGTTAGTCGCCCTATGGTTTGTTTGCTTCTATATAAGGAGTCTCTATCAATTGTATTCGTTAACCTTGATTTTATAAAAAAAACTTTTGAGTTTATCTCAATTCCTGATAAATTTTAGAACATCTCGTTGATTTAAAATCAAAAATAAATTAATAAATTTCAATCTTCTATCGTTTTATTTTTCGCTCCATCACACCACCAAATATGTGTTCTTAATAGATAAGTTTCCAATTAGATAACGTAAGTACACATCGTGATTGACCACGTTGTAGCTAGAATCATGAGTAGAAATGTGCACAAGAACAAATTATTGTTTAAGCACGTAACTCTATGAGGATATGCATGATACGATTCCTAAGCTAATATTAATCATAATTTAGAGTTTCATGCATTGAGTGGAACAGTCGTGGGGAGCACAAAGTGAACCCTACAAAAGGTCAACTGTCAACAAATAACTTCCACCTTCCCAAAAACAACTAGCCAAAATCACCAATAAAACACAAAATTAAAACATCTTCGAGCTCTTAAAAATCAAACCCTATCCATACGTGCTAGAACTCCCTCTAATTTCCATTCCTTCCCTCCGAAATATCCTCCTTCATCCCTTTTTCCATTCTATCTTGCCCAATCCAGATTCTTCTCTCCCAATCCCATTTTCCATTTTGTTTCAGCTGCACAATTTCCTGAGATTTTTTTTCCAGACAATAAAAAAAATACAGGAATAGATAATTCATCCATTAGCTATAGTCAACCGGAGGAGATCATAGATCAGACTTGATGGAGAAAAACACGCCTGCGCCTGAAAAGTCGGCGAGTTTTCCTAGACAACAATCCAGCAAGAAGAACATCTTTTCAGGCCCCACCACTCCAAGACAACCTTATGACACCATCGACGAGGAGGAGATAGGAGAGATAGTAGGTGCCTCCGATCATCAAGAACCTCATGTCTCCGAGATGAGCCACGATGAAGTTCTTAAACAAGTCGATTGCTTCTTGGTGCTCTTGACCGAATCAGCCAAAGAGAATGGTGACAACTTGCCGGAGGTTCCCGGCTCGGCGGAGACGCTCTCCAAAACTCTCAACGACATGATAAAGAACTACCGCAAAGGCATGGCGAGGTTCGGCGAAAATGAGGCCGAGGATGCGACGTTCGTGGAGCTGGTGAATCGGATATCGAAGATCTCGACCCTTTTAGGGGATATCCCTTACAACTCGGCAACGGCAGAGACGTTGAACAGGACCAGTGCAGTTCTGCAACGTGCCATGGCGTTGTTTGACGAAGAATTTCGCAGCCTTCTGAATCCAGGTGAGACTAATAATAACAAGACAGCAGACTCGAACCCTAACCCTAGCTCTCATGCGCATAGCTTGTCTAACAAGTTAACAGCCAAGCTGGCCTCGTTCAACAACCACCATAACAATCATGACTCGGATCGGAAGCCAGCCGAGGCTGCATCTGAACCGGATTCATTGGAGGAGTTCCCGTCGTTTCAGCCGGAGAGCATAGCCACCATGACAAAAATCGCCACCGTTATGATTGCCTCAGGATACGAGAAAGAGTGTTGCATGGTTTATAGCTTTTCACGACGTAATGCATTCAAATCGGCTCTCCACGATATCAGATACGAAAACATTAGCATTGACGATGTCCAGCGAATGCAATGGGAAGCTCTCGAAGGAGAAATCGCCACATGGATCAGCGCCGTCAAGACATGCTCCAGCGTTCTCTTCACTGGCGAGAAGAAGCTCTGTGACGCCGTCTTCGAAAGTCACCCCTCGATAGCAGACGACATGTTCGAAAACCTTGCAAGGGCTGTAGTTTTCAAGCTCTTTAACTTCGCCGACGCTGTCGTGCTGACGAAGTGGTCGACAGAGAAGTTGTTCAAGATATTGGACATGTATGAATGCCTCAGAGATCTGGTCCCGGCTATTCGAGGCTTCTTTTCAGAAGAGAATGTCAAGGACCTGATCTTTGAGGTCAAGGCGGCCAAGAACCGTCTCGGCGAAGCAGCCGTGAGCATATTCTGTGATCTCGAGAATTCTATCGAGTCCGATAACGGAAAAACACCGGTACCAAGTGGTGCGGTGCACCCCTTGACACGTTACGTCATGAATTATCTAAAATATGCTTGTGAGTACAAGGACTCATTGGAAGAGGTGTTTCAGCAAAACCATGACACACAAGAAAGCAGCGGCAGTAACACCCCCGGAACGACGCCATCCTGGTCGCCGTTTCAGTTGCAGTTGATTACCGTAATGGACATGTTGGACGCGAATCTAGACATGAAGTCTAAGCTGTACAGAGACTCGGCGTTACGGTACATTTTCTTGATGAACAACGGAAGGTACATTATGCAAAAGGTCAAGGGTTCTACCGAGATTCACGAATTGATGGGCAATACGTGGTGTAGAAAGAGGTCGACGGACTTGAGAGGGTACCATAAGAATTACCAGAGGGACACTTGGGGCAAGGTCTTACAGTGCCTCAACCATGAGGGTTTGATGGTGAACGGAAAGGTGTCGAAGCCAGTACTGAAGGAGAGGTTCAAGAGCTTCAATACACTGTTTGATGAGATACACAAGACGCAGAGTACGTGGGTTGTGAGCGACGAACAGCTTCAGTCGGAGCTTAGAGTTTCGGTGTCAGCGGTGATGATTCCGGCGTATAGGGCTTTCTGGGGGAGGTTCAAGCAGCACTTGGATTCCGGGAGGCAAACAGAGAAGTATATAAGGTATCAACCGGAAGATATTGAGAATATGATTGATGACTTGTTTGATGGGAACCCTGTTTCTATGGTGAGAAGGAGATGAACTGAGTAAAGGAGTAAAGATTGTTTCATGCTAGCACGTTGGTACTGTTGGGGAAATTTGAAATTAAGTTTCTGGTTTGTTGTATAACACAAATTAAGACTCTATGTTAGCATTATTGTACTTAGATTGTAGAATCTTACATGAAATTTTGCAGCTTGCATGTAATTAATTGTTAAGTATCCAATTTCAAATGGAGCTCTTCGAGGAAAGCTTTTTGAAGGCTATAGACGTGATACTGAATTTCTGAAGAGC
This sequence comes from Comarum palustre, assembly GCA_951800085.1. Taxonomy (NCBI): domain Eukaryota; kingdom Viridiplantae; phylum Streptophyta; class Magnoliopsida; order Rosales; family Rosaceae; genus Comarum; species Comarum palustre. The sequence continues at coordinate 7,225,702 of OX637584.1, read as the reverse complement.
TTTACGGTTAATGACACTTCCTTGGCCGGGCTACCGATATTTTTATTGTCCATTGAGCTGAGACTGGCACCAGCTTTAGAAAGAATTGCACAAGACAATCAAGACTCTAGCTTCCACGATAAAATTGGTTTATCTTTTCCTTCAATTACGGAACATATATGGCGAAGCAAATAGTGTGGCCAATTGGTTTGCACACCTTGCTAATGTGAAAGGTTTAGATGAATTTAAGGTAGATGAAACACCTGTGATTATCTAGAATATTTTCTACGATGACTTGCATAATATTTCAAGAGATTTAGGCAATATGTCCCAACTATGTATCATTCTGTCTTAAATAATACATATCAGATCATGTAGCGTTGAGGATCCCGGCTAATAGGACTGACCACATGCTTTATTTCAAAACAAATTGGCTTGAGACTTGCAAAAGCTGGAGGAGTTCTTTCTTCCTTTCCTTTTTCCAGCAACTGAGTGAAATTCAAGAGGCATGAGATGCATGTATAAATCTCTTACTGATGAATTAATTAGTTCTCATCTTGATGCATATGAAATCAAGAAACATATACCATCTCATGTATCTGAGATCCACAATCTTAATAACCCAGAAGAACAAATTTCTAACAACCGACTTATAAGTATGTAACTCTTCTGGGTTTAGGTTTTACATCAATTATTGGAGATTTCCTAAGCCACTATTCGCTCCCTGATCCGCTCCAGCCATTCACTAGTAAGATCAGACTCAAGTTCTGCATCACCACCATCAACAATTTATCTTTATACCATAGTATGTTAATTAGCAAGCAGTAATTTCTTCTCTCCAAAGTAGGATTATACTTCTAACTTAACATGGTAATGCGGAATTGGTTGGGGAGGCAGCTATGTGCTTAAGCAGAAACAAACCATGAATTTTAAGCTACACAACACATTGGCGTGACATTATTTGGAAATCAATCTAGCTATTTGGAAATACGTGTTGGGAAATCAATCGATCCGGTCATCAAATAGCTATTTTGAAATCAAGAAGCTTACTTATGACCTCAAATGTATTTTGTATTTTTATTGTTGCCTGATCATGAATATATGACTTTAGCCTTTCAGTATCTACACCATACGGTAATTCAATAATTAATTTACCATCCTAGTTCCATGAATAAAACGCTGAGCTTATATATATATATATATATGCATGACCTTCATATATAGTATATACTAACTTGTATAGAAACCTCCAAAGAATGCATGTATGCACAACATTCGAGCAAAACGAAAAATGTATACGCGCGTGCATAGTACGTGTGTGCTTTTCTCCGAGGAGTATAGCTCGATCGTAGAGTGTGCATGTAAGATTTTACTAGAAGTGTAAGAATTGTAAAATTATATAAGAACTGTAAAACTACTAGAAGTTTCTTAAGAATTGTGGCTCACGATATACGTGTTCTTAGACACACCCTGAAAAGAATTGTGGAGATGGTGCGTTAAGGATTTCTACAAGAACCTCTAAATACATTCATTTTTACCTCAAGCACTCGAGTTTAAATATCAGATCTTTTTGTGGTAGAAACTAACAAGAAAATAGGAAGATAATACACAAACATGGTTCGTCTATTGTATTTTGTAGTACAAACTTTGAGTGATCAGTTCTTATTATCAACGGACTTTAGGATCTAATGTCACATACTCATTGGGTTAGAGTTGAAGAAGTAAATTTATCAAGCTTATTGGTGAACAGTTGAGACATAGTCAAACATGTAATTACCAAAAAGTAATTTTGGAATTCTGGCTTCAAAACATAGCACGTTAAACTGTTAAACAAAAACGAGTTCAGAATCTTTGAGTAATGGAATAATGTAGCTTGCTGCCTTTTGTTCCCAAACTTCTGTTACATAACAGTGACCACAGCGTGGGAATCGTTTGCCGTGAATTGACAAGCACCGTGAGAAAAGAGACCTAACCACAAAGGACAGTAGCACTGAAAAGGCGAGAGTATGTATACGTACGTTAATGGTCAGACACTCGAACGACCTAGCCTAGATAAAGCACTCTTCTTCTTCGTTGCCTAAACCCGTTGAATCAACCGAATCCCTACACATGTTAATTTCTTGATATCTGGTGTTCGATCGGAGCAAACTGTACCCGCCGCCTAATTGCAGGCCACGCCTAAACTACTTTGTTCGTTTATTTCTCTCTCACTGCTTTATATCCGTGCTTTAGTTATACATATGCTACTTAAAATAGTGTACAACCTATGCTCATTTCTTGGTCTTGTTCCTACAATTTCAGCTAGTCCTGCTTTGCTCCGCTTCAGGGTGTAAAGAACTTTTTTTTTTGTTCTGAAAGTAACTTGACCACTTCATACATAAATGGATTTTTGAATGAGCCTGAACTGAATATCACAGTCCATTTTCTTGAGTCAATTCTAGTGAGACCCCTGAGCTAGAATACGTTTAATCAAATCCCACATTCTAGTAACTCTTCTCAAATTCTTGTGTAATCTTTTTTGGTCAATAACTCTTGTTTAATCAAATCCCATGCTCTTCATATGATCGACAAGCATTAGAATTTGCATGCATGCTGTTGCTTCCACCTTTTTCACGGGATGAAAGTCGCAACCGGTGGAAGAGGTCAAACGGACAAATCCGAAAAATTATAACCGTTGATTATCATCAGCATGTTCTCCCAAATATTTATTTCATTTCTTCTGTTGGTCAACATCATCTTCCCCAATCGATACAGAAAAGGGACTGACCACAGAGACATGCGCGTAATGGTCACGTCAGAAGCAAAGGGAAGCACTGCGCTTTCTGACCCACCCGGAACGCCCGGACCCGACAACGAGGGCCAACCCAGCCGTCTAATCTCTCTGCCTCCTGCCAAAGCATGTAACCAATGTCTCAAACCTGAAAAGCAGAGATTTCTACCGTCGACAAATACACGACTCGCCGCCTTACACACCTGACACGCGCCGGTCCAGCCAGTACTTGAAGCTTTAGTTTTCACTGTGCCCTGTATATTCTGTCTACGTGTACAACCTTGTACGTCGTTGTACAGACAAGAATCCTTTTTACAGTTAAAATCCTAAGCATGCGTTGCGACAGCGAAGGACAAAGTTACAAAACCCTTGACTCCCTCCCTTTTCACCACATTACCCTCCCCCGTTCCCTATATAAACCCAAACCCACACTTGCTTATTTCACTACTCGTCCTTCCAACAAAGCGTCTTCTTCTTATACTTGTACTTTTTCAGCTTCTTAACCTTGTTCTTCTTCTTCTTCTTCCTTTAATCCCTTCAAAATGCAATACCAAAGGGAGCACTACCGAGCAGAGGCATGGGGGTACTACATGCCGATGAGGAGCATGCACATGTCGGATCCTCTAGAGCGAGTGGGGAGGCTGGCGTCGAAGAGCGCGGTGGTGATATTCAGTTTGAGCAGCTGTTGCATGTGTCACGCCGTGAAGAGGCTCTTCTGTGGAATGGGGGTGAATCCGACGGTGTACGAGCTTGATCAAGACCCGAGAGGGAAGGAGATCGAGAGGGCTCTCATGAGGTTGCTTGGAAACTCGTCGTCTGTTCCGGTGGTGTTCATCGGCGGAAAGTTGATAGGTGCCATGGACCGGGTTATGGCTTCCCATATCAATGGGTCACTGGTGCCACTACTCAAGGAGGCTGGGGCGCTCTGGCTCTGATCAATTTATTTACATGTCAAAACAGAAAAGAAAATGTAGAAGCAGGGTATGATGTTTTCGTATCTTCATTATGTAGCTGAAATACATTAATGGAATTTATCTTAATTATATGTCATATAATCTTGTTTTCGTTTTTTGTCCAAACCAATTATTCCAACCGTAATCACAACGAAATAGCATACTGTCGAGTGTGAGGGTAGAGCAGTAATTCGGGTGTTAAGTGTGTTTGTCCAGGGGTAGTAGTGGGGTTGTTGGTTCTGCAGCTGCACTGTGCTACTCGAAAGCTCGGAGATATGATGATGATGATGGGAATTTGGGAACAGTATGATGTAGGGTTATGCCCGTATGCTATATACCTTGAGAGCCAATAACTTATCGTCACGTTATTGAGTGTGGGAAAACTTTTATCATAGTAGTTGGTTCCTCTGGGACTCATGACCTGCGAAGACAGTCGTATTCAGTCATATGATGCCAAATAGTATTGTGGTTAGTGGCTACAGATCCAATATGCAGTGGAGAAATTAATCACGTGAGAAAAGGCTTAATGAATAGTGTTAGCTGAGTTGTAAAAAATCTACACGCTCCTCTGCCGCGCTCTCTCTCTAAACCTAGGGTTTTGACCCTTCTCTACATTCAGCCATCACAGCTTGGATCTTTAAAGACACTCGCCGTCTCAGCTAATTACGGGCTTGTCCTATGTCTCTCGTTAGATTGATTCAGCAATTAAGGATAAAAATCCTCCATAGATGATTTATCAAAAACTCCTTCAAATCAAGTGATATAATCTCATCCAAGAAGATTCAAGGGCCCCAATGATGGAGGAGTTTTGCGTTCAACAAGATCATCAGAGATCTAATGATGCCGGCAAGGACAGAGAAGATCATGATTGGTCATGTGATCGGAGTGTCCAAGTGGATCTGATGGCATCAATTGAATAAGATGTCAGTTGTAAATTGTCGTCAGAGTTTTATCGAAGGTGGCTGGACAATGGAGTGGTGCTCTCATGGAAGAGAACCGGAATAGGATCGACTAAGGCATGATAGTGATGGTGGCTACTCTGCCTTGGCCTCCGTCTTGGTGTCTCCAACACGCAAACCAATTCTACTAGGGTTTAGGAATGAGTTCGGGTCTTTGGGCCTGAGTCTAAACCCAAACAACAACAAAAAGTCAGGTTAAAAATTGGGTCGTTGGACCTAATTTTAAACTGACTATAGCTTAAATCGTGGTGTTTGGTTAGCTTAGCAGACTAAGCGAGCTGGCTGCAACTAGATGGATGTATAGGGTTTAGAGTACCGCGATTGAGCGCCTTAACTTTGATTTATGTTTCTGTAATATCTTGTTTGTAACTAGATTTATTCTCTGCTAAGCTCACAATACGTGAGTTAAATGCCTAATGTAATGGCTTTATTATGATCTTTGAGGTCATTATAATCTACCGTTCTGGCTTGAGTTTTATATGAATGACAGTATATTTCAAAAAATAAAATAAAAAATGAATAGTGTTAGCTCTTAAGAATATGAGATTGTTGATATTTCAATATGTGGTTGTGCAATGTGTAATTTTTATTGATATATGTTTTATTTTTTAAAAGGTGAAAATATTGAGTCTAAGGCTTTCTGGCATTTTTGAGATTTCAGTTGTATATTTTTTTTGAGAGAATAACAAGCCACTATCACAAACAATATCAAAAAAACAAAAAACCCGGCCACCATTAAAAAGATTTAAACAAATAAGGACAAACAGCTCAAAAACCAAACTAATATAACACAGATTTGGATCCACTTGTTTCTATAAAATGACAAAAATAATATTTTTTTAACAATAATTACAAGGCTGCAACTGAATTTGATCCACTTGTTTTTATCAAATGACAAAAATATTGTTTTTTGAACAATAATTACGAGGATGTCACTAGAATTTTAAAACTTTTATTTTTTTTGTTACAAACAATTTTTTTTTCATTTTTTTTCAATTTATTATCTTCTCTCTCTCATACGGTTGTGGGTGAATTAGAAAGAGACAGATTAATTCTGAATTCCCGATCTCCTCGAGATCTTCATTCCCTAAGCAATTCGGGCTCTTCAAATCTTGGTTTATTTAATCATTCAAAAGATACAGATTAATTTTTCTTTCGAATGGTGAACTTGGATGAATTGAGTGTCACGCTTGCGCAGTCATAGGCGGTGGTCGTGAAGCAATTCGGGATCACGAAGCCGACTTGAGGTTCGATTGATCTAAGGTTCTATTATGAAGATTAATTGAGAAATTAAGGGTTTTGAATTGGAGATGATGTAATGATACAGAGGTTGTCTTGCAATATTGCTGACAAATTGAAGGACTTATGGTTGAGGCAATAGAATGAGTGCAGTAGTAGAAGTTAAGAAAAAAGGGCATAAAAGCTGAAGTTGAAAATAAAATGTACAGTAGCAGAAGTTGCTACGAGTACAGTAGCATAAGTTGAGAAGTACTGCAGTAGCATAACTTAACTTGGCTAGCAGTATAGCAGCACTGGATGAGTAAAACCGTAGTAGCAGCACTGAATAAGCTCGGTTAATTTTATATGTTTAGTTTGTATCTCATAATGGTTTGTTGTATGATTTGTTCTCACATATATAGCAATATTATACTAATTTGCTATTTGAATAACACATTTGATGTCGACCTACTTAATGTTTAATTGTCATGTAGTATTAAAAATAAAAATCTGCTACTGCATATATTAAAAATAAGTGCTACTATATTAGATGAGTCATTAAAAACATGATACTGCACTTAATGACGTTGCTACTACACCAGCTGGACAACTAAAAGCCTGCTACTACATCTACTAAAAGTGCAGTGCACGTACTAAAAATAGGTGCTACTACATTAGCTGAGCCACTGAAAACCTGCTACTGCACTTATTAATGAAGCTGCTACTACACTAGCTGAACCACTAAAAACTGTTACTACATTTACTGGAAGTTTAGTAGGAGCTAACTGTTTAGTGAATGCAGTAGTTATAACAAATGGATAGTTTAACGATGAGTGCAGTAGCACAAGATTCGACGACGATAATAGTAGTAGTAATATTAGTCGTTTTGTTGTTGGCAGTAGCAGCGATACATATTTAATGTAGTAGTATACAAACAGTAGCAGAACTGCATAACCGGAAGAATGCAATAGCATAAAATGACCTTCAATAGGCACTAGCAGAATTGGACAGTAAGAGTGCAATAGCAGAATTAACGAATAAAAATGCTAGTACTAGCAGAACTAAAGGATTGTCGAAACACTAAGAGGATGTTAACCTCTACTACTACTTTAATGGGAATGTTAATCTATGCTACTACTTTAATTGGGATGTTAACCTCTGTTATTATTTCTACTGTAATATTAACCCTACTACTACTACTACTACTACTACTACTACTACTACTACTACTACTACTTTAATTGGGACGTTAACCCCTATACTACTACTACTACTACTTTAATTGGGACGTTAACCCCTATACTACTTCTATTGGAATGTTAACCCCTATACTACTACTACTTTAATTGGGACGTTAACCCCTATACTACTACTACTACTTTAATTGGGACGTTAACCCCTATACTACTTCTATTGGAATGTTAACCTCTGCTACTACTTCTACTGGAATTAATTTCTACTACACCAAGTTATTGAAAGGTGTTATTGTATAGACACTACCGGAATCAATAGTTTGGCCGACGAAAAATTTTAGTCCGTCTGTTAGCTAAATTCGTCTTCTAAGATCTTAGCCGACGATTTGTCGTCGGCTAAGATGTCGTCAGCAAAGACTCGTCGGCTATAACTTTAGCCGACGAAATAAGAGTGGTCGTCGGCTATAGTTTTACACTTAGCCGACGACATATTTTTATATTTTTCGTCGGCTAAAGTAAGACTAAAGGCGACGAAATAAATTGTCGTCGGCCTCAACCTAAGACTTTGGCCAACGAACTATAAATATTTCGTCGGCCAATTAAAAACACTATAGCCGACGAAATATAGTACATTTCGTCGGCTAAATACTACTATAGCTGACGAATTAAGCCATATTTTGTCGGCTAAACGTTGAAAAAAATAAAATAAAATACAATAGCCGAAGAATTATTGTAAATTTCGTCGGCTATAGTAATTTTTATATAAAAAACCACAAAATTTCTAAATTACCATCCAAGCAAGCTGCAAATTACACAAACAATTTCATATAACCAACAACGTACACCACCAAAAGTAGTATAAACGTTTTTCATTAAATTATTAATTTATAAATTGTTCATAAACTATAAAACTATATAAAATCTATATCCGCGCCAGGAGGAGGTTGCGGCAGCTGAGGTAGGGGAATAGGCGTAGGCATGGGCGGAGCCGGAATTTCCTGAAGCTTGGCAGCTGAAAACTCTTGCAAGTACTGGAACATCTGCTGTTGCTGTGCCTGCTGGGTTGCATATACTGCCGCATTATACTCTTGTAAAGCGGCTTGGTGTTCCCGTCGCATCTGAACTTCCGCCTCTAGCTAAGTCGTTCTGCTGCTGGTCGAGTCTGCCTTTTTTTTGAAATCTAGGAGTGGTCTTCAGTACCCCATCGTCCTTCATTCCTAGAGCTCGGCAGTAGAAATTATTTCCTCACGGTGGGAATGTTGTGCCCATGATCCTCGCCCCAACCCTAAGATCCGAAGTGTCGATCCGAAGCATGGCTTCGGACATGTCTTCCTCTTGCGTGTCTGGCCATGCCTCCCTCACTATAACAGTCATCACCTAGTCACTAGCCTGCCTCACCCTCACCTAATTGGATAGAAAAAAATAATTAATTAACATTTTTTTAATATATATATAAATAAATATAATTTAAAAAATTTAAAAACGTAAAACAACTTACAATATCCTCCTAGGCGTCAGGATATGCCTTCTCGTACGTATAGACATACCGGTTGACTTCTGGATATTCCCTGGCCGTCTCATCCATCAACGATGAGAACGGTCTAGAACCGGCATGATGGTTCCTTGTGTTGCGTTGCCGATTCTGAGCGTTCGCCCGGGAAACGGCCTACAAAGGAAAAAAAATTAGTAAAATATTTTAAAACGTACTAATTAATAACAATATAAGAAATTATTATTTTTAATTACCTGTTTATAAGGGTTGTTGAATTATGATATCAGAAGCCAACGCCACTCGTACTCCCTGAACTGGAACTCAAGAAGGGTACCAGAACGTTCGTTTCCATGCGTAGTCCCGTGAGTCCGTAACTCGTTCTTCCACTCCTTGTACCTACAGATACTACAAAAAATTATAAATATTATTAATTACACATATAATTTTGTTTTTTCCTTAACTTTCCAACGTACCTTCCCCCATGCACAACTTCTGCCCAGGTGTTCCTTAGGTGTTGGGGAACGTCAAACCACACCTGCATTAAAATGTTTATTAGTTTAGTTTTTCATAAATCAACAATGTAATACATAATATTAATTGTGAATTTTTTATACTTACCGATATTACGTTGTGGACTATATCCTTAACCTCATGGGGGACCTCGCCCCGGTCTGACCACAACATAGGGACTATATCCCTAATGAGCGCTCCCACGCGACCGAAGTACATCCTCGTCTTCCCGCCCGATACTACGTTCTCATCCCCGTTAGTATCGATGACGATCCTTCCCGAGATACTCACAGTCTTCTCGAGAGCCTTTCCTGTGACGAGGCCTCTCTTCTTTCTGTCGGCTTGGCTCCGACGGTGCCTATCACAAATTAATTATTAATAGATTATTTTTATTATGACATTATAAGAAAACAAATTATTTATATTTCATTACCTGAGGGCGTTGGGGCGGACGCGACGGATTCCGACTCTGTCGCCGATAATGATACCCTCATAGAAATTAGATCCGTACCAAAAGGCACGAAGAGGTACGCCGCTGGGGTCACCTGCGGGGGCAATGGATAAATCGGCGCCCCTGAGTCATCGACTGTCGGTAATACCGGTATCAACCGTGGAAGGTAGAGAAGAGGTGGCGGTATCTGTATCCCAGGAGACCCACCCTTCGAAACGTGGGTGCAGACACTTCCGCCTGAGTCAGAGGCCACAGCTGCCTCGAGGAATGAGAGACGCTCGGCTGCCTCGAGGAGCGTGGGGCGTCCGGCTGTCGGGAGGAATGAGTGGCGCCCAGCTGCCGCTGCGTCGGCTCTAGAAGGGACGCACGTCGGGCTGTCATGGGGCCCTGAAACGACGCTTGAGGGTTGCTAGACGTTCCCTCAGACGATTCAGACCTTTGGCCCTTTGAACCCTTTGTTTTACTAAACAAGCATTTCATCCTGTTTATTAAATTATTAGAATTTTTAATTTGTATAATTAATAACAATTAATATTTTAATACACAAATATACCAAATTATCATAAATATTTCTGCAACATTATCACAAATATATTAAATATACCAATTAATATTTTAATTGACCAAATTTATTAAATATACCAAATTATTACAATTAAAATTTTAATTAACCAAATTTATTAAATATACCAAATTATTACAATTAATATTTTAATTGACCAAATTTATTAAATATACCAAATTATCACAAATAATTCAACAACATTATCACAAATATATTAAATATACCAATTAATATTTTAATTTACCAAATTTATTAAATATACCAAATTTAAACAAATATTTCAACAACATTATCACAATTTCAATAACTAATATACCAAATTAAGAAAAATTAATCAATATATACAATATATACAAACATTGGAATTTCTTACCTTAATTGCTTGAGAATTAAAAAAAAAGAGGGGATGTGGAGGCCTTGGAGAGGAGTGGAGGAGGCGGTAGATAGGCCGAGGAGGGCAGTGGAGGAGGAGGAGAGGAGTGGAGGCGGATTTGAGAAAAAATGAAATAGGGCACGCTGGGTTCTGCCTAAATAGATAGATGTATAGCCGACGAAATAAAAAATTCGTCGGCTATACCCATGAGTTTCGTCGTCTATAGAAAAACTTTAGCCGACGAATACTCAGGCAATTCGTCGACTATAGTACTTTTTATACTAATTTATTATATGTATTTTCAATTTACGAATTTTGACGATCTAAATTACGAATTTTGCTCGGACCTTCAACTGCAAATAGTTTCAAATCGATGAGACGCAACCAGTGATAAAATAACCATCGGATATAGGGCTACATCTAGGGAGAAAGAATGAAAAAAATGCATTGAGCGCAACTATCGGCACCGAAACTATATCGAAATTACGTGATTTTTCAACCGTCGACATATTTCATCGTTCCTGTCATATCTTATTTCTTGACTTTTTTTTCGTTTGAATCCTCTACGTATAGTTTGTTTTTGGAACGGAACATTTACTTAACACTTGGTAAACAAGTTATACAACATTAGTAGGCATGTTGTGATTTTCATGATCAATCTTGTGAAACAAAAATATGACCGTCAGGTATCATCATTATGTTGAAACATGTGTATGGGTAAATTTTCAGCTTGATCCAACAACGGTAAGGACTCGATCTGGACGGTCAATCCCGTGAGTCAAACCTCTAAACACAAAGAAATGGTAATTTGATCGTCTAAAGTACGTATTTTTCCCAGACCTGCAACTGCAAATAGTTTCAAATCGATAAGACGCAACCAGTGGTATAAATAATTATTATATTTATTTAACTATAACCGATGAAAAATTAGGATATTCGTCGGCTATAGTATAGGGTTTAGGGGCTAGGGTTTATGGTTTAGCCGACGACATATTAGGGTATTCGTCGGCTAAAACTATTTTAGCCGACGAAACATTAGGGTATTCGTCGGCCAAGATAGTTTTAGCCGACGAAATAGGATGTAATTCGTCGGCTAAAACTAGCTTAGCCGACGAAACATGATATAATTCGTCAGCTAAAACCATCTTAGCCGACGACATATGGCCTATTTCGTCGGCTAAAATTGAAAAATACATAAAAAACAGGATGTTTAATGTAACCATACCAATTTCCTGTTCATGTACACCAAAATTAAACAAAATTATGAATCAACACTCAAGAAAAAATCTCCAATTACTTTCAGTTTCAGAATCAACAATGGCATATGCAACTGGGTATAAACCTACAAATAAAAATAGATAAAGCAAATATAAGATGACAGTTACATGAACAGTTATATAAAAGATATTAAGCCCCTAGATCACAAGTAACTAACATTGTAACTGTTAGAAAAAATGAAACTGATCAAAAGTCATGCATGCTATGCATGTAACTACCCATGCAACTATGATTGTAACTATGTAGGGACTAGGAAAAAAATCACACTCAATTTAAAGTAATCGAAACTAAAACATCTGGAAACTAGCAAAATATCACACTAAAAAAACTGAAAAATCTAAATTAAAAAGGTACCTTGGTTTCCATCCTTGGCCGATGCACCAATAAGCTGGTCTCTGAATTTGTTGGTGATAAAGGTAGCATCGATGAACAAAATAGGTCTGCAAGACTGAAACCCCTTCATCCAAGCATCATAACAATCAAACATTCGCTGAAACCTGCGACTTTTAGCTTCATACTCCACTTTCATGCTTGAGCCAGGGTTCATTTCCACTGTTTTTTTACAAAACCAAACTAACTGAATATAGGAATCAACATCACAACCAAGAACAGATTCTCTAGCACGCTCTTTTCCATACCAAGCAGTACTGTATGAAACTTTCAACCCATAATTTGATCGTATGTCACGTAATATATCTATAGCCTTCTTGTTAGGATTCTCTCGAAGCCTATCAAGCATTATAGCCTTTATAACCTTGGAAACCATCATCTTATTGTCCTTCAAGCGAACAACACCTAAACAGGTATGTTCATTCACCAGATTAGTAATGACAAAAAAACCATTATACTCTGATAAGGAAGCTTTCACACACCATCCACAATAGTCAGTCTCTCTCTCTTAGAACAATAAGCAACAACATTTTTCTTATTATTCCTACTTTACTGACATTCAAATCTCATCTGAATTGCATACATCCTCAATTTTAACCTAAACTCTTCCACACCACCATGAAACTTCTGATTTTTGGAATGAATATATTTCTCCCACCCATTGGTACCAAGCCATTTTGCTTCCGCTGGTCTGTAGCATCCTAAGTAATTATTTTCATCAAAAGAAACACTAGACTCCTCACTAACATTGTTACTTAAAACTCTTTCAGAACAAGAAGCACTAACATCAAAAGAGCAAACCTCAACATCAACAAAGTCTGAATTATATCGTGTCAAAACTCTAAACATCATCTTCATATCGTCTTCATTTTCAAGTCGATAAACAGTATTATCAGGAAAGACGGTATACTTAAGCTTCACAATGCTTCTGCCCAATATGAGAAATCAGTCCTGAACAGATTTCACAAAGTCAAAAAATAAAACCCCTGGTCAAAGGACAATGCTGCCCCTTCACCAGAGTACACAAGCTTTGCAGTGAAGCTACTATCTATAGTACCTGAACATAAAGGAACAAAATAACTAAGAAAATAATCATGTAACTATGCATGTAACTGTAGATGTAACTATGTATGTAACTGTAAATCTAACTATGTAGCTATGCATGTAACTGTAGGTGTAACTGTACATGTAACTACATAGATAATTAAGAAATTATTCATTTAACTACCTAAGTAACCATCCATGTAACAAATGAACAAAATAAATAAGAAAATAGTCATGTAACTACCTAAGTAATTGAGGAACGACTCATGTAACCAGTCACGTAACTACCTAAATAACTAAGTAATGAGCCATCTAACTATGTAACTACATAAGTAACTAAGAAATACTCATGTAACTACCTAAGTAACCAATCATGTGTGGGAGTACACGTCGAAATTGCAAAATGTATATATAATTTCTTGCAGCGTGCCGCTGCACCGCGACGACAATATTCTGCTGTTTGTTTCCATCAATACTTACTTTCTCATGCAACGAAATTCTCTCAAACATGTAAACAAAAAGGGCTTGCATATCAGAATTCTCTCAGACATCTAATATGTTCAGCAATTAGCAATCACAGGAAAAATGGAGACTCACATACAAAATTAGAACATCCTTAGTTAAAACTAGACCAAAACAAGTACCTAGTTTCTCTTTCCTCTCGAAAACTCTACTGACCAAAATCAATTGCTTCCTCAAACAGAATCACCTAGGATAGAATCGACAGATAACCATAACAAATCACAAACACTCACACGCTCATGTTTCAAGCATCAAAGAACGACAACATCCTCCAACAAACCAAATGTAGACATTACAAAAAACAAGTCAGACGGGGCTTCTTTCTCAAAACTATTGCTTTACTGGTCTCGAAGTTAGGATACAAGGCAAGCACATAACATGACTTCTAATCGAGTTCACACCACAAACTCAAACACAACATAAAGTAAGCAGGCCAGCGGCTTAACAGAAATTCCAAAACAAATACACAAGCAGCTACATTAGCAACTCATTTCAGCAGCTAAAAAGTACAAACACGATTTTCTACCTACTACACTTTAGGCACCTCGATTCTTTCAGAAAGTACATAAATAAACCAAAACCACAGCAATCATTCAACAAAATCAAATCAAAATCTATTCAGCCAAACTAAAAACTAGCAGAGAATCGAAACAAGGAAAACAGATAAAACAAGTTGATATAAACCAGTTACTTGCATATCAAACTAATCAACTTATGACTAAATCTGAATCTAAATCATATAAGTAAATCGAAACAAGAAGCAAAGATGAAACAAACCAGAAACACGATAAAACGATCAAAAATGGAAAAGCAAACCAAGAATTAGAGGCTGAAATTCATGAAATCACAAAAGCGAAACAACAATTCGAAACCAGAAACTGAAAAATGATGAAATCGGAAACTGAACCAAGGATTCAAAACCAAAAATTAAACGAAATCATACAAACCTGAAACACGATGAAGAAGCCGACGGAGCTGTTGCAGAAGTCGTTAGAGCTGTGGCGGAAGACGAACGCCGAAAAAAAGAACGGAGGAGAGAAATCGAGGCAAAGAAAAAATTTGGGAGATTTAGAGATCTGTCTAAAACCAAAAAAGAGGTTATAACGAAAACGAAATGAATTATAACAGAAGGGTATAACGGTCAGAACAATTCTGTTAAATGGGGAGTTTTTTTTATCAAAACTAACCAATTTTAAAAAAACTCCCCAATTTTAATGACTATTTTATCATAAGGGATAAATTAACTGACTTTTTTATCACTTAGTATACTTTAAAGGGAACCATTTTAACATATGGAACAATTGAATACTTTTTTATCATTTCCACCTTGAAATGGTACTTTTCTGTTATTTGCCCTTTTTATTTTAGTTGTACAAAAATCCACATGTCTAATTTTCAATGGAGTGTAACGTCATTAGACAATGACACATGATTCTACTGTAACATTTAAAAATTTCTCCATTTATCCCTTTATGTTTTTATTCTTGCTATGGAACCATTGATTAGACAACTCAATGCGTTAGCAGTTGACCACAAAGCCCAAGTTGGTTTATTATCTTCTCCACTTGGGTTAGGATTTCTAATTTAATGTTTGCTAATAATTGTTTGATCTTTGCAAAAGCTACCAGAAAAGGTGCTAGAAACATCTTTGCCATTCTCGATCTATTTTCTAAGGCCTCTGGACAAAATATCAATTACCATAAGTCTTCTTTCTTTTTCTCTCTGAAGGTAAACATTTTCCTAAAAAATGAAATAGTTAATATTTTAAATATTCAACTAAAATCTACAATTAGAAAGTATTTAGGTATTCACAATGTACTTTTCTAGAAAGACTCTGTTAATGTAAAAAAGTTGCTACTTAAGCTTACTAACAAGCTTGCAGGCTGGAAAAAAAATGAACACTTTAAAGAGCAGGTAGACTGACTCTTATCAAGTTCAACCTCTCTTATATGTTGAATCATGTTATGTCTTGTTTCAAATGTCTTAACAAACTGACTAATAAGATAGATAAAATAATCTGAGATTTCTTCTGGGGTTCAGACTTGAAATGCCCTCCTATGACTTGGCAACAAGTTTGCCAACCTAGGTTGTGGGTGGTCTTGGTATTAGACCTCCTGGATTTTTCAATAATCAAGCTTTGGCGAAACTTGTTTGGAAAGTTATCTCTGATGACCCTAACTGGTGGTCTTAACTTGTAAGAAAAAAAAATATGTATCCAATGCTTCTTTTTTCTAGGTAAAGAAAAAGTAGAGGAACTCTTCTGTTTGGAATGTGGTGCTGGATACCAGAGACTTGATTTTGAAGGGAATGAGACGGATGGTTGGTGATGGTAAGCAAATTAAGTTTTGGACTTTCATTTGGGTTTTTGATTGCCCCTTATTAAATTGTTTACCTCATGATAGACAAGCTAGAACAAACTTAGATGAGTTTATGGCAGATTATATTTGCAATGGTACCTGGAATAGAGATATGTTTAACAGAGTATTTGATGAAAACATTGTTATACATATTATTGGTATTACTTTACCTATTTTGGATCAAGAGGATGCTTTCATTTGGGGCCCTTCCAATGGCAAGTTTTTTGTTAAGTCGGCCACTTGGTTACAGTATGATCAAGTCTATAAACATGACCAATTGGACTTGTTAAACAAGTTATGGAAACTTAATATCTAGCCAAAAATTAAAATGTCTGACTGGTTATTAATTAGAGGAAGGCTCAAAACAAGGGACATACACTACAGGAAAATCGGGCGTGCAAAAACACGCCCTTATAAGCCACGTCGTAATTGAACCTTTATTTTTGAAAACATTTTACGACGTGCATATGCACGCAGTAAATAATCCAAATTCATGTCGTGAATGGATTAGCACATCGTGAATGGGGGGTTTGCATGCCTTAGATGATGTATTTGCATGCCGTGAATGAGGCATTTCCGCGCCTTGAATGAAAAACATTCAACAAAACAAAGAGAAGAATAAAGAAAATGTTATTTCACTAAATTGTAATAATACACTTCAATTACAAATGACAATAATACTCATTGATTCTAATCTACTGCTCTCAACCCAGCAAGCAATATATCAGTGTCAAATGACCTTTGATTCCAGATAAAGATCTGCCAAAAAACAATCACAGTGAGGAAATCTAACTTGATTCAACATTTACACTTGCGATTTCAAAAATTGAGGGTGAAGGTGGCAATACCTTTTGCAGTACTATCAACAATAACAGGTGTATATTGCAACCTGAAGCTTCTTAACATCTCCAGCATGGATCATATCATCTAGGCTAAGCTTCATCATTTGCAACAAATGACCAGTGTTATGTTTGAGTATTTGCAAGCGAATACTTAATATTTGAGCAAAACACTACTAAAAATGTATCATAGCATTTTAAATGAAGTTTTGATGACAAATGCTTCATACGTGGCCATACTTGTTCCATCCCCAGCCAAACACTTTTGCATCCTCTTTACGGCACAAGAGCATCAGCAAGAACGGAATACAAATAAGTTAGTCACTTCAGAATTAACGAGTTAAAGTATAAGAAATTGTCTCCTATATCAGTCCTATGCATGATCATCAACAATCATCTAAACCACAGAAATTTGCACGTACATCTACATCTTCATTCTTCTCCAAGCTAGGAAGTGTTATAACCAACTAAATATATCATTCTTTTCTCTCTCTCTTTTTTTTTGGAAATGATGGAAGTTTCACAGTTGGCCTATTTCACAGTTGTCTAACACTCCAATCAGAAGTGTGGTCATAACCAATTAAGACCGGACACACTTCGTAATTTAGCTACAGAAATCTGAAGTCGGCTATTAAGAAAGACTGAAAAGGTAAGGGAGCCTTAAAAAGCTGAATAAGACATACTGGTGATAATACAACTGTGACGAGCTCTACATGAAACAATTTTCGCATTCGCATTTTTCAGAACATGAGCATCCAAAAGTCTCGGAATAGTCTGGATTACAACTCAAGAAAAGTCAGTTAAGCAGATTCTCAGATATTTAGACAGTTGTCAATGATAGACACTGCTGGAATTTTGCTCTTAGCCGACGTAATTTAATTGTCGGTTAAGAACAATTTTTCATTGGCTAAGATCTTAGTCGACGGAAAATCCGTCGACTAAGCTCCGTCGGCTAAGATGCGTCTTCTAAGACAATAGCCGACGGAAACAAGAATTTCCGTCGAGTAAGACATCTCTTAGATGACGAATCTAATCGACGGACTTTCCGTCGATTAAGAGACTATTTATTATCTTAGTCGATGAAAATTATTCTGTCGACTAATATATTTTTATTTTAAGAAAATTTAATATTTTTTCAATAATTTTTATTCGGATAATTTTTATTTCTTTTTCTTTTTTTTGTCTGAAACCCACCACCACTACCACTGCTCCACCACAACCACTGTCACCACCTGGACTCCCTCCACCACTGTCGTCGCCGCCTCTCCCACACGCCTCCGCTGCGTGCACTCCAGCTGCTCCGCCCCAAAAAAATCCACCACCACTGCCCCAAGCCCCCAAAACCAACCACAGATGAGAGGTTGAGTTCTGGATTGGAGCATTTAAAAATAATTTCAGGAATTTTTGGTGGGATTTTTTTTTCAAATTTTTCAGAACTTAGACGACGGAATCATTTATTCCTTCGACTAAGTTTCTGTTATATTTTTTATTTATTTTCTATTAAAATTGTTCGGTCGGCTAGGTATAATTTTCTGACGGCTAAGTTATAACCTGGGTGACGAAAAATAATTATGTCGCTTAAGTTGTTATAAATCATCATTTATATTTATATATAAAAATATGTTGGATAGATATAATTTTTCGTCGGCTAGGTTATAACCCAGGAGACGGAAAATAATTTCATCGCCTAAGTTGTTATAAATAATCATTTATATTTATATATAAAAATATGTCGGCTAGATATAATTTTCCGTCGGCTAAGTTATAACCCAGGAGACGGAAAATAATTTTGTCGCCTAATTTGTTATAAATAACTATTTATATTAATATATAAAAATTTTGTCAGCTAGATTAAATATTTCATCGGCTAAGATTTACTTAGCCGACAGAATAATTTTTCGTTTCCTAGGATCTAACTTAAAAGACGGAAATTATTCCGTCGGCTAAGTAAATCTTAGCCGACGAAAATATTATAATTTCGTCGACTAAGTGTTTTTTTTTCTACTAGTGAGAGATAAAAAGAAACACAAACTAGCTCTCTAAAAGAAAGGAGTAAATAAATTCCAAAGTACCATCATTAGTTTATCTGATAACTTAATGGTTTCATTAATGAAATCGTTTTTAGCTTATAGTCTATTATAGAATTAGATGTTTTCAAACTTCAGTTTACCTCAGCTTGATCAGCTCCAGCTCCTAATTGCCTATAGTCGATTGAGAATCCCTTCTCAACTGCCTATAGTCTTTGAGCTGTGTTAATCTTGACTAGAGTTATAGTGGTGTGCAAATTCAAATTAACTATCAAGTGGCAAGCACCAGTGGAGGATCTAGAGTTTAAAAGTTAGGTGAGCGTAAAAAAAATTCATCAAACAAATAGGGTGAAAGGAAGTTGGGATTACAACATTTGCCTAGTGGAATAATTTTTTTAGCTGTGTGATACAAAAAAAATTTCCAACGAAAGCTGGGTGTGGTTCCTCTTAGATCCGCCCGTGGCAAGCACCCTATATATAGTTCTTTCGTTAAGATTAACCTTGATGGTTCAGTTATGGGAGACTTAACAACATTTGGTTTTGTCATTCGAGATGCTCATGACCGACCTATTTCTGCGACATTCAGCCATATTGGAAGAGCTTCTATACCAGTTGCAGAGACGACGCGGTAGCATTAAGAGACAGCCTTGTTAAAGCAAAACATAAAGGCTTTACAAGAGTTGAAGTGGAAGGAGATTCAAAGTTGATAATTAAAGTGGTGAAGGGTCAAATTGATCTGTCTTAGAGATTAATCAGAATAGTCTAAGACATTAGAAGGTTCGTGACTAGTTTTTATTCCATTAGCTTTAGACATATTTTTCGTGAGACCAATTTTGTGGCTAATGCTATTACTAATCTTGGTCATTTTATTGGTTCTCATTTGTGTTAGAATGATATGATTTCTAGTGAGGCTTCTAGAGCCTTACTATTTGACAT
The DNA here is from genome assembly GCA_951800085.1 of Comarum palustre. Lineage (NCBI taxonomy): Eukaryota > Viridiplantae > Streptophyta > Magnoliopsida > Rosales > Rosaceae > Comarum > Comarum palustre. The sequence goes on along the minus strand of OX637584.1, from coordinate 7,205,846 downwards.
TGTAAACTCTAGATACCCTAGATGCTTTGATCTATAAAGATTGTTTCTTGCTTCAAAAAAAATGTTTGGATTTCAAAGCATGTAAACTAATGTGGCCAAGATCTCATAAGACAAGCAGTCTATCCAAAACACTTTGTATACTAGTTGTGGAGAGCCGGGCATTGTCAGTGATCTAGTTCTAGTGCGTTATACCAAATGAGGGGAGCCCCAAGAGAGTCATTCTAATTAAGATAAGTTGAAGACTTTTAAGTTTATGGTTAAAAAAAATTCTCGATCACATTCAGGAATCTCATCCGTTTAATTTTTAAGTCTATATGAGTATATCATTTCAACAAATTTTCAGCTAAATTGGTGATCGTTATGATAATAAACTAAATCAAAGTAATGGACGAACCAAATCTATCAAACATGAACCGTTCAAGTTCATAATCGATAAATTACATTTATAAATGTCTTAATGATCTTCAATATGGCTAAAAATTTAGAAAAAAAGATCTACTCATAAATATCTATAAACTTAACGGTCAAGATGTGGATATAAAATTGAAATGTGAGATAAACTGAAAAATCTTTAATTAATTCTTAACTCAGATAAAAGACTCCTGCACCCCGGTCCTTCCGTGTCCCAAAACCCAAAAGAGTCACATATGTCTTAAAGCAACAAGTCCTTGAATCATGGAGCTTTTTACCAATCCAGAAAAGCCCACAGCCTCTTGTTCAATTTCCGCTACCTGTTGGTTCGCTAGAGGTGTTTAATCAAAGTCCCTCCATGTCCCTCTTCCCTGACAATCTGGCAACAAGTTCTTCACATGTCTTTGTTTTCTTGTGAATAGATAAAGCATATTTTCACCTCTTTGTTTACAGTTGGGGTCCTAACGCCAAAAGTTCACGGGCTCATTATAATGCATAGTCGCCATGAATGACTGAATGAATCAACCTCTCTAGCTATATAATATATAGCTCTAGATGCACAGAATGGAGTAACCGTATATGCTTTTAGTAGAAGCTTCTTTGGTACCTCTCCCATGGATTCAGATCATATAGTCATGTTCCATCTTCTTCTTCTTCTTCTTCTTACATGTTTCCTCACTCACCCCATTGCTCCGGTAGCTCATCAACCAACTGCACCAACAGCTCGGATTACCGTCGTAGGAGCGGTTTATTGTGATACTTGTTCAAGCAACACATTCTCCAGAAGCAGCTACTTTCTCCCAGGTACTCAACTCAGTCATAGTCACTCACTAGTAGCAAAATACGTAGTTAAGGGCTTGTCCCAGTAACGTGTTGCACAACAATTTTTTTCCTTCAGAATTTGTGTTGCTAAGTGAAATCATTTTTGCAATTGTAAGATTCAAGAACGCAGTTTTGTGGCAAAGGTAGTTTTGTAGCTAAGGGCTTGTTCGGTAATGTTTTGCACAACAAATTTTTGAAAGTTTGTGTTGCGAAGTGGAAACATTTTTGAACTTGCAAGATTCAAGAATGAAGTTTTGTAGCTAAGGGCTGTTCAACTTTTTTACCAGGTGTGGATGTTGTGATACAATGCAAGTTCAGAGGGAGCTCAGCCAAAGCCTCAGAGGATATGAATTTCTCAGTCAATAAAACCACAAACAAGTATGGTGTGTACAAACTGGAAATACCTTCAATTGATGGGGTGAACTGCCTAAGTGGTGTGTCAATTAAGTCAATGTGCCAAGCAAGTTTGATAGGGAGCTCTTCCAAACATTGCAATGTTCCTGGTTTAAGAACCACAGCAGATGAGATTTCAGTCAAGTCTAAACAAGATAACATCTGTATTTACAGCATGAATGCTCTGAGTTACAGGCCACCAAAGAAGAATCTCACTCTATGTGGAAATAGGGAGGAGTTGGCAAATTCTTTCAACTCGTCCAAGTTTTTTCTCCCATACTTACCACCATTCTATGATATCCCTTGGCCTCCTCTGCCTCAATTCCCATTCCCTCCTCTTCCACCTCTACCATCTTTGCCCCCATTTCCATCTTTTCCATTCCCTCCATCTTTGCCATTCCCTTTCCCAAGTCTCCCTCCTTTTCCATCCCCAAATCCTTTAGCCCCAAACACTCCACCTCCATTTAATTTAGGAGACCCAAGAACTTGGATACCTTACATCCCTTCTGTCTTTCCTTCACCTCCTCCCCCACCAGGATTCAATCTCAGAGACCCCAGAACCTGGATACCATATATTCCTCCATCCCCTCCTAACAGGCCACAAAACCGGAACCCATAGTTTAAGTACACTATCTGTACAATAAACCATGTCAGTACATTATTATTTATCATGAGTTCATGGGTATAAAAGAGAGCTTCTGTTTATGTATGAGATATAAAACAACACACATACAGCAATTGCTACATACTTTACTTGTATAGACTAGAGAATCATGATATATTTGTGAAGCTAAAGGTATATATTTTACATACATCTACTGTTTTAAAGAGATGAAAGAAATGAATTGTTATTTCACTCTAATCCAGACATACAATTGTACTCTGCAAATTGCTAATGACTTCAAAATACCAAACCAGGATGGAAAAATAGTTTCAAAATACCAGGCTGGAAAACAGTGGTATCTACGAGGTGTTGCTACTTCCATTTCTAACTTCCTAACTGCACATATTCTGCAATGCTCCATTTCTATCAGCACCTTTCTACTGTCTGTACAAATAAGCCTCTTGTATAGTTGAAGCCTAGAGGCTCATTCTGTTAGATTTTATTCCTTTTCAATTTTGCAGGTCTCTGTCGTCCTTCCTTCTAATCGTCTTACCTTCTCAAGCAGCTCATCAATTGTTCTAGAAGCATCCTGCAACCAGAAAAGAACAGAATATCTTATAGAATGCACAATATGTGATGCTAGATTATTGGTTCGACTTAATCGATTACTTACCGTCAGTCCTTTCCTGAATCGTTCTTCCTCCTGTTCTCTTTCAGTCTTTTCTTCCACTAGTACCTGAATTAGTGCCTCTTGCTCTCTCTCCAACTCTTCTATTCTTTCGTTTGCGTTCTCAAGCTGATTCAAAAGAAAAAGAAAATACTTAATTCTATGGCCTTGACCGATTTTCAGTAATGGTCAAGCTTTAACGACCAAAGCCAGCCCACATCAGCTGTAAAATAAATGTTCACTTCAACTAAGCAGCAAATAAAAGTAGAGTCTAGCAATAACATGTAGATTATTACAAGGATATACATCCTGCTTTGCCACGGGTGGACCTTGGTCCCGTAGCATTTATCTGAAGCAAATGTTAGATAATAACTAATACGAAGAGATATTTAATTTCAAACACATCGAACACAACCAAACCACCTAAATGTGCACTTACTTCAGTTTTAAGAGATATACACCTATCTCTTTCATGACTGGCCTCCTCCAATCTGAAAAAAAAAGATTTGCAATAAGGGCAATTTTATCACACACCCAAATTGGCATTCACCAATTGGCACAAACTGAAAACAGGATAAGAAAGTAAAATTTCACAGAACTGACAGCACCTTCCCACAATTGATGAATCTGTTCTCAACATAATCGAACGCTCAGTTATGTGGTCCGTTATGACTTGTCCTCCATTTGTATCAGCTATCTGTTAATGGGAAGGAAATATAAGCATACATGAGAAATACAAAACACTGCCCAAGGCAATTCTATGTTACACGCATATCAGTTCTTTGGTTATTTAGATGTGAGCAGGCTACTAAAATCAGTAAATCCACGGAAACGACCATAAAATAGAAAGCAGCAAATAACCATAATTGAGAAGTAATGGGGAGACATACTTTCAAAGGTGTGGGACCCTCCCTTGAGTCTGACGTATGATCTTGCTGAGATTTTATGGAAGAATGCAATGCCTCATTACAGTTGCCATCTTCACTTGATGTAGTCACAGGCGATGATCCTTTTTCGAGTTTTTTACTTGTTTTTGTCTTAAAAACACCATGACCATTCTGGTTTGTGGGTGATATTTCTTTATCAGATACTAAATTATCTCTTTCCGGAAGGTCACTCGTACGTCTTCTTGGAGCATAGCCAACACTCTGGCAATTTTTAGACCTGGAAAAAAAGTTTCCTGTAAATCAAAGACACAACCTCAAGATACTAAATGACATGAAGAGGGAAAACAACAGACCAGAAGTCCTTTTGCATTCCAATCAAACGTTGCTCAAGTCTTTGAAGAACATTTGTCCGCTCAAAGCCCTGTTTGTCGTGAGCTGGTTCAACAAAATTAGCTTCCAACACACCTGTTGCAAAATGAGTCATAAGAGTGAAGTAACATTAACTAGTCATTGCATGCGAAATACAAGACTACATTAATCAGTTTGGAAACTATCATAAAATACCTATAACTCCACGACCATCACTGCCAGCAGCATTCCAAACACGCCAAAAAGGCTGGCAAAATGAAAAATAAGAATATTAATTACGGATGTTTGGTTAATGACTTCAGATTTGAGTCTACAATGACCAAACAAGGAAATCATATTGGACATTCTAACTGTTCCATTGTCATGAAGAATCCGATATGACAACCTAGAATATGAGCCACAACTCCTAACATCAAGATTGCATTCTCTCAACCATGTTGTGGATTTGAACATGAAAAAGTTACCACGTCTATAAAGAAAAAACCAATAACTACCTTAATCAGTCTGTTTTTATGATAAACATTGAACCCTTGGATATCAATATGAGAGCGTGCATCCTTAACAAACCCAAGAGTCACTTTGGCAACCATCTGTAGAAATAAGAGAAATATCAGTACTTTGATAAGTTCAAGACAAATAATCCTAATGCAGATTAAGTCAAGAAATTACGTTTGAATCTTTTGGTATTCCCTCTGGGAGATTTGAAGGTCTGTATGTCACCATCTTCGTCATCATCATGTCATTCACTATATTGTGATGTTTGATATCTGCCCCGCGTAGAATCATTCTAAACTGAGATGGAAGTCTGAGATAGAGGATTGATGCATAACTCTGGCAAAACGAATTAGATTCCATGATTATTAGTTGTGTTCCTAGGTGAAACTGTTTTCTTCAGAATTGAAGTTTATGTAACAGTGAATGATAAGATTCAATGCCAATGTACACCCCACACGTACCCTCAATGAATGTCGATAAGTTAAAAAATGTCTAGAATGGGGGTATTGTCTAGACATCTGAATGCTCTTCTCATCCCTGTTGACTCCTCTAATCTGAATGTCCTGTGATTTCAAACATGAAAAGTGAGACCACATATCAGAACTGGAGTGCCCCTTTTGAATTTACATAGTTCAGTAGAAAAGCAATCAGTGAATAAGAGAAACTCACATGGGGATCTGTATCAAAATCAAGTTCCAGATGTCCTTCATCATCCTCCCAAAGGTTGTATATAACTATCCGTGTGCCATGCCCTCTAAATAACTTAAACTACAGTTTGACAAAGCACAAGAAAACAAGTTGTCATAAGATAGACAGAATGAACAGCTTTGATTCATACAAAGAAATAATAGCCAACATATATGGTAACCTGAAATAAACCAAGGAACGGTAACATGATATATTAAAACAAAAAATGCATCCACTGTTCAGCCGATATTGCAAGCATAGGATTCAATGATACTAAAACAGCTTCACTGACTAGATTCTAATACATGTTCCCACACCTATGCCTAAAACTGCCAACAATATTTATATATTACGAGATCAGGAAATCAACCCAAAATATTAGTTAATGCAGCTGTAATGGATCATCCATGAACAAACAAGTCATAGAATATAGAACAGGGAAGCCCTATGTAAAAAACATTGGAAATGAATACAGTACATTAATAAGAAACATTACACTAAATTGAATTTCTATCTCATGGGCATTCAGATCATGCCAGCAATAAGAACAAATCAAATATAACTAGCCATATGAAAAAATGTCGGAATATATTTTTTAAAATATAATGAAGAGAGTTAATTAATTACTTGCTGAAGAAGATCTTCTTCACTTGAATAAGGAGACCACTGCAAAATGGTTACTAAATTTCTTGTCCAATCATCTGGAGAAGCCCGCATCATCTTGTTCCAACCACAACCACTTTTCTCATAGTCAATCTTACGATAAAAAGAAAGAAATAAGTCACAAAAAATACCAGAAAAGAACACGAAAACATAAGCTAGAAAACAATTTATATCATTCTCCAACATTACTGTCAATAAGTATCTCTTATAATTATTTGTTGCTGCTTAACTAAAGAGATTATTGGCTAGATAAGAAAAGAAGTCCTATTTCTCAACTTCAGTTCAAGAAATCACCACAGATGGTAGCAAGAAAATCCTTGAGTTGAGAATGTTAGAACTAACTTAAAGAGCAGTCCAGAATCACAGCCAGCAAAAATTCTTATCAAAATTTGCCGAAATAATTCTTACCATGGGAACCACTATATCTTCCTTTCCAGTTGTCGTCAGAAAAGTATAAGATAGCAATCCAATGGTCTGTGTTGGGCTAAGAAAAAAGGATGAATTGGATACGTTTCAACTTAGCAATTAGAAAAAAAGGAGAAGAAAGTAATGTAAAAAGCAGGAACAAAGTCTCTACTATATCAGAAAGTGGCATTAAACCCAGATTTTTCAAGTGATGGTTTGATAAAGACAAACCTTCTTCCAATAATCCCCTGACAACGAGAGAACACTATAACATCTGCTCCAAGTCTCATAGTACTAGTCTTAAACCCATTGCCATCTAAAAGAAAATGATCAGTCAAACAATCTTCCTTGTTTTACTACTTATTCTTCTACCTGAATACAAAAAAGGTAGCATCTCACATTGACCAATTGTATTTGCGATTTTACTTTTCGCTGAATACCCAAGAGACATGCACTGTCTCATTTTATCAGGAGTCATTCCACCACCATTATCTGCAGCCAGCAGAAAATACAAAAACCAATCATTATGTTTCTATGAACCCAGTTGAGTAATTCTCAGAAATAGCAACCGATTTAAAGAACTCGAAAATTCAAAAGGGAATTAATGTAAGAACATATACATGGCATTTATGTCCTAGAACACAGATGCTACCACAAGTACCAAATTAAACTGAAACCAACAACTCTCTGATACATAAAGCTACTGTTAATACCTAATAAGCAGAATGAAAGATGATACCACAAGTACCAAATTAAACTGAAACCAACAACACTCAGTGATACATAAAGCTACTGTTAATACCTAATAAGCAGAATGAAAGAATGTATACGAAGGAAAGGACAACCAAAGTGATCGAAGATGTAGCCACATACCTTCCACCACAAGCATCAGATTACCATCCTTTTTATTTCTTAACATGTCAATATTAACATAATTAGCTCCATTGCAGACCTGGCCAACAAAAACAGCAAGCAACATATAGCTAGTAGAATACACCAAATTCCCTAAGGTCGTGTTAGAAAACAGGAGAAGCCAGGACAGACTCCCATACAACAACCAAGCCTCATCATAGCTATTCATCAGGTCACAAAAATGAGCTACCCCAGAATACGAATTAAATGCACGAGGAGTCAAGAATACTTGGCCCTTTGAAACACATATTTCACCCCAGGATAGAAAACCCACACTCGCTATTTCTCTAGCCATCTCAACATTCTCCATCCTCAACTAGGAAAGCCCCCTCATGCCTCCTAAACATAAGCCGAAAATGAAAAACAAAGTTCAATTACCTCGTCTAACGAATTGTCTAGCAGCTCGGCCAAAGCTGCACAGAAAAGCAACATAAACAGTCATTCACATTGTATCATAAACATGTGACAAATTGACAATGTAACCTACCTCCAAGCGCCCATTTGTGACTAGTGGCATTCGAATGCAGAAACTTAGGGTGAATCCTCGCATGATCCATGCCAGCTGCAAACACCGAATTCCGAAAACCACAATCAAATCACTGAACAAAAAGTTGGAGTGCATAGCAAGCCAGCCAGCCAAAAAAATTACCAGAAGAAAACGCGGATTTAGCATCACTCTCCTTGTCACCTTCATAATCCCCAGCTTTCCAGAACTGCTTGCAACCCTTAATTACAGGAATCGCTTGATTCGCAGTCAGATTATTACCATTTTGGCCAATTTTCTGCGTCAGGAAAGTTGAGACCGGCGAAACCCGAGCCATTGTAATTGGCACCGCCTCCGTGACAGCCATTGGTTCTGGAAACCCTAGCGCGGTTTCACCGCCGAGCTTCTGTTTCTTCGCCAGCGAAGCCTCTTCGGGATTACGCTCGGCTCTGGCCTTGCATGTGATGGACTCGACGAAGGCGGTGGTCTCCAGGTCGTCTTCGATGTCGGAGGAATCGACGGAGTTGCTACTGTTCTCGCTGTCGCTGCTGATGTCGATCGGCTCGGCGGTGCTGGAGGGGTCGGGGATTTCCTGCTTGACGGCGGTGACGGCCGAGGCCATGGTTGTAGGGATCAATGTGGAGAGTGAGGGATAGTTTAGGGTTTTTGAGGAAAATTTGAGAGGAGATTTGAAGGTGTGGGGAAGAAGAAGAAGAAGAAGAAGAAGAAGAAGAAGAGACTTATATTGGGGCTCTACGTCAGTTATGAGGGAGAGAAGTGGCGCGACTCAGTTTTGGAAAAAGGAATGGAAAATTGAGGCAACCCAACCGACTTTGGCACGTGAGAGTCACGTGGATGCTAAAATTGACTACAATCTCCAAACGAAGAGTTTTGTACTTTTTTTTCAACTAGTGTGAGTTGGTGCGATCTGTATAGACTTGCGAGTCACACGTCGGTCTCAGAGAATGATACAGTGACTGAGTATGAAATCTGTAAAATAGGGGATTTGTTAGAGGTTGAATTTATTAAAAATGTTCTTATCATATTCAATACACTTAATATTTGGTCGTAAGTTAACGAATCATTTTCAAAAATCAAAGCATATGACGATCATGAAACCAATCAAGAAAGGTGAAGAATGCTTACACAATGTTAGTTAGGTTTCTTATATAAATTCATGAGGATCATGAAACCAATCAAGAAAGGTGAAGAATGCTTACATAATGTTAGTTAGGTTTCTTATATAAATTCATGAGGATCATGAAACCAATCAAGAAAGGTGAAGAATTCTTACACAATTTTAGTTAGGTTTCTTATATAAATTCATTAGTGTTTGATGGGAAATTTCAATTTTCATAGAAAATTTGAGAATTACAATTCTACGAATTTAAATTTCATTAATTGAGTATTTCATTGTTTAGATTTCATGATATAAAGTTAAAAATGACATGAATTTGTATTTAGACTAACTTCATTTGAGAGAATTGATAAATGACATCTATTTTAGGAGGAATTTAAGTCAAAAATTTAAGTTTCCAAATTTCAGCATTATTTTTTTGTACAAATTGTTAATTCCACGGGATAAAAATCCAAACGGATGAAACAATCTAAAGAAATTGTGAATTTTTTATTTTTGATTAAATTCGCAGGAATTCACCTTTATCCTACAAAACACATTATAATTAACCTTATTTATAATACAACTTATAATGGGCTAATCACTATTTAACACACAACTAATGCAATCAAAACAAAGAGAATTTTAATCGATTTAAGTATCAAGCATAAGAACAGGTCCCCACATGTGATCGAGTTGATAAGAGACTAAGAGCGCGCCTAGGTCTGGAACTCTTAATCCCAAGTTTGAATCTTGCCGATGTTGATTGTAGATAAATCTCAATCTTTATTAGTCAATAAGGAGAAGTGTTCTGACATTATCGTGTGACATATGATAGTTTCTAGGATTATTTGAGGAAATTTTCGATTTCAACAAAAAAAGTATCAAGCAAAGATATATTAAACCACTAGTACTCTTCTCAAGTATATATACTCATTGGTTTTTGCCTACTTAAGGCCTAGAATGCTAGCAAACCTCAATTTGACTTCAATTATAAGTAAAATCATAGTTTGCAATCTAATATGTGTGTGATGAGTCATGATTTGCTTTTGTTTTTAAAAGAAATGCAATATATATAAAAAGCCTCTAGGATATCTAACGTTTACAATATCAAATAGTAAGAGCATCTCCAACAGTTTTTGTATAATTTCTTTATTATAGGAGAGAAAATCACAAAATCTCTATAAAGAAAAGGGGTCAACTCCAACAACTCTTCTGTTTTACTCTACTAAATTAAATGTTTTTCTGTATAATTTAATGATCATATATAATTATTATATATTTATGTAAATAAAAATCACATGTTACATGCTTAATATTCTTAATCTTCCACTAGAGAGATATAATGACATTTTTATTATATTTTTAGAAGAGAGAGTGGACATAGCGTGGATTTTGAAAGGTAAACAATAAATTTTAGAGATTTGTCAATGAAATATACAAATTTTGAGAATTCTATAGATATAGAGGATGTCTTTCTCCCTCTTCTCAGTTTTTCTATTATAGAGAGTGTTTTTACATGAGCTGTTAGAGTTGAAAACTGATGTTTTTCCTCTAAAATAGAAATAATTCTATTTTTACATGAGCTGTTGGAGATGTTTTAAGGACGTTAACTAACAAATTTTATTCAAACAAAAAAAACTAACAACTTTGAGGGCACAGATTCAAAACTCACTAATATATATGATACTTTGAGTTATTTAATATTTTTTTTAAAAAATGCAACTAAGACCGGAGTGCTTGAGTTATTTAATAATTTTAAAATATATATAGTTTGAAACTCAAGGCCACCTTTGGGAGCTTTGATTAAAAAAATATTAGTTGTTATCTAAAGTTTTAGACTATAATGTTTTTTTTCATTGAAGAATTTATAGTGATTGGTAAATCAAAAGAAGAAAAATAATCTTTTTTTTTTTGCAAACCGCAGGTCACTAGCAGCGGATTTTAAAAGCCATTGTCATTAAAAGCACTTTAAAAGTAAAATTTATGAAACGAAAAACAATTGTAATTCACAGCTAATGCTTTCACAACACATCAGTAGCAGTTATACTCTAACAACATCAACAATCCAAAAACAACATACAAGATATCAAAACTTTCAGGCTCCAAAGAATCTTAAAATGCTAAAACATGCTTCAAGGTATATTAAAAATAAGGTGTGGCTATTTCCACCTTACGTATCATCTTCTATGTTCACCTTACATACTCATTTCACCTTACATTTTAATTTTCAATACTAAATTTACTTTATCCACCCATTTCATTTTTCTATAATATTCATATATAAGATATCCAATTAAAAAACCAAATTTAACAATTTCTCTATTCTATAACAATAAAAATCTGAATAAAATAATTATGTAATTCATTTCTATTTTTAGTTCTAAATAATGTTTTGTATTTGTCCATTTCGGTTCATGTCAAAAAATTCAAACAGATAGTTGTGAGCAATTCAGAAAAAAAGATTATATATATATATATATATACTTATATATACTTATATATATAAGGTCATAAACTCATTATTGTAAATCCGATAAAAATAAAATTTTACTGTACATATTTTTATAAAGTTAACACTAATGAGTTTATGAATTGAATAATGTATTAATGATGATGAGAAAGCGAAAAATGTGTAATTGATTCAGGTATGAGCGGAGAACTGCGAAGATCATGTTATTTTATGAAATATTTAATTTGTTTTATCTATTTTTTTTATGTATTTAGTCTTTCTTTTAGATTTGGATAATACAAAATTAGTGTACTTTGTAGTCATTTTACACTTGAGTAATATAGTCTTTCAATAAATCAAATGTTTGTAGGATGAACAAAAGAAGATAGTAGAGTAGCAATAGTCGCACCCTAAAAATAAAAAGCTAAATTTCACACTTATAAAGATATAAGAGCATCTTCAACAGTTTCCTCAAAATTTATCTAAAATGGGGAAGCAACAGACCAAATCTCCAAAAAAAATTGCTCCAACTCCAACAGTTTCTTCATTTTGGAGAATTCAACATTTAATAGAACAATAGAATTATGTTATTACAATATTAATTATAACAATAAATAATTAAAATTGTATTTTATCTATAAACAACCAATAAAATATTCTAAATATGTTTGATTTTTATTAGAATTTGTGAAGAATTAAATTTTGAGGAATGATGATTTTGCTGCAAATTTGGAGAAATAATGCTCATTTTTCTTCTCCACCCTCATTATAGGTAATGAGATACGGAAGCTGTTGGACCACAAAACACACAAACATTCTCCAAATTTGAGAAATTCAAGAATATGGAGAAACTGTTTGAGATGGTTTAACAATGACTCAAAATAACAAAAAAAAACTAAATATGGAGATTTCACTGTCACACCTTATGAGTCTTGACGAACACGTACAATAAGCCTTCAAAGGGTCAAGAACACAATAAGCCTTCAAAGGAATGAAGATGTAATTGCGACTATGTATGGGTGGAGGATGATGAAGCATAACACCCCTTATATAGTGCAAGTCAAAGATTATACTAGGGTTATTGAATGCGTTCATTCAATATAGTTCTTGTAGGTCAAGTAATCTTACGAATTTCCTTGGCCATTGATTAAGAGATTTTAGAAGATATTTCACATTCAATGATTGAGATTAAAAACGAAGATCGCCTTGAATATTGCTTGAAGTGTTGTCCTACTTAAACTCTTCATATGATATCCTTTAGTTGATTTAGGATTTTAAATTTGAAATCGTTGCAACATTCCATTCTTGGACTCCTTGATTTTAGGGATTCATCTACAAGACTCTCTATTCTATTTTAGAGAGCATGTTTAGCTATTTTAGAGATTACGGATCTCTATAATTTAATACATGTTAAAGAAAAAAAATACCTTATGTATGTCTTCGACAAAGTAATTGACAAGAGTGAATGTTACATGATCAACGGATGTAACAGCTCAATTAGTTATCAATAAGTTATTATTGTCATTATGTACGTTGTAATCGCACATCTATATAAAGAGGATTGTTAATGAAATGAGTAGACAAATTATGATTCTCGTTTTACTTTTACACATTATCAGCACGATTACACGTTGTAATTATCCTTTTAGAATATTTTAAACACAATTAAACAATTTAATCTTCATTTGAAGAATAATATTGATTTAGAATTCTAATTTTGAAATCATCGCAACCTTCCTTTCTTGGACTTCTTGATTTTAGGTATTCATCTACAAGATTCTCTATTTTATTTTTAAGAGCATGTTTAGCTTTTTAGAGATTTTATGAGTTCTAGCAGACTAGCTAAAGTTTAGCTAGATAAGGATCTCTATCATTTAATACATCTTGAAGGAAGAAAAATATCATATGTGTGTCTTAGTCAAAGTAATTGACGAGAGTGAATGTTACACGATCAACAGATGTAACAATTTAATTAGTTATCAAACAATATTATTATTATTATTATTATTATTATTATTATTATTATTATATAGGTTGTAATTATTGTTGTAAGTCACACCACTATATAAAGAGAATTGTTAATAAAATGACTAGACAAATTTCCATTTATATTTTACTTTTACACGTTATCAACACGATTACACGTTGTAATTATCATTTTAGAATATTTTATGTGATACATAAACACAATTAAACAATTTAATCTTCATTTGAATAATAATATTAGTTTAAATAAAAATGTCCATTTGCACAAAAATAAAAGAGTCAGACCCCAGTTTAATGAAAAAAAAAGGTCAAAAGCTCATTCTAATTAATCTTACGTAAAAGACTGTATTACCCTCGTCAAATATATCTTTCACACTTCTCACCCGATATTCTGAAATCCTCTCTCTCTCACATCCAGCCCATACCAAGCCCTCTCTTATCCTCTGTTGATTCTCTCTAGCTAACCCGAAACAACCACTCAGAGCCCCACTATACTGAACCCGAAGCCACCAGCGCCCACCCCTTACGACTGCAACTTCTCCTTCGACGTCACCAATCAAGGCCGAGATTTAAGACTGGATCTGGTTGAGATTCATGGCCGGACGTCGAGCAAACCAAGCGTTATGTACGCCATAACGATCTCTTTCTTCTTCGACATCGAGTACGAAGCACGAAGCCCGAGGTCAACGACGACGATCAGATTCAGTCACCTTTGATCTCTGACGATCTTGATCTTCATCCGTATGCACTAGCTGTCACGCCCCGACCCAAGTTTACCTTCTTAAACCTGGGTTAGGACGTGCGGGACTCATCCCAAAAGAGATTTACTCGAAATCCCTCTTGAGAAAGGATAACCCCTTATTCCCAAACCTTATTTCAAACGGTCCAAACGAAACCGGAATAGACCTTACAGCCAGAGGTTATCCCGATTTCCGCATTTTGATCTCAAACCAAACATTTAGAGGACCTAAGGTTCTAATATTATTTGTGACTGCACCTGAATCCCGGTCAAGCTGCCTACGTACTCTGTACTCAAGGATCAAGCCACACATAGCTCTTATTTTTATTTAACGCCCTAACTGGGCGAATCCCGTTTTTCTATTTAACGGTCTGTAAACTATTAAGGATAGCGACCGCCTAAAGCATAACCAGAGTTTTAACCTCTCCGTTGAGGTATCCACCAACGTACTATCTATCGAGATTATCCCGAACTTACCAACAAACATATATAAAGCAGCCATAAGAATATCAATAACCGCACAAAAATATGTAATATGATGGCATCCACGTAAATAGCAAATCCATTGGTGATATAAAGATAAATCTAATCCTAAATGACACTCTTATAATTAGCCAAAACTGCCAGAGGCAGCATGGTCATTTTAGCCTTAATGACAGTTTGTAATTAATCTGAGTACCAGGGGCATTTTAGGAATTTAAAACTTAGTGGCAGTTTGTAATTAATCTGAGTACTAGCGGTATTTTAGAAATTTAAACCTTAGTGGCAGCCCCTATAAATAGACAAATCAGCTAGGGGCAGTCTGGTCTTTTTAACCTCAATGGCAGCCATGTAAATATACAAATCTGTCAGGGGTATTTTAGGAATTTCAAACTCATGGCAGTCTTGTAAATATACAAAACTACCTGGGATATTTCTGGAATTTTAATCCTAATGGCACCACTGTAATTACCCCAAACTGTCAGGGGCAGTTTTGACATTTCCCACCACAATAAAACGGTAAAAAGGAAATTCCATCGCGGTAAAAACCAAGGTTTTTACCCCTGATTTTCCCGATCGGCTGGTTCGCCGGAAAACCAGGGTTTTCCGACCAAACCAGCTTCCAACACTTGCATAGCTAGGTTCTACACCATCCAAGCAGTCTAACACAACAGGAATCAAGAGAAAAGATTGAGTTTTTTATACCTCAAGGTTGACCCGATCGGATCTCTGGCAGTCCTCCTCCGACGAGGCGTTCTCCTCCTCCTTCAAGCCTCTGAGCTACTCCTGCAGCCACCAGGAACCTCCACTATCCTCCTCCAATCGAACTTGGTCTCCCTCTCGTTTGAGCAGACCTCCGACGTGCCGCTCCTCCTTGGCAGAGATTCGAATTCGGCGTCTCTGCCGTTACTAATGGTCTGGGAGGGCTGAGCGAGGCGAGGCGACTGGTGAGGTGAGATGCGCGGCAGTGG
Organism: Comarum palustre; assembly: GCA_951800085.1. Classification (NCBI taxonomy): domain Eukaryota; kingdom Viridiplantae; phylum Streptophyta; class Magnoliopsida; order Rosales; family Rosaceae; genus Comarum; species Comarum palustre. The sequence goes on along the minus strand of OX637584.1, from coordinate 7,190,302 downwards.
TCTCAAGGGCGGAGCTCACAGTCTAGACGAGGGAGGAGAGAGAGATCTCCTCTCTAGTCAACCCCTCATTTAAATACTAAAAATCAATGGCCTAGATTGAATTCTGAAAAGTTGCCATGAACAGTAAATAGATATTTTAATATTTACTTTTACCGCACGGTAACAACACTATATCCCACATAACTTTCACGTACAAACTCTGATTAAAGCGTAGGTTATACCCACGAGTTCGTATTAACGTTCTCTACAACTTTCCCGAATGAAGTTTCCTCGAGTTATCGCAAAGTCATCTTTTTTACGGTAAAGTAATCAACATTTATTATTTCCGTAAATTGGATAAATTCATAATAAACAGCTCGTAGCTCCGGAAAATATTCCGGACATACCGGAGGACTCATATTAACATAATCTACCCCTCGGGACATTCATTCTATTTTTCCCCAGAACCGAAAATATCTCGATGTTAAACTCGAATATGAACTCGAAGAAAATTAACAGCACATTTCCTCTATAACCCGCCTAATCCATGTGAAAGGTAAATTTCAAGATGGGGTGCTACACTAGCCATGTCTTACGCCGCAGATTCGAACTCGAGACTGGTGAGCCTACCTCCACCACGCAGGCTGCCTCTGATCTTCCATTAAGCACCATGGTCGGCTCCAATCTCTGCCAAGCACCAACGCCTCGCCTCTGTCATAAAATTTGAAAAACCAAAGAGATCTGATAGAAGAGAGAGACTCCGATCGAGAATGAGATCATCAGGTTTGAAATATATAACTTTTGAGAATTTTACCAGGGTAATAAAATTTTTATCGGGTAATTAAGTTTTACTGGGGCGATATTAGTAAGGATAGTAAGTTTATGACTAGATGTAACTGATCGACCTATTCTTTTACCAAGGCCAGTAAAATTATTAGAGTCAATAATACATATTCTACTATAGGTAGTAAATATTTCTTTTAGTACTGATGTTAGTAAATTTATTAGTATGAGTCAATAAAATACTATCCTCTTCTGGTTTTTCTTTTTTTCTCTTTTCTTTGTTTTTTCTTTTATTTCAAAGTGAAACTTAAAATGATAGTAAATGTTTGGATTGATGATGACTACATGTATGTGTTTTGGTTTGTTTTGGGTGAAATTAATGTTTACTACCTTCAGTAAAGCTTCACCATAAATTTTACAACACCTAATAAAGTATGTATAAAGTTTACTGTCTCCAGTAAAGCTTCCTTATAAAGTCTATTATCCATAGTAAATCATTTTTCATCATTATTGCCTCTAGTAAAGTTCCCCTAAAAAGTGTACTACCCTAATTAATAAAGTATATTCATAAAATTTATTACCTTTAGTAAATCATTTTTCAATATTACTGAATCCAATAAAACATTCAACTAAGGTACGAAATGGTTCCGGCAAGGTTTGAAGATATTCCGGTGATCGGAGTCCGGTGACCGGTGTCTGGCGACTGGTGATCGGCGACAGGTGACCCATGATCAGCGACCGGAGTCCAGCTACTGATTATCTGAGCTGGTGAGGTTCTTGGCAACTCTTCTCTTTTTTTTTATTTTCTCTCTCTAAACATATTTAAGGGGTGAGAGTAAAATGATATTACAATATAGCTTCCTTAAAGTTTGACTAAAGATTTGTTCATTTAGGCACAAATAATGACACCGTATATTGGAAAGAGCAATTTTTTTTAGAATCATTTAAATAGGCTATGAGGTGGCTAAATTAGTATTAAATGGACATTTTCTCTTAATAGTGGTTTTTTTTATTTAAAAGTCATTTATTTATATGTTGGATTCATCATACTAATGGAGTCATGGTTAATACTGCAGTGTTTAGAAGAAAGAGAGGATCAGTGCAGTGCACATCAATGCTCAGTCTAGCAGTGATCAGTGCATCAGTGCTTAGTCATATCTCCTCAGTGTTTAGTCTTTTATTGTCCAGCGAGCAAGATCAAGCAAGATCAATTTGATGAAAGATTAGATATTGACGATGGCGTGTGTATATTTCAGTGTAGTTATAAAGGATCTTTTTCCAATGTAAACATCATTAGTTTAGCCATTAGGTTTTCCTAAGTCAACTAGGTTTCTTAGTTTGAACCATTAGTCTTTAGTATGGTTTGTTTTCCTCTTTATAAACTCATGTAAATGTCTTTAGATGCAATGAACAAGTATTATTCATCAATTTTTCATCTTGTTAATCTTCTTTATGGTATCAGAGCAGTGATCGTTATAGGACTTGCTTCTGTTTCATTTCTTTCATACTCTGTGCATGATTCTGTCATCTCTATTCTACCACCAAAATGACTGAAAAAGGATCTGCATCAGGAGCCAAACCCGAAATGGCTGACTCCAATCCTAACCAGCGTCTTAGCTCTATCCTCCTAAATGAGTTCAATTATCTTCCATGGACAAGGGCTATCACTCTTGCACTTGAAGGAAAATCTAAGCTTAGCTTCATCAGTGAAGACAACAAACAGCCATCATCATCTTCAGCTGAGTTTGAAACTTGGTTGTCTCAAGATCAGCTTGTCATGTCCTGGCTTCTCAATTCTATAGAGCCTAAATTGGCTGAAATTTTCAGCTACTCAGAATATGCCTCTCATCTTTTGAAGGCTCTCAAAGATATGTATGGTGATAGAACAATGCAGCAAAAATCTTTCAGCTCAAGAAAGAACTGACAGAATTGCAACAAGGTAACCTCTCATTTGTGCAACATCTTGGAAATCTAAAAACCAAGTGGAATGAGTTGGATCTATACAGGCCACACACAACTGACTCAGCTGTCTTGTTAAAACGAGCAGAAGAGGACAAAGTTTTTCAATTTCTGGCAAGCCTAGGATCATAATATGAAGATCTTAAGAGTCACCTTCTGATGACACTTGAGCTACCTTCTTTTCAAATGGTGTGCAACACAGTTCAACGAGAAGAAGTAAGGAAGAATGTAATGAATGTTGATCTAGCTGTTAGAGAATCAGATGCAAGGATCTCAGAAACTAGAGCCTTTGCAAGCAACATCAGACCTTACAAAGGGAGAAGACCAGATCTCAAGTGCACTCACTGTGAACGTATTGGATGTTCTGGTATTGGACACCTCAAGGAAACATGTTGGATTCTCCATCCTGAGCTCAAGCCAAAATTCACTGATGATTAGAAGTTTGCTCGAGGAAAAACAAAAATACCATATAATCCCAAAGCCAATTGCGTAAATGGAAGTAAGAGCAGCTGTCCCTTAGAATATCTGGAGGATTTCACATCCAACCCTCTTACTCTCATAAATGAATTTGCATCATTCCTGCAACAGAAACAAGGAAGCTTAAAAAATGAGGACACAGCTGCCATGCTTGGCAAGTTCGCTGGATTTCTTAAAGATGCAAACTTGATTCAACAGAAGAAAATTTCAGGTATCATTTGTGTTATCTCCACTGCCTTAGATTTAAGCAAAAATCATGATTTTGGATTGTAGATTCAGGTATCTCTGACCACATGACAAATGATGCATCAGTTTTAAATGATTTTCATTCCTTTGATAAACCCTCACATGTTTTTGTGGCTAATGGAAAGAAAGTCCCTATTCTAGGAAAAGGAAAACTGAATATTTTCTCAAGTAATAAGGAGTTATCCATTATGTATGTGCCATCTTTTCCTTTTAAGCTGCTTTTTGTGGGAAGGGTAACACGTCTACTAAGATGACTAGCCATTTTCTCAGACTGTGGTATCATTTTTCAGGATCCTATCTCGAAGAGGAAGATTGGTGAAGGATTTTACCTAAATGGTCTCTATTATATATCAATCTCCTCCAGTTTCTCAAAAAGTCTTCTTATAGACAGCAGTCTCTCCATCAGACAGCAGCTTTGGCACATGCGTCTAGCACATCCATCCTTTCAAGTCATGTCTTTCTTATTTCCAGATATTTGTAAAACTCTTCAAGAGTGTGAAACCTGTCATAAGTCTAAGTCTACTAGATTACCCTTTCCTAATTCCTGTTCTAGAGCTACCAAACCTTTTGAGTTAATACATTCTGATGTATGAGGACCTGCAAGTCTAGAGTCTTATGATGGTTATAAATATTACGTGACATTTATTGATGATTTCTCAAGAATCACTTTTTTCTACCTATTGAAGTTTAAAAATGAAGTTCAAAAATGCTTTGAAAATTTTCATCAACTGGTTAAAAATCATTTTTCCTCAAATATTTGCATGTAAAGGTCAAACAATGCTCAAGGTATACTTCATCAGACTATTTATGTTGGCACTTCCCAACAGAATGAAATCTCTGAAAGAAAGAATAGAGACTTACTTGAAAAAAACAGAGCTCTAATGCTGCAAGCACATGTACCTAAGAGATACTGGTCTCATGCCATTCAAACTGCTGCTTACATTATCAATAGACTACCTAGTAGGATCCTGAAATTCAAATCTCCCTTTAAAATACTAAAAGACAGGAAGATTAGCATTGAACACTTAAAGGTATTCGGTTGCGTTTGCTTTGTTCATGTGCAAGCTCTACATAGAGATAAACTTGATCCGAGAGCTATAAAATGTGCCTTCCTATAATACTCATCATCTCAAAAAGGATACAAATGCTATGATCCTAAGCTGTTTGTATCTAGAGATGTTCGTTTTGATAAGTATCACTATTTTTTCCAACAAAATGAAGATGAGTTTCAAGGGGAGTTATTTGAGCAATCTGCATTGACACCAATGCTTTAGGAAGAACATGTTCAGGAAGATATGTGCATCGATCAACCTGAGACTGAATCAGCTGCTGGTGTTGTTGATCCAAGTCCAGAAGAAGCAGAAGAAGAGTTAGAGAATCCAAATGACTTAGTTCAAAAGCCCTCACCTCAGTCCTCACAAAGTTTACAACAACAAAGAAGGTATCTTACTCGGACTAGGAAACCACCAGCCAGACTTGATAATTTTGAGATTTATCTTCCCAAGCATTCTCTTGGCAATGCTGCCAGACTCAACAAGGTAACTCCTCATTTTGTCTTTCTCAACAAGATGTGTGAAATAAATGAGCCAAAATCATTTGAAGAAGCAAACCAATCCTCAATTTGGAGAAAAGCAATGCAAGATGAGCTGAAGGCCCTCAGTGATAACAAGACTTGGAGTGTTGTGCCTCTTCCAAAAGGGCAGAAAGTTGTGGGAGCTATGTGAATTTACAAGACAAAATTCCATTCAAATGGAACTGTTGAAAGACACAAAGCTAGGCTTGTTGCTCGTGGATTCACTCAGTCATTTATAGTTGACTATAAAGAGACTTTTGCTCTTGTTGTAAAGATGAACACAGTTAGAGTTCTATTATCAGTAGCTATCAACAGTGGCTAGAGCTTGCACCAAATGGATGTCAAAAATGCTTTTTTGCATGGAGACTTAGAACAAGATGTCTACATGAGACTACCACCTAGTCATTCTCAAGAAAAAGAACCAAGTATGGTCTGCAAGCTGCACAAAGCCATTTATGGCCTCAAACAGTCTCTCAGGGCTTGGTACTCTAAGCTCAGCTTAATGCTGTTTGCCTCAGGTTTTAAAAGGAGTTTTACAGACTCCTCAATGTTTGTAAGATCTGGCAACATTGGAAGACTCATTGTTCTAGTATATGTAGATGACTTGATCATTACAGGTGATGACAATGGTGAGATCCAATCCCTCAAACTTTCTCTTCAGAAAGTTTTTGCTATGAAAGATCTTGGAAAGCTCAGATACTTCCTTGGAATCGAAATGGATAGATCATCTTCTGGTCTGTTCCTCAATCAAAGGAAATATATCATTGACATTTTGAAGGAAGCAAATATGCTACACAGTAAGTCTGCCACATCTCCACTTCCAAGTCAAATTAAACTTGAAGCTGAAGAAGAATCTATTCCGGACATCTCTGTATACCAAAGACTTGTTGGCAAGCTCATTTATCTCACAATCACCCGTCCGGATATCACCTATGCTGTAAGCCTAGTCAGTCAGTTTATGCATGCACCCACCACTTATCATCAACAGCTGGTGAAAAGAATTCTTTGTTATCTCAAAGGCTCAGTCACTAGAAGAATTCTCATAAAAACAATGGTCATTTTACATTAGAAGGATATTCGGACTCTGACAGGACCGGTAACACAATTGACAGGAAATCTACAAGTGGTTTCTGCACCTTTGTTGGAGGAAATTTAGTTACATGGAGGAGCAAGAAACAAACTGTGGTGGCCAGGTCCAGTGTTGAGGTTGAATATAGAGCCATGGCATCTACTGCTTGTGAGCTGATTAGGTTAAGTACATTGTTGAATGATTTGGGGTTAGAATGTCCAATGCCTATCGTGCTGCATTGTGACAATCAGGTTGCAATGCACATTGCTGCAAATCCTGTATTTCATGAAAGAACCAAGCATATTTGATAGGAGCATTTTATGTTACGTTCTTAATATTTTTTTATCCCCATTTATGCTTTGTTTATCCATTATTAGTTTAGTATTGATAGTTATTTATCATAAGGGTTTTTCTGTAGAGCAATGGCTAAAATGTGCGGAAAATAGAGAAAATGTGCACAAATTTGTTAAAAGCTGACTTTTGAAGTTATCGTGTTATTTCTTATGATTATGTGAATTTGTACATTGTCATTACTTAATTAATTTTCTTTAATGTTTAGATGACATGTATATGGACTTAACGAAACAAGAATCATGAGGATCAGACTTATGGAAGGCAGCAAAAGATGCATGGAAAGATAAGAGGTCAAAAACATGAAATCGGAACAAAAACAGAGGATTTTCATAAACCATAACTCAACTTCAAAACTTTCCCTAGGACGATCCAGGAAGAACCAGGAGACATTACATATATGGATAGAAAGCTGTGGATGTCTAGTTTCTAAATCTTTTGGAATCGCAGCAAGCCAAATTATGAGGAAGGAGTTATGATGGAATCAATGGCCGGAGGTCTGTCTGCTAGAAACAGGACAGTTTTTGCTGAAGTTGTCTACCGAGTTCGTGAGTGTGTTTCTTCACCAAAATCCTTCCCAAGCATGTCAAATAATTGATGAGGAGCTTAATGATGATATGGGAAGTTTTTTAGAACAAGAAGAATCGAAGAAATCACCAATGAGAAGCCGAAAACACAACTAGGAAAGTTCTCCCGGTCAAAACATGATAACTTGTTCTACCGAGACTATGGAGGGGATTCGGCTGTCCTATGAAGCCCAAAACGTGTAAGGGAGTCCTACAATGATCCCTTAACATGTAGGGGAGTCTAAAATTCAGAAATAAATCCATGGAGTACTACCCAAGTCAGCAAATTCAATAAGTCAAAGTTATGTGCAACAAGGAAAAGCAAGAAGCCCAATCCGTTATGGACAAGGAGGGGCTGCCGAATTTACTAGGGTTTCTCCCTATAAATACACATGTAATAGTTGAGTTTTGTGAGTCAATCTTTGTTTAAGCCATAGTATAGCCAAGCTCTACCTAAAAACCCTCCTAAACACAGAGAAAGATCAAGATGTCGCCGATCATACCGCCGCCATGACCGCCGATCACCTCCACACCTTAGCCGAACCCTTTAGGTAGGTTTTAGGTATGTAAAACCTCAATTTGCTTGTATTTTTACTCTGTGAACAGTACTTTATTTATATATATTATTTCTAAATTTTTATGGTTTTATACGATTTACATGTTTATGTTTTTTCTTTGTGATTATTTCATGAACTTGTTGATTGTGTAACGAATAGTATGCATGTTAGGACTTTGCATAGTTTAAGTTAGTTATATTTATGTGTGTAATAGATGTCTAATTGATTTATTGCTTACCTGATCATGTAATCGATCATGAGGGTAGTCTTGGTACCAGATGTTCCTAAGGGGGGAGTTTAACATGTCGTAGTGTTCTAAGGTTAAAGTCATGCGATTGTAGGTCTTGATTGTTAGGCACTGCCAAGGGTTGTTAGGGTAAGTAATTTAAATGCTAATAGGATGAGTGACGTCATACCTAGGATCATGTCTCCAATGACTCTTGTTCGGTCAGTGTATTTTTTCTTAGTGTCATGCGATTGTAGGCACTGAACAAGCTGACACATATTTAGGCTTAAGATCATGCGATTGTAGGTCTTAAGTTTACATGAAAAGTTTAATAGTTGGAATTAATTAGAGTCTATGATAACATAAATATTGCATCTTAATCTTGCTTAAGTTTTTCATGTTTGTCTATTGGTGCTTGTTATGATTATATACTTAATTATTGATTGACCAACCTTGTAAATATTAGACTTATTAGGACTCTAGGACATTTTTCACTAAAATTCCCCCTTGATAACGAGTAAATATGTATATATTTTGTAAACAATTTTCTGTTTATTTGTATATTCATGTCGGAATGTCTATATGTTAATATCTATGTTTCAATGTCATGTGTATAGTATTGCCGATTGCATATTTGTATATTGCCGGTTTGTATGCTTTTGAATTTGATTATGTATTTATACTTGTATATTATGTGACAGATTTGTATTTGTATGTTTATAGGGGTGGGATCGGGATGGGACGGTTCGGGATTCACCCCATCCCGAAACCGATCCCGATGTTTTTTTCGGGATCGGTACAGGACGGGATTGGTGTTTTTGAGATTTGGTACCGAACCGTCCCGATCCTGAATAGTTCGGGACGGGTTCGGGACCAATCGGGACAGAACCAAAAGCAAAACGGCCAAAACCTGCATCTGCTTAATTTCTAGTCTCAGCTCAGTCTCTGCAAAACCCCAAAACAATGAAGACCTTGCTTATCACAGACCGTACACATTTATTTACTTTGATAAAGACTCATTCAAATACCACAAGAAGAGAAAATTTACCAGATCCATCGGATTCGTCAATCTTGCTGGAATTTTGATACACACTTCTGATCTATTCATCCATATATGCAGGCTCTTGGTCATGAATTTGATGATGATGAGTTTCATGCATATGTCCACGGAAGACTGCCCTATGATGCATTGAAGCCTGACCTAGTGCTAAGAAACCTTCTCTTATCTATGCCACAAAGAAAAATAGTTAGTCAAGAGACATTCTCAACATTAATATTATTTCTTAGTGTTAGTTTAGAAATACCTGCATCTTGCGCCGATATTATCGACAGTCTAATAACTGATTGTTTCTGCTACTATTTTCAGATCTTCACTAATGCTGACAAAGCACATGCAGCTGAAGTTCTTAGCAGGTTGCACTTGGAAGATTGTTTTGAAGGCATAATATGCTTCGAAACTCTTAACCCTCCTCAACCGGTTGATTTCATTACAGCACCAGATGATGATGTTATAGAGCGTGATGTAGAGGCTACAGCCACTGATTACACTGGAAATAATTTGAACCCCAAGTCACCAATTCTTTGCAAACCATCTGTTCAAGCAATTGAAGCTGCCATACGTATTGCAAATGTTGACCCACACAAAACTGTAAGTACAAATGAGTCATTTAAGAAATTCGGGACGGGACGGGCTTTTCGGGACGGATAGAGCCTATACCGATCCCGGCCCATTTAAGAAATTCAGGATCGGGTTCGGTATCGGGACGTCGTATCTGAAATTTCTGTCCCGTCCCGTTCGGTATCGGTACGGGATGGACGGGATCGGGATTTCAGGTCCAAATTCCCACCCCTATATGTTTATATTTGTGAATTTTACTAACTTGTTTTAAATGCAGATATAATCCTTCCCTAGTGTCTTCGGCTAAAACGATCCCTACTTACAGTTACTACAATAATAGGGTTTTAAATTGCAGGTCGCTTAACGAACCTCGTCAATATTAAAGTTGATTGTCACTTCATCAGAGATCAAGACCAATCTAATGTCCTAGCCATTGCTTATGTTCGATATGATGATCAATTAGCAGACGTATTCACCAAAGTTCTTCCTACTGCTCAATTCCATCGATTATTATCCAAGCTTGGATCAAGCCTCTCCCTTGATCCAGCTTGAGGGGGAGTGCTGGATTCATCATACTAATGGAGTCATGGTTAATACTGCAGTGTTTAGAAGAAAGAGAGGATCAGTGCAGTGCACATCAGTGCAGTGCACATCAGTGCTCAGTCCAGCAGTGATCAGTCTTTTCTTGTCCAACAAGCAAGATCAATTTGATGAAAGATTAGATTTTGAGGATGGTGTACAGTGTAGTTATAGAGGATCTTATTCCAATGTAAACATCATTAGTTTGGCCATTATGTTTTTCTAAGTCAACTAGGTTTCTTAGTTTGAGCCATTAGTCTTTAGTGTGGTTTGTTTTCCAACTCATGTACATGTCTTTAGATGCAATGAACAAGTATTATTCAATCAATTTTTCATCCTGTTAATCTTCTTTATTATATTTCAACAAGCAGTATCAAATAACTCACCTATAAGAGCGGACATAAATAAGCTCTCTTTAGGCTACTAAACCTAGTCGACTGGGCTTAAAAGCCAAAATACACTTGCATTTTTTAAAAAAATTCTAGCACCTTATTTTCCGGGTTATGTTCGGCTTAAAAGCTTTAATAAACTGTATCAACCAAACTCAGATAGAACCTGTCTATGACCTAAAAACTTAGGCCACAAGCGATAGGGGAGGATGATCCACCTTCCCTAGTTCCATCTTGACATCAATCTTCTTATTCTCCTCAACCTGCTTCACATCAATAGTAGGATCCCTCCCATGCGACTTCTAATTTTTGTTCTTCTTTGCCGGAGCAGCAACATCACCTTCTATATTGCTCATGGTCTTAATTGGGGTGATTCTTGCTACCCTTTGGCCAACCAAGTTTATTCTTTTTTGGGGAAATATTCGATTCCCTTCTTGCGTTGGACTACTATTGTCATTTTATCCTCCACCGATACAGATTTTTTGAATGAACCTCTTCTATGGACGAGGTAATTCAGACATAGACAACCTTTTGAGATGGTTAACCAGGGGGTGCCACGGTCAATCGAAATCCTCTCTTCCAAGGTCATTTATAAGTCCCCAGTTTGATTAACAAAGATATCAGGAGTGTGCAGATCAGACTCTTCCCAATTTCGATTTCTACCAGCTATTTTTCCAGAAGAAATTCTTTCTCCTTGACCAGGAACTCATCACACCATGTAGCATCATGAATAAAAAATCCACAAGCATCACACCATGTAGCATCATGAATAAAAAATCCACAAGACTTGCAAAATCCTCTAAATTAGGCAAAATCCGGAAACAACTCCAGAGCTAAATCAGGGGCAGCATCAAACAACAACCAGCTCCGAACTCAATCACGCACATCAAATCTGACTTTTACACTTTGCACAGCTTCCTTACGAGTCAAAGCAGGATAATAATAATTGAGTTGTTGTACCAAAATTTTACCAACACAGGTAAGGGCTGCCTTATTTCGCATAGGTAACCGTTTGATCGAAACCCACGTCTCCAGATGAAACAAAGGGACCTCATCAACAGGTTTCACACCATTATAATCATTTACAACAAGAATAGTATTCCGAATTTCCGATAGAACCAAGGACCATTTTTCAGAGTCCGATTTCGATCTGCATCATTATCAAATTGAAATAGAAATCGATCACTCGCATCATGAACATAAAGACCTCCTTTCAATCTCCAAATAGTAGATATTGTACCATTACATCCGGGATTGTTGGCCTTTGACCCAGAAGTCTACAATTAGTCAATAGTGGCGATCAATGAGCACCGCCTGTCCTGATAAACCAAGATTTACCCTCCCCCTCCCCGAACCAGAGCCAAATCATTTAATCGAGCCATCGCCAGAGAAATTTGTTGAGATTTGAGATTTCCCATGCGCTTGACGACGTGCAATGAGAGTTTGAGAAGTATTGGAGATATCTGCCATGTTAGCCTCGTGAAAGAGAGGAAAATTTTGGTCGCATTCGATCTCGCACGGCGGAATAGGCCAGACAAAAGTGATATGGTTTTGATTTAATTTAATATTTATTAAAAAGAGAGCAACATGCAGACGTAGACAACATGCAGACGTATTTCGTGGCTAACTAAAACGACATTTTAACTTATTTAACTCAAAAATAGTTAATATTGTTAAGGACTAATGATCATTTACACATAAAAATAAAAGTCAAATCTTATTTTAATGAAAATAAGACTTGTGACCTTAATTAAATAAGAGAAAGACTTATTTGTGTCTAAATACACAAATTTTTATTAAAATCATAATAAAATAATATTTTTCAAGATTTTTATACCCTTGTCTCTTATACATGTTAAGAGGAGAACCTGACTCCGAACTCAGACCACCGGTCGTCGAAGTCCGGTCACCGATCGTCGGATTCTTGTCATCGGTTAATCGGTTAGTGACCACTGAGTCAGGGGCGGAGCTCTTTGGGGGCCAGAGGGGGCTGTGGCCCCCACAACAATTTTAGAAAATGTTAAAATGTTAGGGTAATTTTTTATTGTTTGCTATTTGTTTCCGGGTAAACTCGCGGCCCCTTTAGCGGGTTGCACGGTTCCAGAAATAGCGAACTTCCTTGTACTCCGAGTTTTCCTGTGTAAAGAACAAACACGTCAAAGGGGCGTCCCCGGGTTTACCGAGGGAAGCCACTCCGATGCTTAAGTCAGACACTGTCAGATAAGCAGAAAACTCAAGAGTAGTTAAGAAGTCTCCTCCTTTTACCGGGAGGTCCGCGCCGGTATTAATAGTAGCATTAAAGGCAGTACTTTGTCCTTTTCCAATGTGGGAATAAACTCCCTTGCTTTTCCTCAACTTTACAATGAACTGGGCCCTGACAAAGGACCCAGAGTGGCTTCTCAAATCTGACTGGGCTTTTACCCTGTAAACAGTACTTCAAGCATAATAAACGATGCACATTTAACAATCGACCACACTTATGGGTTATTTCTTGAATTGTAACCCGGTAAAGGAGAAATATTAGGTTCCACCTATAAACAAGTCCCCCAAGTCCTCAGTCAAGGGGTACGCTTGGGTGGGGACTTGAAATCATTTCTTTACCGGGTTACAAAGTTAGCATCCAGACCCGGTGTACCCAGTCCCCCAAGTCCGTACGCAAGGGTACCCCGCAGACACGTTCACTTTGAGAATTGAAAACGACGTCTCCGGGTTGTAGTGGGGGAAACTGAGAAGTTTTCAGTTTTGGGACGCGGCATGCATGACACGTGGCGATTTTCTCGAAAAACCGAAACGTCCCTTCAGTGCACGTCTTTAACTGTATAAATAGGGGTTGAGGGTGACAGTTTTGTCTCACCTTCGAAACCGATAACTTTTTCGTGCTTTTTGCTCTCGTTCTCTGTTGTCGCTGTGCTTGTTGGATTCCCAAACTCAAATCGATCTCAAAAGCCCTTCAAACCCTCACAAGTAAGGTACTGTTTCTTCTTCAGTTGTTTTTGAGTGTTTTGGATCGATTGTGTGTACTATTTCTGGGTTCCAATCTGGGTTCCAATCTGCGTTACTGTGTGTGAATTTATCCTTGTGGTAGCCGGGTTATCTGGGGTTCTGACGACGTTCCCGTGTTTTTGGTTTTGCAGATGACAAACCCCGCAATGGACACTCACGTCCCCGAGTTTGCCTCTGTAACCTTCACTGATGGGACCGCTCTCGACCCTCCCGGGTACTCACTGACTGCGGAGGAGATTGTGGAGCTAAGGAGCAACTGGAAGATCCCCGAGTCTGTGGAAATTCGGCCTTTAGAACCCGAGGATCAGTTCTTCGCTCCCGGGGATGGGTGGACGCTATGCCACGAGTACCAACTACGCTGCGGCTTGTCACTCCCGCTAAAGGTGGAGGTGCAGTACCTCCTGGCTGCGAGCAACTTCGCAATCGGGCAAGTTGGCCCGAATATATGGAGGCAGCTACTAGGGTTGTGCGTTATGTACAAGGTGCTGAAGCAGCAGATGCCGACCTACCACGAGTTACACGCCATGTACCGGGCCGAGTACTCCCGGAAGGCGGGTTTCAGCGGGACCATCCAACTGAAGTCCAAAGCGGTTTTCAAGAAGATCATCGAGGACCTGCCAACCTCAGTGAGCCGGACCTGGAGGGAAAAAAGTTTCTTGATAAGAAACTTTCAAGACCCGGGACACGCGCTTCAAGTACCGGGTGACTTCCAACCACTGATGAGTAAGTCCTCTCCCTCAGGGTCTCTTTTCTCCGTCCCGAGTTATACTTATGTTATTTCTGTTGCAGACGTCCCCGACATTCCTTTGGAGCCGATGATGGAGAAGAGGATCCGGAGGATGCTATGGGCATTCCGGGGTCAAGATGACCGGAGTTCGTACCGGCTTTGTAGGCTGTATGTGTACAGCAGGTGCCGGTTGATGGAGCTCCCAGGTTTGTCTCGTGTCCTTTCAAAATTTTGGTTACATGCTCTTGTCTAACGGGTTATGTCTTTTGTTACAGCTCTTCTCCCGATGGAGTTCACGAAACGCAAGAACCCGGGAATATACGACGGCTTCGAGGACAAAGCTGTATGGGCCGGGATCCGGACGCAAGGGGCGGATGGTCTAGCATATGATATCGACCTGACGACAAAAGCGGCTTTCCTGCGCCCAGACGCCGAGCAAGGGGATGTTCAGCAGTTCCATGTTGACGCCTTGCACTACAACGAGGTCCCCGAGTACTTGGCTGAGGTTCTCGGGCCAGAGGTTTGCCAGGAGGGAGAGGAAGTTGAAGGGAATCCCTCGGAGGCGGATTATAACCCGCTATTTGAAGAACCGGGAAGGGGATCTTCCATCGCCGATGAAGAAACTGAAGAACCGGTGATGAGCGCGGTTCCCTCGTCTGTGCTCCCCGGTGAGGAGTTTACTGAAGAGGATGACGACGGGGGTGAAGAGGTTGGAGGGTTGGAAAGGGGGATAGGGAGTGAGAACCCGGAGGGGAGTGACGGGAGTGACGAAGTTCATGAAGTGGAGCCCGTTCCCTCTCGCAAACGCCCCCGGGAGGCCTCCAGCTCGGCGAGGTCCGAGAGGAGGAAGAGAAGGAAGGAGAGGAAAGAGAGGAGGGAGAGAAAACAGCACCGGGACACTACTGAGATAATGGAGGAGTTGGCGAGCGCGGGAATGGCGGACGTGGCCATCCAGAGGATGGTAGCGGATTTGAAGAATTGCGCCACCGACTCCTATGTCCTGGAGCATGAGGACCCGTTGATCGTAGCCCGGAGGACACAGGAGAAACTGATGCGGGTAAGTGTTTCTTCTGCCTTAACCCGTTGTTTGTTTTTTTTTTTTTGGTGCTAACCCGTTACATGTTTTATGTAGGCTGTCAGGTTGTCGTACTTGGCAACTGACCGGCTCATAAACGAAGGCATCCCCGAGCGAGAAAGAGTGCTCAGGGACGATCTCCAGGCCGCCCGGGACCAGGTGACGGCGAGCGAAGAATGTCTGGCTCGGGTCCGGGAAGACGCAAGCGCATCAGCCGTTGCGTCGTGTGCGGAGTTGGCAAAGGCAGAAGAACAAATAGCAGGCTTGGTGGCCAAGAACTCGGAGTTGGAGAGAGTCATCGAGGGTCACCGGGAGGACCGGTGTGCTCAAGATGCCGCCATTGCTCAGCTTACTGAACAGAATCAAGCGCTGCAGCAACAAGTGACTTCTGTGGAGCAGCAGAAAGGAGAGTTGGTGCAGGCTGTTTCCCGGGCCAGGGACTCTGCTGTCTCCGAGTTTCTAGCGAGTCCCGAGTTTGAATTGAAGATGCGGTCGGCAAGGGCTGAGGCTCGAGCCGAAATTGTTAGCGCCGGGATTCGCCAAGGCTGGCTCGACAAGGCTGGGTATGACGGTCACCAAGGTCATGTCAGACCCGACGAGGCCGCAGGCACCTCCCGGTCGACTCCTGCCACGGCTGCAAACCCTAGGGCTCCTGCGAACCCAGCTCGGAGTCCCCCGGTTCGTTCTTCAGCAGCCGGGAGAGGTACTTCCCGTGGTGGGATTGTGGGTGGTCCTCGAAACCGGCCACCTCTCCGTAGGGGTCAGTTCATCATACAGCCCCGGGGAGGACGTGGCGGGTCGAGCACTGGCGGGGGTAGCGGGTCGGCAGCGCCATGAATTGGAGCCTTAAGCTTTTTTGTTTTTGCTGTAATAGATTAGTTTACGTGTAGCGGTTCGCTACTTTTTGTAATTGATCTTTTTGAAGTAATCAAACTTTTCCTTCGCATAACTCTTCCTGTGACAAAACACGGTAACCTGATACACAGTACAAAAATTTACATATAATGCCGGTTTGACATGTGAATAAATATAGTGCCGCTAGGATATATGGGCCCGTTAGGACTTCCATGGGCCGCTAAGGCCTTGCGGGGGAATGTCTTTCTATAACACTTGTTCCCTGTAAAATAACAAGTTGAGTTGATGCGTATCTCACAAGTGTAGATAAAATTTACACATAGTGCCGGTCTGGCATGTTATCGTCATAAAATAACAATAGGCCCGGTAAGGCTGTACCGGTCCGTTATGGCTTCCTGTCGAATAACCCGGTATTCGTGATGCGTAATATACAAGTGTTGACAAAATGTACGCATATTGCCGGTTTGGCATGTTTAATAAAAAGTGCCGCTAGGGCTGTACGGGTCCGTTAGGACTTTCAAAGACTGAAATAAGGCCGTGAAAGGCTTGCAATATTTCAAGTTAAGGAGATTACCAGAGATTATCGGAGATTGGCGAGTTTGACAGTGAAATAAAGCCGTTTAAGGCTTGCAATATTTCACGTCATGTAGACCGGAGATTATCGGAGACTATCGGAGATTGCCGAGTTTGACAGTGAAATAAGGCCGTTAAGGCTTGCAATATTTCACGTCATGTAGACCGGAGATTATCGGAGACTATCGGAGATTGGCGAGTTTGACAGTGAAATAAGGCCGTTAAGGCTTGCAATATTTCATGTCATGTAGACCGGAGATTATCGGAGACTATCGGAGATTGGCGAGTTTGACAGTGAAATAAGGCCGTTAAGGCTTGCAATATTTCACGTCATGTAGACCGGAGATTATCGGAGAATGCCGAGTTAAGGCATACAAGTAGGGCCGCTAAAGGCTGCATTCACTTCAACAAACTGTTTGATAAACATAACCCGGTAGGGGGTTTCATGCATTGTGGGCCTGAAAGGCTTTATATACAACATCATAAACAATAAATTTGGACATTCATGGATAACTTGGTACCTATTTGGGGAAGAGATGTAGATGTTGGGCGTTCCATGGTCGTGGAAGCGTAACTCCATCTATACCCCTGATGTAAAACGTTGCCGGGCCCACGACTTCAACAATTTCATATGGACCCTCCCATGGAGCTTTGAACCCCGTTGGCTTAGGGATAACCTCCTTCATTACCCAATCCCCGAGTTTGAGTGAGCGCTTGATAACCCGGGAATTGTAATGTTTAGCCACTTTTTGCTTCTTGTTGATATTTCGGAGATGTGCACGCTCCCGGCGTTCCTCCAGGAGGTCCAAGTTAAGGCGGATGCCTTCATTGTTGGTTTCCCTGTCAAACAGTTGTACCCGGTCACTCGGGACTTCCATCTCTACCGGGATCACTGTCTCAGAGCCAAAGGTCATAAGAAATGGGCTCTCCCCATTGGCTTCTGTTGGAGTTGTCCTAAGTGCCCACAAAACCTCTGGAAGTTTCTCAGCCCATAAACCCTTTGCGTCCTCCAGCTTCTTTTTCAGAACTTGCTTGATGAGCTTGTTAACAGCTTCAGTTTGTCCATTAGTCTGCGGGTGTGCAGGGGAGGCATATAGCACCTTTGTCCCATTGGAATGTAAGAATTCCCGGAACTCATCATTGTCAAACTGCGTCCCGTTATCTGTGATAAACGTCTCTGGGATTCCAAACCGGCAAAAGATATTGTTCCAAAGGAATTTCTTAACATTTGCAGTTGTGATCCGTGCCAGGGGTTGAGCTTCTATCCACTTGGAATTATAGTCCACTGAGACAATGGCGTGTTTGAGCTGTACCGGAGCTGTGGGTAGAGGCCCGATGAAATCAATCCCCCACATGCAAAATGGATATGGAGAAATGATTACTGATAGTGGGACCGATAGGGCACGGGGAAAGCTTGCAAATCGGTGACATTGAAGACAGGAATCTACGACGACTCTGGCATCGTGTTCCAGAGAAGGCCAGTAATATCCCATTCTTAGGGTTTTGAAAGCCAGGTTACGGGCTCCAAAGTGATTTCCACATACCCCGCTATGAAGCGACTGCAAAACCCGGTCTCCTTCCTCGGGTGTAATACACTTCAAATCAGGGAAAGTATGTCCTCGTCGATACAGTTTCCCATCACGGATACTATACTGCGCCGCTCGAACCCGGAGTCGTTTGGCCGCTACCGGGCCCTCAGGTAGGGTTCCATGTTGGATGAAGTTAATGAACTCATCCATCCAAGATGGTGGCGGGTTTGCTTCCACTGCGAAAATCTCAGAAAAGGAGAGTGAGATGCTTGGTTTCTCCAATGTCTCGACTAGTAAGCCTTTAAACTCGGTATTGGAATCGTCCCCTGTTGCAATCCTAGCCAGAGTATCTGCTCTCACATTTTGCTGCCTCGGTATCTGAGTAACCTCAAAGGTGTCAAATTTTTCCAGCAAGAAAGCCGCTAACTTTTGATAGGACGAAAGATGTGCTTCCTTTGCCTGAAATCCGCCGTTAACCTGCTGCACTACCAGTTGTGAATCACTCAGTATGCGGAGATGCCGGGCGCCCATATCTTTAGCGAGTTGGAGCCCTTTGATTAAGGCTTCGTACTCAGCCGTGTTGTTTGATGCTTTGAAGTTAAAGCGTAGAGCATAATCAAACATGTTACCCTCCGGGTCTACCAATGTAATGCCTGCTCCACATTGCCTCTGATTGACTGATCCATCTACAAATATTTGCCAACTCTCCAGTTCAGCTTGTGTAGGAAGAGTTTCAGCAACTGATGAATCTGTTGGGATTAACTCGGCAATGAAGTCTGCTGCTGCCTGCCCTTTGATTGCCGTTCGCGGTTTAAAGTGCAAGTCATGCTCCCCCAACTCAATTGCCCACTTGACCAGTCTTCCTGAAGTCGCCGGCTTTTGCAGAACCTGCCGTAGTGGTTGGTTGGTGAGCACATGGATAGAATGTGCTTGAAAATAGGGTCTTAACTTCCTTGCTGCTACAACCAAGGCCAGGGCCAGTTTTTCAATATCTGGATAACGAGTTTCAGGATCATTGAATCCTTTTCCAGTATAGTAGACCGGCAGTTCTTCAGACTCTGGCTTTCTTATCAAGGCACAGCTGACAGCCGTTTGAGATACCGCCAGGTATAGATAGAGTATTTCCCCCGGGTTAGGTCTGGATAAGGAAGGAACTGACGCCAAGTATTCCTTCAACTTTTCAAAAGCTTGATTGTGCTCTTCCTGCCATGTAATCCGCTCGCGGTGTTGACTCTTGAGAATTTTGAAGAAAGGGGCACATTTATCTGTTAACCTGGATATAAACCGGGATAAGGCTACCAGCCTGCCAGTAAGTTGCTGGACTTCATTCCTGGTTTTTGGCGGTTCCATGGCCAAGACGGCTTGAATTTTGTCGGGGTTTGCCTCAATTCCCCGAGCGCTGACCATAAACCCGAGAAACTTTCCTCCTGAAACACCGAACACACACTTCTCCGGGTTTAATCTCATTCCCTTGCTCGAGGCAATGTCGATAACGGTCTCCAAGTCATCCGGGTGTTTGCTTGTTTCCCGGCTTTTGACCAGCATATCATCTATTTAAACCTCCATAGTATCCCCGAGTTGGTTTGCAAACATGCCCACTACGAGGCGCTGGAACGAGGCTCCTGCATTCCGGAGTCCAAAAGGCATCACTTTGTAATAATATATCCCCTTGTCTGTTGTAAAAGATGTGTGCTGTTGATCCGCGGGATCCATCGGAACTTGGTTAAATCCCGAGTATGCATCTATAAAGCTCAACTGGGGGTGGCCCGCGGTTGAATCCACCAGTTGATCAATCTTTGGAAGGGGAAAACTATCCTTCGGGCAAGCCTTATTCAGATCTGTGTAGTCGACGCACATCCTCCACTTTCCGTTTGCCTTCTTGACCATTACCACATTGGCCAACCAATCCGGGTATGTTGCATCTTCAATGAACCCGATGTCTTTAAGACGTTTAACTTCTGCTTGAATGGCCTTGTACTTCTCTGCGCAAAATGCACGACGCTTCTGTCTTACCGGTTTAACACCCGGGATAATATTGAGGGAATGCGTCATAACTTCTGGAGAAATCCCGGGCATGTCTGCATATGACCATGCAAACACCTTCTGTTTCCGGGTTAGCAGCTCAATCATCCGGGTTCTGACCTCTGGGTCAAGGCCTGTGCCAATGCAAATCTTCCTCTCCGGGTATTCTTCTGAAATCTGAATCCATTCTATTGCTTCGGTTGGGGCTGGCCGGGGGAACTTGGCAGGATACTTCTGGCTCTTCTTTTGTGCCGTCTTACTGATGGGCAAAGAATCTGGGTCATCTCTGGGGTCATCGGGTTTGTCAAATGGGGACAGAGAAAAACCGGCTGAAAACATCTCATGCTGGGACTGAGTTGTTGCTATCGCGTTGCATCTGACAGCGGCTTCTTGGTCTCCGTGAATTGTAACCCAGCCCCCGGGTGTAGGTACCTTCATAAGCAGCATATGACCCGCTATAAAACTTTGTAGGCCCCAAAGTGCGTCTCTCCCAAGTATGGCATTGTAGGATGATGGGCAGTCCACAATTATGAAAGGAACTACAATTCTTGTGGATTGGTGCCCGGTTCCAACTGTAACCGTTAGCTGATCAGACCCCAACGGTTGAGTTGTCTCACCTGAAAAACTGATCAATGGCTCGTGGTTTCTATAGAGCTTGTCTCTTCCTCTTTTAAACCCCTTATAGCAACTGCTGAACATGACGCTGACAGCGGCTCCCGTGTCTATTAGAATCCTTCGAGTTCTCCAATGGTCAATCTGAAGAGTGATAATGAAAGGATCATTGTGATGCATTTTCAGCGTGTCTTCAGACTGAGAAAATGACACGGTATCCCAAGGAACCAGCTCCTTGCGGCATTCCTGACGAAGCTGCATTATCTCTAACTCCGGGCCTCTTGGGCAGAGTCTTTTGGCCCGGTGACCGGACACTCCTTGGGTGCCACCCCCGTGAATCATCATTATCTCCCCATATACTTCAATCAGGTTGACACCTGTAGCGGGTGACTTATACTGCTGTAACTTGCCGTTCTGGATCATGTATTCAATGGTGTTTCGAAGGGAAAAACACCTGTCGGTAGTGTGGCCAGACTCGTTGTGGTAGGCACAATGTTGCCCGTTGTCCGGCCCTGCCCTTTTGGAAAACTTCCTTTTTGGAGCCGGGGGAATGTCATTCCTATGGCGGTTCCAAATTTCTTCATAGGAGGCAGTCAAATTGGTTAACACTTCATATCGCGGGACGTAAGGAGTTTTTGCTTCCTGGGCTGGAGGTCTCGGGTATGGAGCTTCTCTTGGCTTCTCCCTTGATCTGTTTGAACCTTTGCCGTAGTATCCCTGGCCACTCTTATTCTGCCCTTCCTTTCTCCATCCATCAGCTCGCTGGCTTGTGAATCCGGTACTCGTCCGGCGTTCCCCGAAGGTGTCATACTCGGCTTGAGCTTGCCGAGTTACTTCATTAATTAAATCATCGTAGCACCTAAACCGCTGCTTCCTGAGCTCCACCACAAAGCGGGTTGGCTTGAGCGCCTGCAGGAACGCCTCTGATGCCACTGACTCATCCAAGTGCCCACATTTGGAAGTCGTGGATAGCCAACGGGTTACAAAGACTTTCAAGCTCTCATCATCCCTTTGCTGGACTTTGAATAATGAAGTGGTGCTTCGGTTGGCACTAGACAACAGGATAAACCGGGACAGGAACTTCTGTGTCAGCTGACCATAGGTTTCTATTGACAAAGCCGGTAACTTGAGGAACCAACTCAATGCCTCCTCGCTGAGTGTTTCCTGGAAAGCATGGCATGCTTGGGCATCTGTGAACCGGGTTGAATCCAATTGAGACTGGAACAACTCTAGGTGTGCATACGGGCACCCCGTTCCGGCATATCTCTTAATCTTAAATGGCTTTGCTTCCGGTGGCTTTTTGTCCGCTTGAACCCGGGTGGAGAATGGGCTTGCACGGGTAATAAAGGGTTGGTATTGCTGTGGTCCTGTTCTCGAGTTAAGATGCTGCTCCAGTTGGGTCACAGTTTGCGTCAACTGTAAGAGCAGCTGGGTCTGGGCATCGGCTGGGGGAAGTGGTTGATTTAACACCGGCTCTGGAGGTGGAGGAGGTCCTGTAAGATTGTGATTAAACAAAGGATTGGAGAGATGGATAATTTGTGGATTTGGGTTAGGGTGGGCAGTGGGTGGTAGAATAGCGGGTGGTATGTATGCACTGTGAAAAGTTCGCGGGTTTCCATAACCCTGAGGATTCCCTTCTGGGGTAATGATATCAGCAAGTCTGGCTGACGTCCCAACGGTATTCGCCCTTTGAGTTAGGGTTGCTTGAAGAAGCCCATGCTCGGCTTGGATAGTCGCTAATTGCTCCCTTACCGTCATTAACTCGGCATGTTCTCGAGTAGATTGCTCCTTCTGAGCGAGGAAATCCTTTTTCAAGAGCTCAAATGCTGCTGCTAAATCTGTTTGGCCAAACTGGGTCCCGGAGGACCCCGGGTTATCATCCCCTGAGAAATTAAGCCTGCTAGTTGGATCTTGTTCTCCTGCCATTTCCACCGTCCTTATGAATATTAAGCGGGAGGCCCTGAGTTCAACTCTCAGTGAAAGCACCAATTGTTTCCGGGTAAACTCGCGGCCCCTTTAGCGGGTTGCACGGTTCCAGAAATAGCGAACATCCTTGTACTCCGAGTTTTCCTGTGTAAAGAACAAACACGTCAAAGGGGCGTCCCCGGGTTTACCGAGGGAAGCCACTCCGATGCTTAAGTCAGACACTGTCAGATAAGTAGAAAACTCAAGAGTAGTTAAGAAGTCTCCTCCTTTTACCGGGAGGTCCGCGCCGGTATTTATAGTAGCATTAAAGGCAGTACTTTGTCCTTTTCCAATGTGGGAATAAACTCCCTTGCTTTTCCTCAACTTTACAATGAACTGGGCCCTGACAAAGGACCCAGAGTGGCTTCTCAAATCTGACTGGGCTTTTACCCTGTAAACAGTACTTCAAGCATAATAAACGATGCACATTTAACAATCGACCACACTTACGGGTTATTTCTTGAATTGTAACCCGGTAAAAGAGAAATATTAGGTTCCACCTATAAACACTATTTAGACTAAAATTTATGATAATTGCCCCTCCAAATTTACTGCTAAATTTATCATTAGACCAAAATTTACCAAAATGATGTCTTAAAAATGGGAGATTGTAATAATTACGTTGGTTAACTGCCCTAATATATATCATAACATACTATAAAATATTAATAAAGCATTTAAAGGAAAATTTTCTTGGTTTCGAACATGAAAACAATACATATTTCATTTTGTATACCATATATTCAATAGTTGTAGTGTTGTTTTTATTGTAAAAAGTAAAATAAAAAAA
Source organism: Comarum palustre (assembly GCA_951800085.1). Classification (NCBI taxonomy): domain Eukaryota; kingdom Viridiplantae; phylum Streptophyta; class Magnoliopsida; order Rosales; family Rosaceae; genus Comarum; species Comarum palustre. Next base: position 7,166,779 of record OX637584.1, on the reverse strand, counting down.
TTATCATTTTATATTGCTATCTTTTGCCCCCTCAAATACAAGTTTCAGGTTCTACAACTGCCCCCAGTAACTTAGTTTATGACCCCTAATAACCACTGGTAGCTCGGTTACTAACACCCAGTAACTGAGATTTTATCTGATAATCGGATTCTGGTCACCGGTAACTCAGTTAATGATTCCTAGTAACTCAGTTTATGACCCCCAATAACCATCAGTAGCTCGATTACTGACACCTAGTAATTGAGTTTTTTTTGTCGTTGGATTCCAATCACCAGTAATTCTATTACTGACCCCCAATAATCAGTTAACAACCTCAAGAATCAACTTAGTTCAGCTTAACAAACTAGAAAAGAAGAAACTCAAGTTACTAAAAAGGCTACTGATCCCTAGTAATCAAGTTAGTGATCCCAATAACCTAGTTATTAGTGACCTTTAGTGATCGAGTTACTGACCTTGATAATCATATTAAACTATAATTTTATGTTACAAACTACTCACAGTAGAAGATCTTGCTCAGATTTTACTCATTTCTATATGCTGCTCTGATTTTATGCTATTGTTAAAGATGAAATGGTCATTTATGCTATTGTTAAAGATGTTTTAACTGATTAGTATATATGGAAGTCATCCAATTTTAAAATTAGTATGAAATGGTCATTTATGCTATTGCTAAATATGTTTTAATTGATTAGTATATATGGAAGTCATCCAATTTTCAAAATGATTGTCTAATTTTTTAATACAATCATTTAAGCGTTCAATTAAAATTTGTATGTGTTTTTGGAGTCCTTAAAGCATCTCCAACAACTCATGCAAAACTAGAATTATCTCAATTTTAGAGGAAAAACATTATATTTTGGCTCCAACATGTCATGTAAAACATCTTATATTTTACAAAAAAGTGAGAAGAGAGATAAACATATCCTCTATATCTATAGAATTCTCAGAATTTGTATATTTATCAATAAATCTCTAAACTTTATTGTTTTCCTTATAGAATTCATTATGTCTTTTATAATAAAGGAAAATGACATAAAATTAACAAAGTTAACATTAAATTTAAGGTTTAATTTGAATAAACATATAATATTTAAATAGATACATAAATTATATAAAAAAATATTAAATGTTATACAATAGAATAAAAGAGCTATTGGAGTAGAGCTTATTTTCTTTTAATGAATTTATAATTTTTTTCTTTATAATAGATAAATTATAAATGGGCCGTTTAAGATACTCTTGTTTAAAACTCTACCAACTCAATTTTTTTTGTTAAGTTAGGGTAAATTGTTTCGAATTCGCTTCTATTTTCTATCTTCTAGGACCAATGAATCAACTACACCAGACAGTGGAACGACGAAGCAATAAAGCCTCCACTTCACCTGCAGTCCAGAAATTCTTCTTCTATAGCAAAGAAAGACATAGGGCGCAGTAAACTAGGGTTTAACCCAAAACTGGTCAAAACTATTTTCTTTTGATTGAAAAAAACTCGTTTAAAATTTGCAGAGGGAATCATATTTATTAGTTAAATAGGTAGCTCTCTGGCGTTGACAAGTGGGTATATCAATGAAGACAAGTGGAGAGGACGATCGATCAAGAATAAAATACGATGTATGTTGGCTTTATATATACCTCTTTGCATGCCTGATAGTTTTGCCCAGCAAAGACGCAAAGCAAGCTACGGCTTCACAGAGCTAGATAGAGCTTATCTCGTGAAGCTTTTACCCAATTCCTCTCTTCCTTTTTATCCCCTCGATCTTACCACCATTCTTCATTACACTTCTCCAAAAACACCTAGTCACCTACTCCACCAGTCCACCTCTTCTTCATAAATTCCCTGTTCTTAATCATCCGGGATCATCAGTCCTTTTGTGCATATTGTTTTTGCTTGTTCATTGAGGAAGTATGAGTAATACAATGATGCCGAGGGTGAAAGTCATGGTTTATTTGGTCTATGACAGGGGTTAACTTCCCACCTGATCGATCCGATCCTTCACTTAAGCCTTTACCCTAACACCCATATACATCTTCCTTTTTTTCTTTTCTTCTTTTTCGTTGTTGTTGTTCATTGTAATTAAGCAATGAAGGTGAAAGGTAAGAAGGGCTTGATAACCAAAACATGGGAGCGATGCAAATCCATCGGCCGCAAGAGTAGCACGGCTACTTCCTCTCCGGCAGTGCCTGCTCTAACGAAGAAGAGCAAATCATGTCCGCACATCGTCCTTTCGATGACGGATGATGAAGATGATCGGCGTCATCACCGTCGTCAGGTGGCACCGGAAGGCTGCTTCTCCGTCTACGTCGGACCGGAAAAGCAAAGGTTTGTGGTGAAAACCGAGTACGCAAACCATCCCCTCTTCAAGTTGCTGCTTGAGGAAGCCGAGTCCGAGTTCGGGTACCATAGCCAAGGTCCTCTCGTGCTTCCTTGTGACGTTGCAGTGTTCTACAAGGTGTTGCTGGATATGGAGGATTGCGGTGGTGATGGTGATGATGATAAGGTTCATCGAGGTTGCGGATTTGCTAAGCGTTATGGGTCATATCATATTCTCAGCCCGTCTCGTATGGTTGCCATTAATCAGTTCTAGCTAATTATATGTCTGGTTTATCTGTGATCATCATATATATATGTATGCTCAAACCTTGGGTTGCTTAGATGTGTCTGTCTGGTTTATATATATAGTTGTGGGATTTAAGTTGTCTTTAGTCCTGCAATAACCTTGTTTAAATTAGGATGGGCTAATGGGAGAGGATATACAGTGAGCAGGACAAGGATCCAAGCTATCTTTGTAATATTATAGCTCATATAATTGAATGAATGTTTGTTTTCTTTTGTAACTAGCTCTTACAATATATATCATCGAGTTATTTTTCAGCATGATCTCTCTACAGTATCGTTTCGGCAGTAGAGTTAGTTGATCAAATCAAATTATTTGTATACAGGAACCAATCAACATGCAATAGATATGAGATCTAGCTAGCTAGGGTTCTCATAATCATGTACGTCATCTTTCTTGTGATTTGATATCGCAACAGATAAGATGATGATCGAGTTGCGGACGTAGCTATAGGTATGCGCCATTGAGCCTACAGCAACTTTCGGGTGGTGTTGAAATGTTGAATGCTACGTTAATTGACTTCTTGCTCAAGTACAGACAATCAAAACCAACGTCGATCAGTATAGAACAAGGTTTCTCTAATTAACTTAAATTAGCCTCCCACCTAATTACGTTCACGCTGAATTAGTGATTTTTATTGTTTATTTATGATTGCTGGGTCTCGATCGGTAGATAGATTTATAGTTGATTAGAGCAACTTCATTGGATTAGTTATTTCACACCTCGACATTATAACAGTAACAATAGAGACTAAAGTCCAACTTCATCCAATTATTCAAATCCGACATGGTCCTACGTGGATTTGACATATCAACATATACTGTCAAATTTGACTCTTTCTTCCCACAATGTCAAATTTCTCTTTCGCGGCTACTCTCCCTCTGAGTTTAGATCACTTCTTACCTAAACAAAGTCTCTCTGATTCTCATCTCTCAATTTCTTCTTCTCATCCCTCTATCTCGATCTAAAATCCTAGAGGCCATATTTTTGTTTCCAAGACGAGATCTAGAGCTCTATCTCGATTTCGATATGAAATTCTTTTCTTGATGTCGATCTGAAATCCCTCTATGGTGTCGATGTTGTATGCTGATGTCAAATAAACATTAAGCTATAGATGTCTGAGATAGATGAGAAGATGAAAATGCAGAAAAACAGTTGTTGATGGGTTTGATCTGAAATTAGTGATGGGTTGTTCTTCTTTTCTTTTTTTTATCTAAAATTGGTAATGAGTTGTTGGGGATCGGAAGAGACTAACGTGGGTGATAGCCACAATTTTTTTTGAATGTAAGAGGAAGAAGATGGAGATAGAAACGTAAGGAGAAGAATTGAGGTATTCAGACCAAGAGAGAAACTAACATGGTTAGAGATTTCTGGGTTACTTTTATTTGTTCTTGTGAAGAAAAAACACAAAAACAGGAGGGGGAGAGGTTGAGAGTAAAGACTAATCGAATGGAGATTAAATGTGTCAAAAATGAAACTGTTTAGAGCATTTCCAACAGTTCATGTAAAACTAGAATAATCTCTATTTTTTGAGAAAAACATCATTTTTTAGCTCCAATAACTCATGTAAAGAATTCTCCATAATACAAAAAGTGAGAAAATAGATAAACATATCCTCTAAATCTATAAAAATTTTACAAATTTGTATCTTCATATAAACTTTATTGCTTACCTTTTTGAATTTATTTTCTTCCCTAAAGAAAGAACAAAACGACATTAAGTTAAAACAATTAACCAAATAATTAAGGTTTGATTTGAATGAATTTATATATTTCTAAAAATTTATTAAATTATACATAAAATATTTAATTTTGTATATAAAAATAGAAGAGCTGTTAAAGTTTAGCTCATTTTCTTATAGAGATTTTGTGATTTTCTCCTCTATAATAGATAATTATTACAAGAACTGTTGGAGATGCTCTTAGTCATAAATCAAATTTAAATTTGACATAGAAATTTTGCATATTCAGGTGGAGTTACCCTTAGATGGTTTACGTGACCACTGAGCAATGTTTTGAAAAACCCGTGGCGCTAGGGGCCGGGATAGTCAGTGACTAATGCCTACATTGGCGGAGCTACCTTATTGCTAAGGGGTGCATTAGTAGAATAAAGGGCTCATACCACAAAAATGTTTTTTTCGTCGCATGAGTTCACACTGATGCGACGAAAACAAATTTCGTATCATGAGCTTAAATTGATGCAACGAAACACATTTTGTCGCATAGTTTTGACTCATGCGACGAAATAAAAAATTTTGTCACATCAGTTCATGCTCATGCTATAAAATATTTTAATTTTCGTCGCATCAGTTTGGATATTTCGTCGCATAAGTTTTAAATTTTTTCTTCAAAATTTCCCCTGGTCCAGACTCATGCTACGAAATATTCAAAATTTCGTCGCATTTATTCACACTCATGCTACGAAATTTAGTAATTTTGTCGCATCACTTCTAGCAAAAATTTTGAATTTTAAATTCTTCCGCCAAATTCCCCCCCCCTTTCTTCTACTTTCTCCCTTTTTTTTCTTCTTCCTTCTATGTATTCACCACCACCCCTCCACTTCTTCTTCCTCCTCCTCCGCACCACCACCACCACCGCCACCTTCTTCTTCCCACCGTACCTCCTCCACCACCTTTGGCAAAACAAAAAAATCATAATTTTTTTATTTAAATTATAACTAAATTGATAATTAAATTAATAAAAATATTTTTTATTTACTGAAAACTCTTAAGCGACGAAATATTTTTCGTTGCTTAAGTCAAAGTGACGAATTATTTTTGTTGCATAGGTCGAAGTTACGAAAATTTTCATCGCATAAGTTTACGCGACGAAAAAAAAATTCGTTCTTTAAGGAGAACTGATGCGATGAAAATTTGCAGTTTCGTCACATAAATCTAATGCGACGGATTTTTCGTCGCATGAGGCTTTCCATCTACTAGTGGTGGCACCACCCACACTTTTTCAAAACATTTTGCTAATTGTGTTGTCAATATGATAAAATGGGTGTTTGTTCTATAATTATAAAGATTTGGCCCCTTTTTCAATAATGTTATAACACAAAAGAATGGATGGTTTTAGCTATTTTGATTCTTATATTATACAATTCTCTAACCCAGGCACTTTAAAAGTTAAATTAGTTAATATAGCTTTTGTGTAAGTTGTTTACTTTATTTTCTTAAATAACTTTACGTATAACATATAAATATTACTTTTCTAAAAAAGAAAACTTTGCATATAACAAATATATATTTATATTGTTTATAATTATGTACGACAAAGAATTTCAATTGTCATTAATGGATATACAATATTATTGATTCGAAACCTTCAACCCTGGCTCCGTCACTAAACGCTTAGAGGATCAATCGGAAATTAATCGGTTTCTAGCTTTTTAGATGAACCATAATCAAAACGATGAAGCACCGGTACCAGCCGGATTCCCTTGAGTATATTACATAACGAAGTTTACTTTCAATTACTAGCTGAGTTTACTAATATTGGTTGATTAAAGCTAAACCATTTGTCGTATGGTAGGCTAGTAGCTGGAGGCTGTTACTGGAAGGATCGAGCTAGGTTCTGGTGCGGGTTGGAGAAACCGTTGACGGCTGGCCGCCACTGATGAGAATGCATGTTAATAGTTGTGAAACTTGTGCGAGCTTGATAGGAGCAGCACTAGGTTCTTCTATCGATCAAATCATTTCTCTTATTACATAAACGGTATATGCATGAGAGAGGATGGCATACCATTTGGATTATAAAACCTAAACATGAAGAATCTTCCAACAGACTTCGATTTATATATACGAGCGAGTTTGAGGCGATCCAATCCAAAAGTTATAAGTTGTTTAACATGCTTGTTGTTGTTCTATATAGTTTATAAACCTGACATAAACCTGATCTAGTTTATAGCAACCGACGAAGTCACACCAATCTTGAAGGCATATACGTGTGTACTACAATCTAGTTTTTCTTATGTCACTTCAAAGCATGCCATTCATCGAAGTTGACATTACGATTTTCTTTTATTTCCTTTCTGCTCATCTTCTTCTAGTTTTGTTTGGTTGTGATATAATATGTTTTGAGTCTTCAAGTCTTAGAGTTGGTACAACATTAATAAATGCAACTAGATTTCAATAATGCAATTTTTTTAGGAAGAATATATGTAACATAGTGCCATAGATTTCAAATAATGACTGCTATAATTGTTATCCAAATAGAGAAATGACACTAGCTAGTTCTACTTTGTATTGAGTTTTGCATCCAGAATTCTAGATCAGCATTGACAGGGTACTGCTACTACTTCACTTACCTAGAGAAAAATGATTCTAGACCTTATTAAGACCTAATATTTATGGTCTTAAACATAAATAACAATAACATGTCACATAACACATCATCAATTGACAAAAACATGTCATGTCATTCTTAAGTAAAAATACAATCACACCATTCTCAATTCAATGCTCTAGATTAATTTTATCTTTATTCTATATTAAATTTTTTTCTAAAACCGTTTTCTTTCATTCATGCTTAAATTAAAACATTAAATATATAATACAAAATGTGTATGTATATATATAGACACACACTTCAAATTATACTTGTTCCAAAGAAAAAAATATATACACATATTCGTTGGAAAAAAAGGTTCATATATATAATTCATTCAAAAGAGGATTCGATTAGAAATTTTATTTATTATTATTATGTATTTTATATTTAAATTTTGATGAATATAAGTATATATTCTGATCCATGTGCAATATGTATATGAATATTGAACTTCTATATATATCTATATTAATTGTATAACTAAAAAAGAATGATGAATCAAAAAATTTAAAATCAAATTTTGATTCAAAAAGATGAAAATAAATTTATGTAATCTTATTTATGACCCTATAATCAGATAATTTATTATAATGTTATACTGTATTGGGAACTAAATTTAATAGTGTTCATTTAAGGTAACTAAATTACCTCAATAGAAAAGAAAACTAAAATGATTTATGAAGGATAAAATTATATTTTTATTTAAAAAATGACTTAACATTATTTTTTAAACTGATGATATGTCAATGTGACATTACATGCCATATAAAATTAAGACAAAAAATGTTAGGCCTTAATAAGGCCCTGTAACAGTGCCCTTACCTAGATCGACATGTTTCACCATTTAGATTCGTTTTTATTATATACAATGGATCACTGACTTAAAATGGAACTCTAATTCTGAAAATTGACTACTTGAATGGTGAAGAAAAAGATCTTGAAATGATAGATCTGAAAGTAGAGGGCTAGATAAACACAGCAGCTTTAAGCTCTTAATGTGCAATGTGCTAGCTAGTGTGTTGTGATTGCGGTTGACGAAACCTTTACGTCGACGACTATACCAAATACAAAAACAGGGAGAAAAGCATCATTACAAGAAAAAGACTTTAGCCGACAAAATAAAAAAAATAGGTGAAGGTAAGTTATTCCGTCGGTTAAGTTATATTTTCGTCGGTTAAAGTCAACTTTAGTCGATGAACTAAAAATTCATTGTCTACACTAATTTTTTCGTCGGCTATAGTCTATGAACTTTAGCCGAAGAAATTTAAAAAAATTTAGCCGAAGAAATTAGGGTATTTCGTTGGCTAAAGTACCTTTTACTTACAAAATTGCACTAGGGATATTTCGGTGTCTGATTGACTATTGTGATACTAATCTGGAAGCGGAACGGGCATACGAGTCAAACTCATCCTACTGTTATGACATATGGGCTTTTTTAGCTATCCGAGTTCGTTTAAGGCTTCAAAATGCAACTTTTCTAACCACTTAACACACGAAAATGCCTATATCTGCATCTATAAGAGGTATTTTAGTCGAACCTTTAATGCTTATATCACCATGATGAGACGTAATTACCCATTTAAACATTTTGAGATATTTACTCCTTGATGATAGGGCTCTCCATAGGGATAAATAATGATAAATATTAGGCATATTGTAATTCCGGTCATGAAAATTCACAAACAAAAATATGACGGTCAGATATAATCAATATGATGAAATATGTCTATGGTAAAAAATTCAACTTGATCCGATAAATTTAAGGACTTCATCTGGACAGTCAATCCCATAAGTAAAACCCCTAAATTGTATTGACCGTAACTATCGACACCGAGAATTTACAGGAATTGCGTGATTTTTCAACCGTAGACATACTTTACCATTCCTGTCAGATCTTATTTCACGATTTTTTTGCCTTTGAAGTTTCTATGTAGAGTTCGTTTTTGAAACGGATCATTTACTTAAAACTTAGTAAACAAGTTATACAACATTAGTAGACATGTTGTGATTCTGATGATCAACTTAAGAAACGAAAATCTGACCGTTTGATATGATCATTATGTCAAAATATGTCTGTAGGAAAAAATTAAACTTCATCCGACAACGTTAAGGACTCGATCCTTATTGTCATTCCCGTAAGTCAAACCTCTTAACGCACGGAAACGGTCATTTGACCGTTTAAATTACGTATTTTTCCCGGACGTTCAACTGAAAATGGCTTCAAATCGATGAGAAGCAACCAGTGGTATAAAAATTTTATGAAAAATAACCACCGGAGATAGGGCTACGTATAGAGAGAAAGAATGGAAATCTTGCGTTGACCGCAACTATCGGCAATTACGTGATTATTCAACCGTAGAAGTATTTCACCATTCCGGTCATATCTTATTTCACGAATTTTTTTCGTTTGAAGCTTCTACGTATAGGGTTTAGGGTTTTAGCCGACGAAATTAGAGTAATTAATCGGCTAAAGTTAAATAAATAAAATAAATACCTATAGCCGAAGAAATTAGGGTAACTCGTCGGCTAAGGTTAAATAAATAAATAAATCACCGACAAAATTTATTAATATTCGTCGGCTAAACTTAATTAAAAATTAAAAAATTTCTACGGGGATTTTGAAAATTTTGAATTTTTTCTAACTAAAATTTTGAACTTCAACCGACGAAATAAGGGTATTTCATCGTCTAAAATTCAAAAATTTTAAAATCCCCACTGAAAATCTTTATTTTTTCTATATCTTTCATTTTTCTCATCTTCTTTATCTTCCTTCCTCCTCCTACTCCTCCTCATGTTCCTTCTCCGACGCCAGCAACTCCTTATCCTCCTTTATTCCTCCTCTTCTTCCTCCTCCTCCTCCTTATTCTCTTCATCCACTACCGGTGCAAAAATAAAAAAGAAGAAAAAAAAAATTAATCAAAAATACAAGTAATAAGAAAAAAAATAAGAATAAAATAACTAACTATAGCCGACGAAATTAATTAAAATTCGTCAGCTAAAGTTAAATAAATAAATTAAAAAATAAAATAAATAACTATAGCGGACGAATTTTATTAAAATTCGTCGTCTAAAGTTAAATGGATAAATTACTACAACTGACGAAATTTAATACAATTTCATCGGCTAAGGTTCAAAAATTCATTGGTTAAAGTCCAGACTTTAAGCGACGAACAATATCTTCGTCGGCTAAATAAATGACTTTAGCCGACGATAAACAGTAATTTCGTCCGCTAAAGTCTTGGCAAACGGCTTTTTCTGGACGAGTTCTTAGCCGAGGACGTTTCGTCGTCTAAAACTTTAGCCAACAAAATTTTTTACTTAGCCTACGAAAAAATTTCGTCAGCTAAAGTAGTTGTTCTGGTAGTGTATATTTAGTGTATTCGTTGGCTAAGGTTCTGATGTTTAAGGGCAAGACCTTCCACTGGTTTTGTCTCATCGATTTGAATCTATTTTGTGTTGATGATCCGCTAAAATACGTAATTTAGACAGTTAATGACCGTTTCGTGCGTTTAGGAGTTTGACTTTCGAGATTGACCGTCCGGATCAAACCCTTAACTTTGTCGGATCAAGTTGAATTTTTTTCTCGTACATGTATTTTATCATGATGGTAATATCAAACGGTTGTATTTTCGTTTGTCAAGTTTGATCATCATAATCACAACATGCCTATTAATGTTACATAACTTGTTTAATAAGTTTTAAGTTAATGTTCTGTTTCAAAAACAAACTCTACTTAGAAACTTCAAAAGCAAAAAAGTCATGAAATAAGATATGACAAGAATGGTGAAATACGTCTACGGTTGAAAAATCAAGTAATTCCGGGTTTCCGGTAAAGTCTCGGTGCCGATAGTTGCGGTCAACGCAATTTACCATTCTTTCTCTCTATGGGTAGCCTTATCTTACATGTTTATTTTTCAGTAAATTTTTAAACCATTGGTTGAGTCGAATCGATTTGAAACTATTTTGTGTTGAAGGTTCGGCCAAAATATATAAGTTAGACGGTCAAGTCATCGTTTACGTGCGTTTAGGGCATTTACTTACTGGATTGATCGTCCGGATCGAGTCTTTAACGTTGTCAGATCAAGTTGAATTTTTTCTCATCAAGTATTTTATCATGATGGTAATATCAGACGGTCGAATTTTTTGTTTGTCAAGTTTGATCATCGAATTCGTTGGATATTGTAAAATAACTAAAATTAAATAACTTTAGTGGATGAAAAATAATTAAGCCGAGACAGAAAACTGCATGTTGATATTTTCCCCGCAAATGGCTGCTGCTGTTGCCGACTAGGCTTTTCTATATATCTTTTCTTCCTTTTGTCGATGTATCAAGCATCTGGAGGTCAAGAGGAACGAGTATAAAGCTTGAGGTGTTATTGGCAGAGGAATATGGAAGAGAAGAGGCTGCAGTTAACTCTCAGTCACTCTTCAACTTAGTAAAAAAATCTTTAATTAAAAAGGCCACGTGTTGACTTGGCATGAGTTAGGAAGCGCAGACCATGATTCGTCTGTTAAAGTGAAATAAATAACTATAACCGACGAAAATAATTATAATTCGTCTGCTAAAGTATACTTAAAATTTTTAAAATTCTGGCCACTAATTTTGAGTTTTAGCCGACAAAATGAGGGTATTTCGTCGACGTAAGTATCTCAAAATTCAAAATCCATGCCACTAATTTTGAATTTTACACTATCAGGATCAGTACTTTGGCCGACAAATTTGTCGGTGTCAGGACCCACCCCGAGTTAAATCCCTTTAACCCGAAGTAAATCCTGCGGGGACCACCTCGAGGGAACTTCTTACCGAAACCCCCTTGAAATGGTCAACCCTTCCTACATACCAACTCAGCACTTCCATGAGTATCTAACAACAATCCCTAACTCATGAAAGCATCCTGCTCCCTAACCTACTTAACTAGCTAAACTGGGTTAGTCAGAGCAGTCTACAAAGATGATTACCCTAAAGAATTTCAAGCGGCAACGGATTGATCGACTATGCCTCGACTCTTGTACGCGCACGACCTCCGCTCTAGAACCCTGCACCACTGGGCATTTGAAAACGAAGGGCCCAGGGGAGAAACATTGAAAAACGTTAGCGTGAGTGGACGAAAATCCAATATAAAAACTCTACTTTCCTTGAATGTTCTCCCTCTAGTTTTTTCTAAGAAAATCCGCATGCAAGTAAATCATAAATGATGTCTTGGCTCAAACATAAATAATTTAAATGTGGGGTGTTAACCTCATCCACGAGAAAACCGACCTGCTCTATTCGGGAGGGTCTAATGACCAGCTACCACCGAAGAGGGTCCCCGACCTGCTCTATCTAGGAGGGTCTAATGACCAGCTACCACCGGAGAGGGTCTCCGACCTGCTCTATCTGGGAGGGTCTAATGACCAGCTACCACCAGAGAGGGTCCCGACCTGCTACTATCCAGAGAGGGTACCCGCTCCATCTAGAGAGGGTCCATGCTAGCATACAATCCTTATATCCTTTTCCCTTTTAAAAATCCCTTTAAAACCTGTAAAACTTCGTAAAACCTCGTGGGAATAATAAATCGAAAACTCCTTTAAATCGGTGAGCCAAGTTTCTCCTTTTAAAATCATCCCCCTCCATAATCCCAACACGGTGATAATCAATAAACCATACCCCGGGAAAATCCTTTAAAAATCACAGGAAGGGTATGAACCTCTTTCCCGGTTTGTTTGCCTTTAAAATCCTTAAATCCCATTTTCCCAAATCACCGTAAAACATATAAATGGAGGAAATCATATATGCAGGAGAAACCAAATAAAGTATATGGCATGCAATTTAATTTAAAACAAAGGTCCACTCACAGTACTTATCGCGACCTTCTTCCTGCTCGGAAAGTTCCTCGAGCGAAACCCTCGAACTAACCACGAAGTCGAGCCCGTCTCACGTCCGACCAGAGACTGTACAAATAAACCAATATATTAGTCATACCATCGTGGACTTGGTCTTTTCCTAGTTTGACCAGGAACTCCTATTTGACCACAAGTTGACCAAGTTCCTTTTTATGACACTTTAACCTTTTTGACTTCCTTTCCCGGTTATCGACTCTTAACTCAATTTACCGGAAGTCCGACACAGCTTCCGAACTTCCCTCTATCACTTTAACTTGACGTTAGGGTGTCACGTAATAATTCGTTGAATTACTATGGACACCCAACGTGTCACATTAACCAATATATTTAACCTCGAGTCGATTTACCGATTTAACATTTTCTCAGAAATTCCAGTTAACATCTCTTTCAGATAACCATAACACTTTAACAACTTAACCAACAACTCAGCCTATACTTAAGTCCATCCTTATTATATCCTATGTCGAACGACAATTACCGGGGTAACCCTAATTACTCGGTCATTCAAATTTCTTTACCAAAGCTTTCCAAATCCCTTTCCAAACATACCTTTTACCCCAGGTAAAACCACTTTTACCATAACAGTAATTAAATAACAATTATTCAAAAATCATGGGCAAAATGACCAAAATACCCCTTTCACTGTGCAAACACAGTCGCTGGCCGGCAAGCCTCCGACCGACGATCTCCGGCCATCACTAGCACCACCTCCTCTGCCACAACAACTTCTCTAACCACAAACCAACTCGAATCAAAGCCTAACTATCCTAAATCAACCATGAACAGTAAACACTCCAAAAATTCATCCCGGAGCTCGATCTCCTTACCTGGCTCGTTATAGGCTGTCTCCTTGCGAATGGAGCTTCCAGGGAGGGCGGCGGTCCTTCCCTTACCCACCAAACTCGGCGCGAATGGCGGAGGAGATCGACCCAGGTGAGCTCCAACTGTAGCAGTTCCTGTTGCAGGCTTCCTCTCCCTCTCCAGCGTTCCTCTGCCACGGATGGCCGCCCAGATCGACGGCGGAGGTGGAGGCGAGTCGACCGGGACCGGTGGCGTGTCAAACGGTGGCCGGTGGAGGGAGAACAGGGATGAGCACAGTGCGGAAGGAAGAGGCAGTCGCACGCGAGGAGGAAGAAGGGGAAAAGAAGAAAAGAAAGGAAATAAAGGAAAGAGAGGAAACCGAGGGGAAAAGAAGGAAAGAAAAGGAAAGGAGAGAAAAATGGAAAGTTTCCCGAAACGGAAACCTTTCTAACTCCTTTAACATTTTTCTTTCTTCTTCAAAATAGAAAGTCGTCACCCAAATAAAATTCACCGAAAATTTCTAATTATCTTCTCAAAATCTACTCTCTGAGAATTTAATTACCGACACTTTTCCAAAATAGATACGGTAATTTCTAATAGTAGACGGAGAAGATAACTTTTATTAACTTCAAAAGATTCGAGGTGTGACAGTCGGCCTGTTAACTGTATTCGTCGGCTAAAATGTCGTCAGCTATGACTTGAGCCGACGAAATAAGAAGCAGTCGTCGGCTATAGTCTGAGACTAAAACCGATGAAACCATATTTTCGTCGAGCATAGTCTTAAACTTTGGCCGACAAAATTTTCCATATTTCATCGGCTAAGCCTTGGGAAAAAAATAAAAAACTATAGCCGAAGAATTATGCATAATGTCGTCGGCTATAAGTCCATTCCAGCAAAAAAAACTCAAAAATTTCTAAATTATCATTCCAAGCAACCTGTAAATTATACCAAAACATTTCAAATTATAACCAACAACACCATCAATGGTGACAACGCGATTTTCATTCAAATATTTATATAAATTGTTCATGAACACATAAAACTATAAAAATTAATTAACTACACAAAATCTATATCGTCTAAATTTAAATCCGCGCTAGGAGGAGGTTGTTACTGAGGAGGTTGCGGCGGCTAAGGGAGCAGTAAAGGCGCAGTCATGGGCGGAGCCTGAAGTCCTTGAAGCTGGGCAACTGAAAAGTCCTGCAAGTACTGAAACATTTGTTGTTGCGCCGCCTGTTGGGTGGCATATACCGTGGTATTATACTCCTGTAAGGTGGCAGTATATGCTGTTTGGGCGGCGACATAGACAGCATGAGCGGCTTGCTCCTCCCGTAGTCTCTAAACTTCGGACTCTAGCTAAGTCGTCCTGCTGCTGGTCGAGACTGCTTTTCTTTTAAATCCCGGAGTGGTCTTCAAGACCCCCTCACATGCCTTTTCTAAACCCCGACAATAGAAGTTGTTTTCTCACGGTGGGAAGGCTGTACCCATAATACTCGCCCCAACCGTCGGATCTAAAATGTCGATCCAAGACATGTCTTCCACCTACGTGTCCGACCATGTCTCTCTCACTATAGCAGTCATCACCTCATCACTAGCCTGCTTTACCTTCGCCTAATTGAATAGGAAAAAAAATAATTAATTAACATTTTGACATATATATATATATATAATTTAAAAAATTTGAAAACGTAAAACGACTTACAATATCCTCCTAGGCGTCAGGATCTGCATTCTCGTACGTATAGACGTAACGATTGACATCTGGATGTTCCTTGGCCGCCTCGTCTATCAATGATGCGAATGGTCTAGAACCGGCATGATGGTTCCTTGTGTTGTGTTGCCGGTTCTGAGCATTCGCTTGGGAAACGGCCTACAAAGGAAAAATTAAAAAATTAGTAAAATATTTAAAAACGTACCAATTAATAACAATATAACCAATTAAATTTTTTAATTACCTGTTTATGAGGGTTGTTGAATTTTGATATCAGAAGCCAACGCCACTCGTACTCCTTGAACTGGAACTCAATAAGGGTACACGAACGTGCGTTCCCATGCCCAGTCCAGTGAGTCCACAACTCGTTCCTCCACTCCTTATACATACAGATACCACAGAAATATTAGAAATATTATTAATTACATAAAAAATCTTGTTTTTTAATTAACTTTCCAACATACCTTCCCCCATGCACAACGCCCCCCATGTGTTTCTCAGGTGCTGGGGAACGTCAAACCACATCCGCATTTAACCATTTAGTTTTTTTTCATAAATCAACAATATATATGGTACATAATATTAATTGAGAATTTTGTAAACTCACCGACATCGCGTTGTGGACCATATCCTTAACTTCTTGTGGGACCTCGCCTCAATCTGACCACAACTTAGGGACTCTATCCCTAATGAGCGCTCCCACACGGCCAGAGTACATCCTTGTCTTTCCATCTAATAGTACGTTGTCATCCCCGTTAGTATAGATGACGATCCTTCCTGAGGTACTCACGATCTTCTCGAGAGCCTTCTCTATGACGTGACCTCTCTTCTTCCTTGTCGGCTTCGCTCCGACGGTATCTATCACAAATTGATTCTTAAAATCTTATATTCTTTTTATGACATTATAAGAAAACAAATTATTTATATTTCATTACCTGAGGGCGTTGGGGCGGACGCGACGGATTCTGACTCTGTCGCTGATAATGATACCCTAGCAGAAATAAGATATGTACCAAAAGTCACGAACTGGTACGTCGCTGATAGGGTCACCTGCGGGGGCAGTGGATAAATCAATGCCCCTGATTCATCGACTGCAGGTAATGCCGGTATCAACCACGGAAGGTAAAGAAGAGGCGGCGACATCTGTACACCAGATGACCCACCTTCTGAAGTAGTAGAGCCCGGAGTCAGTGTCCGGTGTATCTCAGGCATATGTAGTGCAGACACATCTGCCCAGGTCGGAGGCCACAGCTGTCTCGAGGACTAAGGTTGGCTCCGGTCCACTTCGGTTCGGTTTATACCCTAAACCGCGAACCAAACCAATGTTATACTCCGGTCCGGTTCGGTTTTTTACAATTCAAGAGGCCAAACCGCAAACCACACCTACGGTTCGGAGAGGTTCGTTTTTTTTCAAATTGATAATTTTTCTTCTCATTATCATTATAGTGAAAAATGGATATAGTTCACAAAGTTGCACATTTATTTACAAACTACTAAACAAATTATACAACATTAGTAGGCAAATTATGATTCCGATAACTAAAACTCACAAATAAAAATTCGACCATCAGATATGATCATTATGACAAAATATGTATTTGGCAAAAAATTAAACTGTATCCGATAAAGTTAAGGGCTCGATCGAAACGGTCAACCATAATCCATCGTCACTTATCACACGAAAACGCTCATATCTACCTTTATATGACGTAGTTTAGTCAAACATTCCACATGAAAAACTCTCACGTAGATGAGACACAACCACCCATATAAAAATTTTGAGACATTTACCTTCCGACGATAGGGCTCCCAAAGGGAATAATAAAGGTAAATAGTATTGACCGCTATAATCGGCACCGAGACGTTACCTGAATTACGTGATTTTTTATCCATAGCCGTATTTCACCATTTCGAACACATCTTAATTCACCAGTTTTTTGATAATTTTGCTTTTATGTAGAGCTGGTTCACAAAGTTATGCATTTGTTTAAAACCTAATAAACAAGTTATACAACATTAGTATGCATATTATGATTCCGATGACTAAAAGTCAAAAATTAAAATTTGACTGTCAGATATGATCATTAAGACGAAAGATTTCTGGGGTAAAATATTAAACTGGATCCGACAAAGTTAAGGGCTAGATCGAAATTGTCAACATTGATCCATCGTCAATTATCACACGGAAACGCTCATATCTACCTCTATAATACATATTCTTGGCAAACCTTCCACACGAAAAACACTCACGTAGATAAGATGCAACCGTCCATATAAAAATTTTGAGACATTTACCTTCCGACTATAGGGCTCCCCATAAGAAATAATAATGGTAAATAGGGTTGACCGTTACTATCAGCACCAGATGTTACTCGAATTACGTGATTTTTGAACCAGAGCTTTTTCATCATTCCGAACACATCTTATTTCAAGAGTTTTTTGATAATTTTGCTTCTATGTAGAGTTGGTTCATAAAGTTGTGCATTTGCTTAAAACCTAATAAACAAGTTATACAACATTAGTATGCATATTGTGATTCCGATAACTAAAAGTCAAAAATTAAAATTCGACCGTCAGATATGATCATTATGACGAAAGATGCTTGTGGAAAAAAATTCAACTTGATCTGACAAAGTTAAGGGCTCGATCGAAACGGTCAACCCTGATCCATCGTCAGTTATCACACAGAAACACTCATATCTACCTCTATAATACGTATTTTTGTCAAACCTTCTACACAAAAAACACTCATGTAGATGAGACGCAACCGTCCATATAAAAATTTTGAGACATTTACCTCCTGACGATAGGGCTCCCTATAGGGAATAATAACGGTAAATATGGTTGACTGCTACTATCGGCACCCAAACGTTACCCGAATTACGTGATTTTGAACTATGGCCGTATTTCACCATTCCGGACACATCTTATTTCACGAGTTTTTTGATAATTTTGCTTCTATGTAGAGTTGGTTCATAAAGTTGTGCATTTGTTTAAAACCTAATAAACAAGTTATACAACATTAGTATGCATATTGTGATTCCGATGACTAAAAGTCAAAAATTAAAATTCGACCGTCAGATATGATCATTATGACGAAAGATGTGTGTGGAAAAAAAATCAACTTGATCCAACAAAGTTAAGGGCTCGATCGAAACGGTCAACCCTGATCCATCGTCAATTATCACACAGAAACCCTCATATCTACCTCTATATTATGTATTTTCGTCAAACCTTCTACACAAAAAACACTCACGTAGATGAGACGCAACCGCCCATATTAAACTTTTGAGACATTTACCTTCCAACGATAGGGCTCCCCATAGGGAATAATAACGGAAAATAGGGTTGTCTGCTACTATCGGCACCCAAACGTTACCCGAATTATCTGATTTTTGAACCATGATTGTATTTCACCATTCTGATTACATCTTATTTCACGAGTTTTTTGATAATTTTGCTTCTATATAGAGTTGGTTCATAAAGTTGTGCATTTGTTTAAAACCTAATAAACAAGTTATACAACATTAGTATGCATATTGTGATTCCGATGACTAAAAGTCAAAAATTAAAATTTGACTCATATATGATCATTATGACGAAAGATGTTTGTGAAAAAAAAAATCAACTTGATCCGACAAAGGTAAGTGCTCGATCGAAACGGTCAACCATGATCAATCGTTAGTTATCACACGGAAACACTCATATCTACCTCTATATTACGTATTTTTGTCAAACCTTCTACACGAAAAACACTCACGTAGATGAGACGCAACCGCCCATATAAAAATTTTGAGACGATAAGGCTCCCCATAGGGAATAATAACGGTAAATATGGTTGACTGCTACTATCAACACTCAAACGTTACCCGAATTACGTGATTTTTGAACTATGGTCGTATTTCACCATTGCGAACACATCTTATTTCACGAGTTTTTTGATAATTTTGCTTCTATGTAGAGTTGGTTCATAAAGTTGTGCATTTGTTTAAAACCTAATAAACAAGTTATACAACATTAGTATGCATATTGTGATTCCGATGATTAAAAGTCAAAAATTAAAATTCGACCGCCAGATATGATCATTATGACGAAAGATGTTTGTGGAAAAAAAATCAACTTGATCCGACAAAGTTAAGGGCTCGATCGAAACGGCCAACCTTGATCCATCGTCAGTTATCACACGAAAACACTCATATCTACCTCTATATTACGTAATTTTGTCTTTCTACACAAAAAACAATCACGTAGATGAGACGCAACCGCCCATATAAAAATTTGGAGACATTTAGCTTCCGACGATAAGGCTCCCCATAGGGAATAATAATTGTAAATATAGTTGACTGCTACTATCGACACCCAAACGTTACCCAAATTACGTGATTTTTGAACTATGGTCGTATTTCACCATTCCGAATACATCTTATTGCACGAGTTTTTTGATAATTTTGCTTCTATGTAGAGTTGGTTCATAAAGTTGTGCATTTATTTAAAACCTAATAAACATGTTATACAACATTAGTATGCATATTGTGATTCCGATGACTAAAAGTCAAAAATTAAAATTCGACCATCAGATATGATCATTATGACGAAAGATGTTTGTGAAAAAAAAATCAACTTGACCCGACAAAGTTAAGGGCTCGATCGAAACGGTCAACCCTGATCCATCGTCAGTTATCACACGGAAACACTCATATCTACCTCTATATTACATATTTTTGTCAAATCTTCCACACAAAAAACACTCAAGTAGATGAGACGCAAGACATTTACCTTCTGACGATAGGGCTCACCATAAGGAATAATAACAGTAAATAAGGTTGACAGCTACTATCGGCACCCAAACGTTACCCGAATTACCTGATTTTTGAACCATGACCGTATTTCACCATTCCAATTACATCTTATTTCACGAGTTTTTTTGATAATTTTTCTTCTATGTAGAGTTGGTTCATAAAGTTGTGCATTTGTTTAAAACCTAATAAACAAGTTATACAACATTAGAATGCATATTGTGATTCCTATGACTAAAATTCAAAAATTAAAATTCGACCGTCAGATATGATCATTATGACGAAAGATGTCTGTGGTAAAAAATTCAACTGAATCTGAAAAGATAAGGGCTCAATCGAAACAGTCAATCTTGATTCATCATCACTTATCATATGGAAACACTCATATCTACCTCTATATTACGTATTTTTGTCAAACCTTCTACATGAAAAACACTCACATAGATAAAACGCAACCGCCCATATAAAAATTTAGAGATATTTACCTTCCGACGATAGGGCTCCTCAAAGAGAATAATAATTGTAAATAGGGTTGACCGTTACTATCGGCACCGAGACATTGCCCGAATTACATGATTTTTAAACCATAGCCGTATTTCACCATTCCTAACACATCTTATATTAAGAGATTTTTGATTATTTTGCTTCCATAATTAAAGTCTTTTTCCTTCCTACTACATAATTAAAGTCCTTTTAATTCATGAGTTTATTTATTTATTTATTTTACGATTTTCCTGTCTGGTTTCTATGGACCCCAAACCAGAAACCGGACCATACATATCCAGTTTCGTCCGGTTTTTATTTTTAAGTTCGGTTTTTTCTTCCAGTTCGGTTTTTTCGGTTTCGGTTCGGTTTTCGGTTCGAATTTTTTTTCGATTTTCGGTTTTGTATGAACACCCCTATCGAGGACTGAGGGGCGTCCGACTGTCTCAATAAATGGTCGGCGCCCGGCTGCCTCGAAGAATGGATGGTGACTGGCTGCCTCGAGGAAGCAATGTATTGTAGATTTTCATCAACCTTCACGGTCGATTTTGTCTCAACTTTAATCTTTACTATATCCATCACACTTTCAAGAACTGTCTTCTGACAACCGGGGTACACAGGGGTCTGTTGGAAAGCAAGCAGTTTGTTGAACTTGTCAATACCTACAGTGTTGACAACTCTAGGGAATGGCTGCACCAGCTCAGACATATACTGTCCTTCAGAGCATACACTGCTTTCATAAGGAAACATATCGTTGTTGAAGACTGTTATTGGATCGTTAGATGTACTGCCCTTCTCAGAAAATTGCCCATGATCATGCGGACCCTCTGATGACATTTCACCGTGATATATCAAACATGTGTACTTCTTCCAAAACCCGTTACTCTTCAGGTGCTGTCATACTTTGTCAATCGCAAATCGATGCATATCGCTGCGACACGGACATTTTGTGTACGGGGCTACGGGCAATAGAAAATTGTATTATCGTTATCATTAACCAACGCATATTCAATAAAACTAATAACTCCTTTACCATATATTTTGTCTCATTTTAGAAGCGAAATCCAACTCTTATCCATATTCTGAAAAGATAACAAAATATACATGTATAACTATCTAATTAATTAATTCCATATATAAAATTTTAAATAATCATTTAGTATTCTACAACAATTAATTAATAACAAATTAATAATTATCCAAATATATATATATATATATATATATATGTTTTACATATATATACTAATTACTAATTACATAACAATATTACATATCAACACACCAATCATAATCAACAACCTAATTAATTTATAGCATGCATCAGCACAATATTAATTATAATTAAATTAATTAACATGTATATACTCAATCAAAATCGATAACTTATTAACAACAACTTTATATATATTATCAAATCAAAATCGATCAACTCAATCACATTCAAAATCCATTAATTCAACTCAAATAAAACTCAAAATCAATATTATATAACTCAAATAAAACTCTTAAATTAACTCAAAATCAAGATATATACACATGCACGTACCTATATATAGCTCCACAAACTAATTTTGGACAGATTTCAACGACACCTAAACTTTTTCTCTCGTTTTTTTTCTTTTCAAAATGAGCTGTTGTCTAGATCTGCAAATATAAGGACTTTTAGCCGACAAAATCATTTATTTCCTCGGGTAAACTTTTATAATTTTGTTGGCTATAGTTTACAGACTATAGCTGACGAAAAAAAAAATTCGGTGAAAAGACCACTTTAGCCGTCGAAAATTTAACTTAACCGACGAAAAAATATTTCGTCGGCTATGATATTTATGGTGGTAGTGTTAGCCTATGTATTCGTCGGCTAAATTATCTCAAAATTTCTGCTAAAAATTTTAAAATTTTTCTATATCTTTCATCTCTCTTCCTCCTCCTTCTCCTCCACGTACTCCTCTGGCAACAACTCCTCCTACTTCCCCTCCTTTTTCTCATTCTCTTTCTCCTCCTTCTACTTCTCCTTCTCCTTCTCCTCCTTCTACTTCTCCTTCTCCTTCTCCTCCTTCTAATTCTCCTTCTCCTCCTCCTCCTCCTCCTCCTCCTTTTCCTCCTTCTCCCCTCCTCATCCTTCTCCTTCTTCTCCTCCTCCTCTTTCTGCTTCTCCGTCTCCGTCTCCTCCTCCTTCTCCACCACCGCGATAACTCCTCGTCCTCCTCTTTCTCCTTCTCCTCCTCCAGCGGCAACTCCTTCTCCTTCTCCACCGCGGTTCCTCCTCCAAACACCACCTCCGAACAGTGGTGTGGTGGCGGAAAAACAAAAAAGAACAAAAAAATTAATCGAAAGTAAAAGAAATAAATAAATAAACATTTTTAAAAAAATTTAACCGACAAAATGCTTACTTTAGGCGACGAAATTCAAATTTTAGGCGACGAAATTCAAACTTTAGGCGACGAGTTGCACATTTTAGGTGACAAAATTTCGTCGGCTAAGTTTACTCGGCCAACCATTTTGACAAATTGGGAAAGTTTCCGGCGACCTAAAGTTCAAACTTTAGGCAACGAAAAATTTATTCGTCGGCTAAAATTCAGACTTTAGGCGACGATTGTAATTAATTTTATCGGCTAAAGTATAGCCGAAAGACTTTTTCCGACTACCACCTTAGCCGATTAAATTTTGTAACAGGCCGACGAAAACTGATGAGCACCTTAGCCGACTAAATTTTGTAACAGGCAGACGAAAAATTTTCGTCGGCTAAAATAGTTTTTTCTGGTAATGACAGCGTAAAAGAAAAGAGCAATTTGCGTTTTGGAAATCATGCAATCACCCAACCATCATTTTACACTTTCCAAAACATCAAATTGATCCTTACCTTAAATCTGCAATTAGATATTCCACATTCTACATATTTTCAAAATGCAACACTATATTAAGAACTTGAAACTATTTCACATGATCAGCTATATCACCTTAATCAAGATAACAAATTATGAAGGTAATTTGTAAATAAAAGCATTTACCAAATTTCCTTAATCAAATTCATCAATTGTAACGGAGAGAGGTCAGATAAGATATTCAAATCTTATTACCTTCTAATGATCACGTTGATGATAAATCTTGATACCTCTGTGGTCATGCAGAACTTCAATCACTCCAAGTTTAAGTGTTTTCATCTTTTTTTTAAGTGCACTTAGAAAATATTGTGTTGAATAGGAATAGTCAATCCTGTTCAAAAAAAATAGCCAATATACCTATATAACCACCACATCATCAAGTTATCAACTATATGTGTGTCTATTAATATTTAATTCTTCATTTTTCCTTTTCAATTTGCTTGATGAGTTATCCAATTCCTGGCAAGTGCGAGATCTATATGATATGGAGCATAACCATGTACAACAGAAATAAGGTTTTGTTAAATGTCGAAACCTATAATAAAACAAGGTTCCGTTAATAATTATGTTGGAATTCAAACCTTGTTGAATCCAAAGGAAGAAGAAAAAAAAGACAAGCTCAATAACAACTTGGCAAGGAACAAAATTCGGCTACGCTCTTCCTTGTAACAAATTGACTTGAATAGTTGAAATGCTAACGTTGCAAACCTAGACGAAATTTTTCTTCTGAACAAATAAATTAGTACATATGATTATGTGATCCTTATCAATGTTAAAAGTCTTCGAATATATTTAGGAAAGTCGATTGTAATTGGATTTGTATTTAGTTAGTTACCTTTGTTGTAATCCCCTACTTTCTAGGTTACCTTGTTTCACAAGGATACTCTTGTATATATATCCCGTTTGTATCAATGAAAAATTATTCCAATGAATCATAATTTTCTACATGGCCTCAGAGCAGGTTTTACCCTAATCCTATTTCCATCTTTTTCTCTTCACCGCAACCTCAAAATATGGGCGGTGAAGAACCATCCAACAAGTCTGCGGGCGGATATACATCCTCTGACCCTTACTACCTTCATCAATCGGATCATCCAGGCCTTAAACTTGTGTCCATTCGTCTGAATGCACAAAATTATCATTCATGGAGCTGTGCATTCAAAGTTTCTCTCAGTGCCAAGAACAAGCTTGGCTTTATTGATGGAACGCTTAAAGCTCCGAGTGTTTCCAAGAAACCTGAATCCCTAGCATCATGGCAGCGTTGCAATGATATGGTCTTATCTTGGTTGTGGAATTCACTCGAACCAGACATACACCGCAGCGTTTTATATGCATCCACTGCCTATGAAGTATGGGAGGATCTTAAGGAGCGTTTTAAGCGGAGCAATGCGCCGAGAATCTTTCAAATTCGGCGTGACATATCTTCTTTGCAGCACGGGCAGGACACCGTAGACGTCTATTACACCAAACTTAAGAGTCTATGGGATGAGTTGGCTTCATGTAGCACCAAAACATGTTCTTGTGGCGTTGATGAAGAAGAAAACAAGCTCATGCAGTTTCTCATGTGTCCCAATGAGAGTTTTGCCCCCATTAGGGCACAACTTTTGTTGAAAGATCCTTTACCGTCTGTGCGTCAGGCCTATGCTTCGATCACCACTGAAGAGTCACATAGGGAAGTCGGCACTAGTCGTCTCTCCGAACCGGCAGCCATGAACACATATCGTAAGAAGCCGTCTACTGACCAAAGATTCACTGATAAGCCGCCGCTACATTGTACCTATTGCAATGGAGACAATCACATCGAGAAGACATGCTGGAAACTCAATGGTTACCCAGTTGGACATCCTCGCCACAATCTGAACTTCAAACCGCGCAATCGTAATGGAGGCAGCAGCGGTTCTTCACGTCGTAACGGTGGATCAGCACCACCTCAAGCCAACAGTGTGACGACACCGACTCTTCAGGAGGTGCGGCAAGCCATGCCGAACCTGTCTGACTTACAATACCAGCAGATTGTGGCAGCCCTGAGCTCACAATCACCTTGTGCAGTCGATCCAAAACCACAAGCCAACGCCGCTTCCGTCACTGCCTTCTCTAAAGGTTTGTTACCGCTTGCTTCCCATCGATGGATTATCGATAGCGGGGCAACGAATCATATCACTTCTTCGCTTGATTCTTTAACACATGTGGTTCAAAATCTCTCTCTACCGCCGGTCTTATTGCCTAGCAGGGAGAAAGCTCTGATTTTATCTTCCGGCACCCTTAATTTGAGTCATACAGTACAATTAAAAGATGTGTTGTGTGTACCTACTTTTAAAGTAGACCTTTTATATGTGAGTAAAGTTGCTGATGGATTAAATTGTTCGGTGACTTTTTTTCCTTCTTGATGTGTTTTACAGGACTTGGTTTCGAAGATGACGATTGGTGTGGGTAAGCGTCAAGGGGATCTCTACTACCTTGTGGCATTGGCTTCCTCAAACCCTTCCTCTCGCCAACCATCTTGCAATCTCGTCTCTCTTTTCGCAGATTTGTGACATCGTCGCTTAGGGCATCCCTCTTCCGCTCGTTTGCAGTTTCTAGGTCATAAAACTCTAGATATTTCCATCCCGTCAAATCATGAATGTCATGTTTGTCCGTTAGCCAAACAAACTCGGCAACCTTTTGGCACTAGTTCTATTTCCATCTCAAGTTGCTTTTCTCTTTTGCATTGTGACATTTGGGACAAGACCGCCTCCATTATAGGTGCACATTATTTTTTGACTATTGTTGATGATTATTCTCGTTTCACATGGGTTTTTCTTATGCGTCACAAAAGTGAGACACAACCGATTCTTAAAGCATTTTTGCCTATGTTGAGACACAATTCAATGCTAAAGTTAAGCAATTTCGTAGTGATAATGGTGGGGAGTTCCTTTCCCTTCGTAATTTTTTTAATGAGCAGGGCATTCTTTTTCAGCATTCGTGTGTCTACACGCCACAACAAAATGGCGTTGTAGAACGCAAACATCGTCATATACTTGAGGTAGCGCGGGCCCTTCGCTTTCAGGCTCACCTACCAATAAAATTTTGGGGCGAATGCATTCTTACATCCATTTATCTCATTAATAGACTCCCAACACCAATCCTCCAACGACACATCCCTTTTGAACTCCTCCACCACCGATCACCCACATATGATCACATGCGCGTTTTTAGTGGCCTTGCATACGCCACTTCTATTCATCCTCCTTCCAAATTCGCCCCGGGCTCATAAATGCATCTTTGTTGGGTATCCTTCCGGTAAAAAAACATATAAATTGTATGATCTTACCACTCATAAAATCCTCACCAATAGAGACGTTATCTTTCATGAACATGTCTTTCCTTTCTCAGATAACGTTGATCTTGATCATTCGGATTCACCTTCCTTATCTCTTCCTTGAATTCATGATAATACCAATTTTTTCTCACCCTCATCCACCGAGTCTTCTGTTGCTTCTCCACTTCTAGAGTCCGATTCCATGCCTCTTCTTCTTGAGTCTCATCCGTCCTCCACATCTACCTCTATTGAGTCTCCTCCGCCATCCAACTCTATTAAGTCTCATCCGTCACCCACCTCTATTGAATCCGCTCCTTCTCCACATCTTGAGTCTCCTCTCACATCAAACTCTAACATTGTTCCCTGACGTTCACAAAGAGTACCGGTTCCCAATGTCTGTCTTAAGGACTGCATGCTCGCAGGTGATTCTGCCACCACATCCATATTCGTCATCTCCGTCACCATCTCCACAAAAGGTACCCGATATCCATTATGCAACTTTATCTCCTATCATCGTTACTCACCATCACATCTTACTTTTGTTGCTCAAATGAGTCGAGATGTGGAGCCTTCTTCTTTTGCAGAGGCTGAACAGGACCTTCGTTGGCGTGAGGCGATGGATTCTAAAATCGAGGCTCTTGCCCTCAGCAATACATGGACGTTGACCTCTCTTCCCCAAGGCAAGCGTCTTATTGACGGCAAATGGGTCTATAAAATCAAGCGTCATGCTGATGGTTCTGTTGAACGGTACAAAGCCCGTTTGATTGCTCATGGTTTCACTCAAGCTGAAGGAGTTGACTATCACGAAACTTTTTCTCCCACGGCCAAAATGGTGACCGTGCGTTGTTTTCTTGCTGTTGCCGCCAGTCAGAGCTGGTATATTCATCAAATGAATGTTCACAATGCATTTCTTCATGTTGATCTTGATGAGGAAATCTACATGTCCCCTCCTCCCGGACTTCGGCGACAGGGGGAGAATCTTGTATGTCGCCTCCACAAATCCCTGTACGGACTTAACCAAGCATCAAGACAATGGTTTGCTAAGTTTACAGAGGCCACATTAGCCGCCGGTTTTACTCAGTCTAAAGCCGACTACTCCTTGTTCATCTGTAAGAATGGGGAGTCCTTTACTGCATTACTAATTTATGTTGATGATTTTCTGATTATGGGGAATGATTTGAATGTTATTGACACTCTCAAGAAGTTCCTTCATACACGTTTCGGCTTAAGGACCTTGGAAATCTAAAATATTTTTTAGGTATTAAGTGTTGTCGGTCGAGCAAGGGTATTACTATTTATCAACGAAAGTATGCTCTTGAAATCATTAAGGATTGTGGTTATCTTGGTGCTCGTCCGGTGGAATTTCCTATGGAAGATGAAAAACTTTCGGAAAAGGGTGATGTTCTTCAAGATCCAGCCAAATATCGAAGGTTAGTTGGTCGGTTAATCTACTTGACCATCACAAGACCAGACATTACATATGCAGTTCATGTTTTAAGTCGCTTCATGCATCAACCAAGACAACCACACATGGAAGCCGCCTTGAGGGTAGTGAGATATTTGAAGAATGCGTCAGGTCAGGGACTTCTTTATTCCTCTGAAAGTACTTTGAATATGATTGCTTATTGTGATTCCGATTGGGGGGGTTATCCTGTCACTAGACACTCCACCACGGGCTACTGTGTTGTCTTGGGAACATTCTTGATTTCGTGGCGAACAAAACGTCAAAAGACAGTATCAAGATCCTCGGCGGAAGCCGAGTACAGGTCCATGGCTGGCACATCCTGTGAGATCACATGGTTGCGATTTTTGTTAGACGATTTACATTTGTCACATCAAGGTGCAACATTGATGTTTTTGTGATAATCAAGCAGCATTGCACATTGCAGCTAATCCGGTCTTTCATGAGCGTACACGACACATTGAAATGGATTGCCATTTCATTCGGGAGAAGATTATGGACGGTACTATTTCTACTCGGCACGTTGGTACTTTGGAACAGGTAGCCGATCTCTTTACCAAGTCTCTTGGTAAGGACCAATTCTCGACTTTGGTGAGCAAGTTGGGAATTTTAGATATACATTCTCCAACTTGAGTGGGAGTGTTAAAAGTCTTCGAATATATTTAGGAAAGTAGATTGTAATTGGATTTATATTTAGTTAGTTACCTTTGTTATAATCCCTAACTTTCTAGGGTACTTTATTTCATATTTATTTTATAAAGATATTTTTATATATAAATCACGTTTGTATCAATAAAAAATTATTATAATGAAACATAATTTTCTGCATCTGTGTGCAGTAGACAACTTCAAATTTTCGAGCTACATTTGTTTAATGATATTGGGCACATCTTATCCAACATCCCTTTCGATCTTCAGCAAGTGGAAAGCCTCGAAGAAAAAGCACAAGCTCAGATTCTGATCGGATTCAGTTCATTACAATCTGTTGTTTTCACTCCAAGTTTACTTTGACCTTTGCAACACACTCCTTGACATCATACCCAAAACCTTTTCACTTAAAGTTATCCGACCAGTTGAAGAAAGGACCATAAGGATTCAGACAGCGATGGCAGATTCTCAGAGCAGCTCAACTGCAACTATACTTCACAACGCCGTCATCGTCACCGTGGACCCCGACGCCCGGGTCTTCCGCAACGGCGCCGTCGTCATCGATCGCGACTTGATCACAGCCGTTGGTCAGTCCTCCGATATTCTTCACCGCTTCTCTGATCAAGCTCATCACGTTGTCGATCTCAACGGCCAAATTGTACTCCCTGGTATGCTTCTTCTTTCTGCGATTCGATTAATGGTTTTAGTTTTCGGAAAATGAATATTACTCTGAACTGAAAATGTGGAAATGGAAAACATAGGATTGATCAACACGCACGTACACACCTCTCAGCAACTAGCGAGAGGGATAGCAGATGACGTCGATTTGATGACGTGGCTGCACGACCGGATTTGGCCTTACGAATCCAACATGACTGAGGATGATTCGTACATTTCTACTCTGCTTTGTGGAATCGAGCTCATTCACTCTGGTGTAAGTCTTTTGTTTGCTGTATCTTAGAGTTTAAGTTTACTATAATTAAAGTCATACAATTTTCATAACAATGTTTCATTTATTCAATTTGGGCACGTAGTTTTATTTTTAGTGAAGCAAATTTGATGAGTAGCTAGCTGAGTAGTTCAAACTACAATGCTGTATGTTGCAGCCTGTTATTGATTTGCTGTGATTGAACTAGGTAACCTGCTTTGCTGAAGCAGGAGGGCAACATGTGTCAGGAATGGTGAGGGCGGTTGAGTTATTGGGAATGCGCGCGTGTTTAGCCGAGTCCATCATGGACTCTGGCGAGGGTCTTCCCACAGCTTGGGCTGCTCGGAGTACTGATGATTGTATAAAGGTTGATCAGCATATCCTTCTCAAGTCTTAACCTTAACTTCTTGAGCTAATGTACCTGGTTTTTGCTTGTTTTGTTGGTGCTGACATTAATGATTTGATTTCCTTACTTTTATGGGCAGTCTCAGAAAAAGCTTTACAAGAAGCACCATAATTCAGCTGATGGGCGCATCAAAGTGTGGTTAGGAATTAGGCAGATCATGAATGCAACTGATGGTTTGCTTCTTGCAACAAGGGATACAGCCAACGAACTGAAAACTGGAATCCACATGGTCTCGTATCTATATTCTCCAACTTTTCTGCCATATTTGTTATCGTTTATGGACTTGAGTTACAAACTGACAACTTTTCTATCTTTAGCATGTTGCAGAAATAGCATATGAGAACCAATTTGTGACTGATACTCGAAAAGTTGACCATGGTACGGTCACACACTTGGAGCAGATAAAGTTTCTCCAAAACAATTTGCTAGCGGCTCATACAGTTTGGGTCAATGATTCTGAGGTGATCTACTTATTCTAGTTCATTGTGAATTCTTTGAATATATGTAAATCTCTTGAGGGTTTTTTTTTGACAAATCTCTCAAGGGTTGTTCTTGCTTGTACTATTATTGTAGGATGAGGCTGTGTGTTCATGACAATACAAAATCATAGCTTTTAAGCTTGTGGATGTTTGTATTTTATTTCTGCACTAGTTCAAAATAACCGCATTCTTTTTTCTAATCGAACATATATATATATATATATATATATATATATATATGGGTCAAATTGGACGAAACTTTGCAGAGATGATCATGACATATATATCTAGATACTGACTGGCTATGATCGAAAAATTTGACCGAAAAGTGAGCGAAATATAGACCTTCACACTTTAATTTCAGAGTGAAGGTTCGCTCTGGTTAGTGACTATATATATAGATATACACAAACTGTTTTTCTTCATTTTTGGTGCGCAATATGTGTTCACTGTCTGTTATAACTGTCATTATGTATCTTCAGATTGACTGTCTTTCAAGGGCTGAGGTGAAAGTATCTCACTGTCCTGCTGCTGCAATGCGAATGCTTGGATTTGCGCCTATTAGAGAGATGATTGCTGCTGGCATCTGTGTCTCATTGGGAACAGATGGGGCCCCATCAAATAATAGAATGAGCTTAGGTTCAAATTTATGGATCTCCATTGAATAATATCTTTCATATTTTGATTTTTGATCGGAAATTCATGGATCGATTTATTTCCTTGCAGTTGATGAGATGTACCTGGCCTCTCTGATTAACAAAGGACGGGAAGTTTACATGAATGGAACCACTGATCCTACTGCTCTTCCTTCTGAAACAGTTCTCAAGATGGCGACTATAAATGGTGCAAAATCTGTACTCTGGGATAATGAAATAGGGTCCCTTGAAGTTGGGAAGAAGGTTTCAACTATTTGGCTGAGATTATTTATTCGCATCTTTCTGCATCATCTCTTTTGTTGTCAAAAGTTCTACTTTTTAGAAGTGTGCGATCTTTTCACCAAAAAATATGAATGTCATTCTCATTTGCTTGTTTCTTCCATGATTTGGTAGGCTGACCTTGTTGTTATTAATCCTTCCACTTGGACCATGATTCCTCTCCATGACTGGTATGAACCATCTAAAACAGCATCATATGCAGTACTAATCATTTATGTCATGTTTCAAAAAGTTTTAGCCTCAGAGTCCAGATATGAAGACCTATTTTGTAGTTGGCTTCTTAGAATTCTTATTCAAGGTGCATTTTGTCAGTTTGTTGAATAATTTGTATTTCTAATTACATTTTATGGCAATCTGTCCATAACTCCAGATTATACTTAACTAGCTAATATGTTTGGCTGTTCAGTCAGTTGGACAATATCAAATCTTATATAGATGTTCTATTTTTGTTGACCGTTATATTTCAAACGCAACCTCTAGATTGATGTTTTTCTTTACTGCATATGCAGCGTTTCCAGCCTTGTATATTCAATGCGAACTGAAAATATCGTCTCTGTAATGTGCAATGGCAAGTGGATTATGCGGGATAAGAAGATCCTGAATGTGGATGAGGTATTCTCTCATACTGTAGATTACCATGAAGTCTGCTATGGTGTTCCATTTTCTATGAATTGATCTGCAAGAGATTTTATGACACATACAACTAATGTCTGCCTCTTCTGCCTAAGAGGTCACGGTTTACTTAGTGCTGTCAATTGTGCATGGACAGGGACACATTCTTTCAATGGCCAAGCAAGCTTCTGCAGAAATTGTGAAGAGGGCAGGCATCAAAATACCAAACAGGATGAACTTTCTTTGATGGTCTACTTATACGTGCTCTAGTACTCTGGGTGTTGTTTCTAAAACAGCTGTTGCTCTGTAAAAACAAAAATTTAAGAATTTAAAGCAGATGCAGTCTTTGGTGTTATTAGCTGCCAAAAGCCACCCAGATCCAATGATCACGGTAGTTTACCTTCATTTTTATAGATGTGATATTAAAAGGTCACCTGTATCGTTATAGCCAAATGCTGTATCCACTTTTTAAGTTGCAAGGGATGCTTTTCTGAGAGAAGTTAGACAACATTGATATTTTTGTACAAATTGTATTATCAAAATATTAGGTCACAAATGTTCAAGTTGTACTGTCCTTGCTGTTTTTATTTTCTTTTCCCTTCTGGGCAGAGACGGAGAGTGGGTCACGTGACCCACTGAATATAGCAGGGGGCACAGTGGGTTAACATCTGACTGACTGCAGTAGCGTAGTGGATCCATGCTACTTACCTATTTATTAGCTGGTGTATTCGAATTTTACACTTATCTTTTACATAGGTTTTTTTTAATTTTCAACCAATGACTATAGGTGTTATACTTTAATCAACTAAGACACGGCTCACCTATTTTAAAACTTAATTTAATGAAAAATAATACAACCGAGTTCTCTACCATCATTTTGACTCCCATTGTTTTCTAAATTAGTTATGTATATGAGATACAAAGCTAGACACACAACTCGTCATTGATTTACTCGATGTGAAATTGATGTCTACAAATTGGATGTAAAGAAGTGAAATTGATGTAGATTTGTACTTTGTTTCACTACCATCATTTACTCCTTCGTATATATAGTGAAAAGAAGCAAGTGCTTCAATTGTGACAAGACTGGTCACATAGCTGTTGACTGCAACAAACCAAAGAAGAGAATAAAAAAACCAACATGATTGAAGAAGTCATAAGGATGTCTCTGACATGAACATCTCTGCTATGGTGTCTGAGGTGAACATGATGGGCTCAAACCCAAAGGAATGGTGGAGCAACACTGGAGCAACTCGCCATGTATGTGCTGATAAGAAGATGTTCTCCAAATTTGAACACAACACTGATAGGGAGATAATGTACATGGAGAACTCGACCACATCTGTCGTTGAGGGTAAGAGCAAGGTGGTTATAAAGATGACCTCTGAAAAGGAACTAACTTTGAACAATGTTATGTATGCTCTTAATATCTGCAAGAACCTTATTTCTGGTGCATTGTTGAACACTCATGGTTTCCGCATTGTGATCAAGTCTGACAAAGTTGTTTCTGTCTAAGGGTGGAATGTATGTGGGTAAGAGTTATATGAGTGGTGGAATGTTCAAATTGAATGTAATGACTATTGTCAAAAATATGAATGAAGCTAGTACTTCCATTTATATGCTTGAGTCTTCCAATTTGTGGCATAGTAGACTAAGACATGTTAATTATGGTACTTTGCAAAGGCTAATTAACATGGAACACTTACCAAAATTCCAAATTGATGCGAAACATAAGTGTGAGACTTATGTAGAGGCAAAACTAATGAGATCATCTTTCAAAAGCGTTGAAAGAAACACTGAATTTCTTGATTTAATCCATAGTGATGTATGTGCTTTAAAACCAACACAGTCAAGAGATGGTAACTAATATTTCATTACCTTTATCGATAACAGCACGAAATACTGCTATGTGTATTTGCTGAAGAGCAAAGATGAGACAATATAGAAGTTTGTTCTCTATTAGAGTGAGGTGAAAAATCAACTCGATAAGAAAATAAAAGTATTGAGAAGTGATCGAGGAGGTGAATATGAATCGCCATTTGCTGAATTTTGTGCTCAGCATGAGATTATTCATGAAAGAACCACATCTTACTCTCCATAATTAAACGGTGTTGCTGAACGAAAAAACCGTACATTGATTGAAATGATGAATGCAATGCTACAAAGTTCTGGTTTACCACCCAACATGTGGGGAGACGTCATTTTGTCAGCTAACTATCTTTTAAATAAGGTTCCTAAAAAGAAACAAGAGAAAACTCCATATGAACTATGGAAAGGAAGAACGCCATCTTATATATGATTACTTGCCAATGTGGAGATGTTTGCCTAATGTGGTAGTCCCTAAACCTAAAAAAGTGAAAAATAGACCTAGAACAATTGATTGCATTTTCATTGGATATGCACATAACAGTACGACTTATCGCTTCCTTGTACACAAATCAGAAATTTCTAATATACATGAGGGCATAATAATGGAATCGAGAAATGCATCATTCTTTGAAAATGTGTTTCCATGTAAGTCTAGAGGGGAATCAGGTTCTTCGAAACAGACACGTGACACTAGTACTTGAACTAGCCAAGCTGCTAATGAAAGCAGTCAACATCAAGACACTGAGTCTGAGGTTGAACCCAGGCGAAGTAAGAGAGCAAGGATAGAAAAATTCTTTGGGTCAGATTTTTTGACATATATGCTTGAACGTGAACCTTGTACCTTTAAAGAGGTGGTTAACTCCACTGATAGTCCTTTGTGGAAAGAAGCTATCAAGAGTAAAATTGACTCTATTTTGCAAAATCACACTTGAGAACTGGTGGATCTTCCACCAGGTTGTAAACCTTTAAGTTCCAAATGGATTTTCAAAAGGAAATTGAAAGCAGATGGATCAATAGACAAGTATAAAGCAAGACTTGTAATTAAAGGCTATAAGCAAAATGAAGATCTTAATTATTTCGACACTTATTCTCCTGTGACGAGAATAACATCTATCAGAATGATAATTGCAATTGCCGCATTGCGAAATCTTGAAGTTCATTAAATGGATGTAAAGACCGCTTTCCTTAATGGAGATGTCGAAGAGGAAATTTATATGGAGCAACCTGAGGGTTTCTCTGCTCCTGGTCAAGAAAGAAAAGTGTGCAAATTAGTGAAGTCATTGTATGGCTTAAAACAAGCCCCAAAGCAGTGGCATGAGAAATTTGACAACGCTATGATCACCAATGGTTTCAAGATCAATGAATATAATAAATGTGCTTATGTCAAAAATACAGAAAATAGATATATCATTCTGTGTCTATATGTTGATGAAATGCTTATCGTTGGAAGCAATGAAAAGATAATCAAGTCCACTAAGGATATGTCAAATTCCATATTTTATATGAAATATATAGGTCATGCTGATGTCATATTGAGAATTAAAATCAAACAAACATCAAATGAGCTTGTATTGAGTCAATCTCATTATGTGGACAATATCCTTGAAAATTCGATAAGGATAATTATGGAGTTGCTAGAACTCCAGTGGATATGACTCTACATCTCTCAAAGAATAAATGAGAGAGTGTATCTCAGTTAGGGTACTCTAGAGTCATTGGAAGTCTGATGTACCTAACAAGTTGTACAAGACCTAACATAACTTATGATGTGAACAAGCTGAGCAGGTACACGAGTAATCCTAGAGCTATGTATTGACAAGAAATTGTGAGGGTACTAAAGTACTTAAGGTATACGAGAGACTATGGGCTTCATTATACCAATTATCTAACTGTCCTAGAAGGATACAGTGATGCAAATTGGATTTCTGACATGAAAGACTCAAAATCCACTAGTAGGTTTGTGTTCACATTGGGAGGTGCAGCAGTGTCTTAGAAATCCTCTAAACAGACAATTATAACCAGATCCAAAATGTAGTCTGAATTTGTCGCATTAGACAAATGTGGGGAAGAGGCAGAATGGATACGCCAATTCATAGAGGATATTCCAAGATGGACAAAACCTGTGCCTGCAATATGCATATATTGTGATAGTCAATATGCAATTAGCAGGACACAGAGCACGATGTACAATGGTAAGTCAAGACATATTCGTCGAAGACATAATACCATTAAACAACTACTTTCTACTAGAGTTATCTCTATTGACTATGTGAAGTCAAAAGATAATATTGTAGATCCGCTAACCAAAGGGTTAAACAGAGAGTTAGTTGATAAATCATCAAGGGGAATGAGACTAAAACCCATGAATTAAAAACCTTTCCAATGGATACCTAACCTAGCTGACTGGAGATCCCATGATTTAGGTTCAACAGGGACAACCAAATTGTAGAGACCATGTTAGATCACTGTGAGATTTTCCTCATGTCCATTCCTACGATGAAAACAGTGATGCCCGTAAGGAATTAGGTTAAGCGAAATCTTTTAATGATTCTTATGCGTCGGAGATCCGAGCGGAGTAATGCGAGTTACTCTTAAGAAATCACATATGTAAGAGAAAAGTGGGGCCGCTTCTAAGGGAATTATTTAAGGGCTCAATACATATCAAACTCTTACAGAACCAGGCACGTGTCCAGGGCCAAAATAGACACAAAAGTGAGAACTGTCAGTATCAAGAAGATTCATGTGTGAAGTATGTTATCATTTACACAAATGACGAATAGTTCAAAGACATCGCGTCTACTGTCTAGTTAGT
This sequence comes from Comarum palustre, assembly GCA_951800085.1. Lineage (NCBI taxonomy): Eukaryota > Viridiplantae > Streptophyta > Magnoliopsida > Rosales > Rosaceae > Comarum > Comarum palustre. The sequence continues at coordinate 7,129,824 of OX637584.1, read as the reverse complement.
AAAGTCAGTATACTTTCACAGGGGAAGGTTCAAAGGGTAAAAACTACCTATCCTAAGCAGGTTTTAACTGTAAATATCTATCACCAAACCTATCGAGTCTTTGGTCGCATATTTCATTCATGTGGGGAATTGTTGAAAAAATGATAGAAATAAAAGATTTTTTGTAATCATTTTGATAATTAAAGGTGAATGAAAATAGTCACCAAAGTAATGCATGTAATTGTTGATCTTTCAACTTCCTTGTCTTTTGGTTTTTGTAACAACATGAATCAATGACATGGTAGTGGGCTAATGAAAGGTTGTAACCTTATTCATGACATTCAAGTTTTCCTCCAATCCCACCAATATAAATAGGTGACTTCATCTCTCATTCTAAACACACCAACTCAAAGCATCTCTCCTTACTTGAGTTCTCTCTCTCCCTCTCTAAGTTGTGTTCTGGTGATAGACGAAGGTACTTCAAGTTCGTTTAGTGTTCTTTGTAGCAATGCAGTTTCAAGGGACAAGCAGTCGTTGTATCCTTGGAGACAAGTGTCATCAAACCTTTGTACCGAAGAGGAGACATAATTTGTCTTAAGAAAAGTGTGTGAGACACACGACTCGACTTCCTTCAACATCCTTCTATCCTTGAATCTGAGTTGGTAACATTGATGTTTATCATCACATTTGTATTATGAGTTTTTAGTTATAATTATTTATTTAATTATAATAAATTTATATTATTATATATTTACAATATTTGACCTATTTTTTAACCATTTTTCATTTCTGTGCGGTTACATGTGTGTATCATGTGCTGGATAAGTTAGTCTTGGCAAGTGGGTATGTTTCAGTATGGACCTGACCTCATTTATGTGGTTCCTCGTAATTGTATACGTACAAATCCTCCATCTGCTGTCTCCCTTATTTGGAGATCTCTGAGACTTTGACTACCATACCAACACACTTCTGCACTTCCATATCAGTAACATGATTCGATATAGATTTTTCGTCATCCTTAGATCTGTTTGGCTCCTCACTCTCTTGTATATTTTTTAAGTATTTGGGCAAGAGAATCACATCTTTTGTCATGTTTAACCGTCTTTACAAAATTTGATTTACTTTGCAATGTGGACGTGAGAGTGAGTCATATCGATCAATGTTGAACATCATTAGATTATGTAAAGCCCAAGCACGTTAATGTGCAAGACGAAACTGATCAATAATAAAACAGGGTTGCTAGATTCATATATTAGAAGTGACATGATTCTAACCAATATTATAGTTTGACCAATCTCCCATCTCCCACTTCTTCCATGGAAAATAATGGATTCTAAGCTCATATTTCTCAAGTGATGAGGGTGGAATCTGATCGACAGTGTCTATCATGGAAGGGAATGACCGAATGCGAGAAAAGGTGGGGAGGGTATTCCTTGTTATCCCAATGAAAAATTGAAAAGAATATCATAAAAAGGAAGAATATTTGTATTCATGAATGAATAATGCGTTTCTTATGTTCATGCACCCTCTTCAAAATTTTGTAATCTAGTTTCCAAAAAAAATTGTAATCTCTTCATAATTTAAATTGTTTAATCTTTGGAGACATATCCGCCAACACATTACACGATCTTGTACGTTAATCATGTTACATGTAAGAATTAGGTAAACAGTTTCTTCTATTTTTTGGAGGGCATTCTGCAAGGGTTTGTTCTTAGCAGTGCTTTTACAATTTTGGCCGGCGGGTTTGGTTTTCCATGTCTGCTTTGCTTTTCAGATGAGATCGGTGGTGGTGGAGCGATTCGCTGGCCTCGAAATCAAGCATATGAAGGTCACCCTTCATCTTTTGGTTTGCACCGTCGAGCTTCTATTGAAGACGACAGAGGAGGCTTGTTTCAGTTGGAGGGTAACAGCTTCATCCGTGAGGGGACATCGATGGTGAAGCCAGAAATCGATGTCGATGGTAGTTTGGCTGACGACTATCAGGCTGATAGTGGTTGTGATGGTTATGTTGGCGTTTTGGATTGGGATCTTACTGCTATCTCGATTCAGGTCGGCTGTTATAAGGTTTCAGATTTGGAGTTGAGATTTGGTGACTAAAGCTGGGCCGCTAGTCAATCTGGTGGTGTTGTAGCTACACTGATTGGAGTCTGTTTGTTCCTAATTCGAATTATTGATCCGGTACGGTTTGGCGGTTGGGTTAATCCGGTGATGTTTAGTTGCCGGCACGATGTTAGGCTAGGTTGCTATGTAGATACCGGCTTTAAGGATGGCGACGATGGAGTCAGTGACGAGGGTTGTGCAATCAAGGCTTAGGAAAGATCTAGGTTTTTTTTGAAACATGGCTGAGTTGGGTCTCGGTGCTTGGGCCTAAGGACTGCTGTTAAGATTGGGCTTGGCTTGGTCTGGCTTTCTTGGGCTAGACGGGTGAAATTCAAGACGGAGTTTTTCTGCTCATTTTGAAATGTTTAGTTTTAGAATAAATAAAGTTTTTCTAGAGCTTTGTTAGTTTGTTTCTGTTGTGTTATTTTGTTTTTGGTTCTCTGGTTACTATTCTGTAAGACAATGGTTTGCAACATAGAAGTTTTGGTTATTAATTAGGTAGTTTTGTCTGACTTCATTCTAATGGTGTCTGAGAGGATATGTCATGTTAATGTTGTAAATAGACCTTCAGTTTATCAATGAGACTCTAAGTATTCGGTAAAAAAATGTTACATGTAAGATCATATTATTTATTTTGTATGTATATGAATACTTCGAGTACATGGGTATAATGCAATGAATCTACCATCTTATTGTTTCAGTGTGAACAGAAAAACCACATGTAACAATAATATTTTGTTTTGGTAAACAATTAAGACTTTCAAAAGCAATAAACCTAAAAAGGAAGTCCTCTGGTTTTCCAGCTTTCACTCTGCCCACTTGGAAATGGAAAGCAAATACTACAGGTCATTATGAGTAGCAGATTGGGTGGTGACACTGCATTTGGAAGTAGCCAAGCAAATCATATTCAGAGGACCAGAGATCTGAAATTAAAATGGAGGCAGAAAAAAAATTTAGAGACAAAAGGGTCTCTCCCTGCTTAAAGACACCCACCCTACATTTGGAAACCTCTTTATTTCTCTTCCAAATGACTAGGATTCATTCATTTCATTCTTTTATGTCAATCAAATTGGGAAAAATGACAGAGAGAGATCAGTCATGTTGAAGCTTCCTTAGATCAAAAGGGGCATCAGAGAATCCTCCTACATTGAAAATGAGAAGGAACCTAGAGAGTCCTCTAGATCTCTATTTGCATTATTGATATTAGAGAAGCTCTAGTAGGAGAATCCAAAAAAAAAGTAGTAGGAGAATCCCCCTAGCATGCAACAAAATCCTCACTAGATTTCCACACACGTGTAGTGTGCTGTGACTGTGCCCTTTATTTCTAGGGTATTACCCTATATTTCTGAAGAGTGAACAAGGAAGAAGACCAAAGCTCCCTAGGGAGGGAAGTGTGGGGGCCCAGATGACTCCTCCTTGTAGTTGTGTTTTTCTTTTTTTATTATTGAACTTTGTTTGTCCCCCAACACCATGCGTCCAGCTCAAGAGGCACCACCCAACCAACCCTAAACACAAGAGCCACAGCAAGTAGGAAACCCTCTTCTTTCTCATTTCCCATTTCCCATTTCCAAACATTAAAAAGAAGCTGCCAGAGACTACTGGGAGAGATTAGATACTCAAAACCAGAACACCCTTCTAGCTATAAAGCTCAAATTTTGATTCTTTTTCTTGTTCTGGTTCTGACTTCTGAGAGCCCCCACTTATGGATTGTTGGTCTCCTTCTCTTGCTGGTGACGATGAGTTTCAGAAGCTGGCTTTGAGAGTGAACCCTCCAAGGTGTGATTTGAGTCCCTTCTTGTGTTTGGTTTTGGTTTTTTTATTCTGGGGAGTGAGTTGTTCTTGGTTTTTTGTCCAGCAAAATTGGGTTTTGTTTTTTTTCTTGAAAGTTTGATGCCTTTGGAACTGAAAATTGTGACCTTTTAATTGATTTGGTTTCTTGTGGATGTGAGATTTGTAGGGTTACAGTTGATAATGGCACAAGCAAGAAGGCGACTCTGATTAAGGTGATTTGAATTTCTTGAATTGTTTCTGCAAGCATTTCATAAAGGGTATCTCCCTCTGAACATTTGTGGGAAACTTTTGCAGGTAGATAGTGCAAATAAGCGTGGGAGTTTGCTAGAGGTGGTTCAGGTTCTGAATGATTTGAATCTCGTTATAAGAAGAGCTTACATTTCTTCAGATGGGGAGTGGTTTATGGATGGTGAGGTTTCTAGAACCAATTGCTGTATTTGAGCTCTCAAAGTTTGTTATTTTGTGACTGATGTTCTTTTGTTGAATGGTCTTTTTTTGCAGTGTTTCATGTCACTGATCAACAGGGGAATAAGCTATATGATGATGGAATAGCAGAACGCATTCAACAGGTAAATTCCCGAAATTTAATCCCCTTTTCATCTAGTGTATGAAATATGAAATCTGATTTACAGTAAAGAGACATTTTTTGTGAAAATCTCATTACCATAGCAGAATGGACGAGGGGTTTAATTTGACTTTCAGTGGTGAACTTATTCGTTCAGTGTTTTTCCCTGCTGTATTGTGGATACTGTTGCTTTAGGAGGCTTGCTTGGTTCAGTTTTGTATGATGGAGTCTTCTAAACTCGCTGATCCATATGTATATGTTCACACCGTAGAAAAGATGGTCTAAATTGTATCAATAGAGTGCCTTGCAGGGTACTCTAGATTTTCTGTGTATTTTGTCAAAGTACATAAATGAAATTAAAGGGCCTTGTATTTTCTTGAAATGTTTGACCGGAAATGTTAGCAGTGTTCTATGGAACCGTGTCAACTCTAAATGATTTTGATGATTTAATTCAAATTTTGCAGTCTCTGGGACCAAGAGTGCGGAGCTTCCGTGCCTTGAGAAGTTCTGTGGGTGTCCAAGCTGCCTCAGAACACACTACCATTGAATTAACTGGAAGGGACAGAGCTGGCTTGCTTTCTGAGGTTTTTGCTGTTCTTGCTGAACTCAAATGTAATGTAGTTGCTGGAGAAGTATGGACCCATAATTCAAGAATGGCATCAGTTGTTTACATCACAGATGACAAAACTGGGAAGCATATTGATGATCCTTTGCGTCTTTCTGAAATTAAAGAGTTTCTCCTTAATGTGCTCAAGGCAGACAAAGATATACGCTCTGCCAACACTGCCGTATCTGTAGGCTCTACACATAAGGAGAGGAGGCTTCACCAGATGATGTATGCAGATCGTGATTATGACCTGCACAGTGCAGATTCTGGATCAGCTAGTGATCGAAGCAATCCCTTTGTAACTGTTGACAATTGTGCAGATAAAGGATATACTGTTGTGAACTTGAGGTGTCCGGATCGTCCTAAGTTGCTCTTCGATACAGTATGCACCTTAACTGATATGCAATATGTGGTTTATCATGCAACTGTGATTGCTGAAGGACCAGAGGCTTATCAGGTTTGTCCCTCTTTCTGTCAAGTGTCAACATAACGGTTTTTGCCTGGTTTGATTATGTAAAGACAGCTTTCTGAGCTACAACTATGTACTAATTTTGGTGACATTTTGCAATTGTGTAACAGGAATATTATATCAGACACAAAGATGGCTGCCCTATAAGTTCTGAAGGAGAGAGGCAGAGGGTAATCCATTGCTTGGAGGCTGCTATTCGAAGGCGAACTTCTGAGGTTCAAACATACTTGAAACCTGGTTACATTCAAATTGAATATGCTTTTCCCCAGCTCATAAAGCATTTGAAGTCTAATGCATCATTTCTCATGCAGGGTATACGACTAGAACTCTGTGGTGATGACAGAGCTGGTCTTCTTTCTGACGTGACTCGCGTATTCAGAGAAAACAGCCTTTCGGTCACCCGAGCTGAGGTCATGACCAGGGGTTCCCAAGCTGTGAACGTTTTTTACGTGACTGGAGCATCTGGAAATCCAGTGACGAGTGAGACTATTGGGGTAGTTCGGCAAGAGATTGGGTTGACAATACTACACGTAGAAGAAGACATGTACTTAAAATCTCCACCAAAGGAGAGTGGGAGATTCTATCTAGGAAATCTCTTTCGGACAAGATCAGAGAAGTTCCTTTTCAACTTGGGTTTGATCAAGTCGTGTTCCTGAGTGCATCCGATTAGGTCAAGTAGATACTTGTTGTCACATGCCTGTACATATTAGGATGCTTTCCAGTTAGCTGGAAACCGTGCTCTCTGAAACTGCCAATGCAAAAGCGTTCGGTTCAATCTCCTTGTTGTACATACATTTCCTCAGCTTCCTAAATTACAGTCCCTGAAGGTATGGTAATGGTAAATACTATGTATTGTAATACGCAGACGCAGAAGTATCAAAGTCCCTGAATTAGGGTATTGAAGGAACGAATCCCGTGTAATTAGGAATGAAGTAATTGTAATATCCTAGATTAGGATTGTAGTTCCTCTCGGTTATCCTAAATTGAGAGTTTGAGTTGTATTACCATACTGATCCCTAGAATTGTGAATCGAGTATTAGCATAGCGTGTATAAATCATAGATGGCTGTACTGACAAGGTTAAGAAATATTATTCTTCATCATATCGTTTTGTTTATGGTATCAGAGCAAATCGTTGCTCTGGGACATAATCTGAAAACAAGAAAACCAAAACCAATTCTCCAATGGCAGGAGAGGACGTTTTGAAGATAGATCGGAACAAGGATTCATCCTCTGCTCCACAGAGAAACCCCGAACCATGGGAGAATCCAAATCATCTCCTCTTTCTCCATCATTCAGATCAACCTGGCGCAGTTCTTGTGTCACAACCACTGATGAAAGATAATTACACCACATGAGTCCAGTCTATGAGCATGGCCCTAACCATCAAAAACAAGAAAGGTTTCATCGATGGGACTCTCAAGAGACCAACGCACAATCCTAATGAGCAACAACAATGGGATCGATGCAATACTCTTGTCAAGACTTGGTTACTTGGAGCAATGTCAAAAGAAATCTCGAGCAGTGTCATTCACTGCAAAGAAGCGAGAGGTATGTGGACTGAAATTCAGGAACGGTTTTCTCACACAAACACAGTTCAACTATTTCACATAGAAAATGCTATCCATGACTGTGAACAAGGCACGAGTTCAGTTACGGCGTTTTTCACAAAGCTTAAGAGTCTTTGGGATGAAAAGGATGCTCTCTGTACTTTCTCACCGTGCCAATGTGAAGCAGCTGTTGAAGTCACGACCTATCTAGAAACACAGAAGACTATGAAGTTTCTGATGGGACTTAGTGATGACTATGCAACTATTCGAAGTAACGTAATTGGAATGGAACCCCTTCCAAAGGTAAACAAGGCTTATGCCATGGCCTTGCGCCATGAGAAACAGGCAGAGGTCTCTAATGGGAAGACAACTGCACCACCTGAAGCGTCCGCCTTCTCTGTGAAGAAATTCCCTCAAGCTGCTAATTCAACAGAAGGAGATGAAATGTGAGAAATGTAACATGACGAATCACAGCACGAAAAATTGCAGGGCACATCTCAAATGCACCTTTTGTAATGGTAAAGGGCATACCTATGAATATTGTCGCAGGAGGAAAAATTCAATGGCAGGAGGGCAGCGAGCAAGGGCCAACTATGCAGCTTCTTCCAGTGACAACAAAGAAGGGATGACAACCTTTCCCTTTTCACAAGAGGAGTGTAATCAAATGCTTGGTCTTCTAAGCAAATTTAAAGCTGTTGCTAGCAATCAAGACGAGTATAATCAGTTGCTAGCAACTTTGAACAAGCCTAAGTCATCTGCAGTCAATCTTGTTGGTAATGTTCCCAATTATGAGGAGTTTTCAGGTAAAAGTTTTAATGTTTCTCGAGCTGGTAATGAACCAACCTGGATACTAGATAGTGGTGCAAGCGACCATATCGTTTGCAATCCTCATTTTCTTACCTCGCTCAAGTCTGTTCATAATCGTTTTGTAAAACTACCTGATGGAAAATCTGCTCATGTTACTCACATTGGGACAGTTGTTTTCTCTCAATGTTTCATCCTCCGTAATGTCCTTTGTGTTCCATTGTTTTACCTAAATCTCATATCTGTCAGCAAGCTTGCATTTGATTCTTTTTACATCACCATCTTTCTTAGACAAGTTTGTTTCGTACAGGACCTACGATCGGAGAAGACGATTGGGATGGGAACTGAGAGTGAAGGACTTTACTGCTTCAATTTACCACAGAAAGGAACATGCAACATGGTGCGCACCAAACCTCAAAACTTATGGCACCGAAGATTAGGGCACCCCTCCAGCAAAGTGTTTCCATTATTTCCTTTTCTTGCCAATAAAGCTTGCGATGCAAGTACCTGTTCTGTCTGTCCTTTGGCCAAATTGACCAGACAACCTTTTCCATTAAGTGTTACATTGAGTGAATCTTGTTTTGATCTCATACATGTTGATATCTGGGGTGGTTATCATGTCCCAACCTTTTCTGGTGCACAATACTTTTTAACTATTGTTGATGATCACTCAAGAAACACATGGGTTTATCTAATGAAACACAGATCAGAAACACGCACCCTTCTTGTACATTTTGTTCATTTAGCTGAAACTCAATTTGGGAAAAGAGTCAAGGTCATTAGGAGTGACAATGGGCCAGAGTTTAAACTCACAGAATTTTACTCATCCAAGGGCATTTTGCACCAAACCAGTTGCGTCAACACACCCAACAAAATGGTATTGTTGAGCGAAAACATAGACACTTGTTGAATATGGCTCGAGCACTGCTTTTTCAAGCCAATTTGCCTAAGCCTTTTTGGGGGGAAGCTATACTCACTGCTGCCTATCTAATCAACAGAACACTGACACCACTTCTTCAAGGCAAATCACCTTTTGAAAAACTCTTTCACAAAGAGCCAACTTATTCACATTTACGAGTTTTTGGATGTTGGTGTTTTGTGTCAACTCATCCTCTTCGTCCTTCCAAGTTTGATCCTAGGTCTACTGAGTGCATATTCATTGGATACCCACATGGGCAAAAGGGGTACAAAGTTTACAACTTGGTGAGTAAGAAAACTTTTGTATCAAGAGACGTGATTTTCTTTGAAGATGACTTTCCTTTTCAAAACACTTCTCCACGTTTCTCTCCTTCAAATCCTATCCATAATAATTCCTCTGAGATTTTTCCTTCTTCGAGTCAATCACCAAACTTTGACTTTGATATTATCACCACAAATCTCTCATCTAATCCTTAGCACAATTCCTCACCTTCCGCTGACTTGAATCACTCTACCACATCTTCTACACAAGATCATATCATTGATACACCACCAGATCCTATTCCTCAAACCATGCCCACGTCTTTGTCACCAGCCAATACACAAGCTTCACCTTTCAATTCCTCACCAACACCTCCACGACGATCCTCTCGTCCCACCAAGATTTCCACGAAGTTGCAGGACTTTCATATTGAGGCAGCTCTTCCCTCACGTACTGTCCCGTCGTCTTCTTCGAACGAGGTCGAGATTCCTTCCTTAGGTAATATTCACTCTCTCTCTACTGTACTTGCTTATGATAAGCTTTCCCTTGCTCACAAAGCCTTCACGGTCAAGCTTTCTCTGCAGCGAGAACCTAATTCTTTTTCACAGGCTGTTCAAGAGCCAAAATGGCGAGAGGCCATGCAAAATGAGATTACAGCCCTTCAAGACAATCGAACATGGAGTTTGGTACCTCTCCCTGCTCACAAGAAACCCATTGGCTGTAAATGGGTGTACAAAATAAAGTACAATCCTGATGGCACAGTTGAGCGATATAAGGCACGCCTCGTCGCTAAAGGGTATAGTCAAGTTAAGGGTGTTGATTACAAGGAAACATTTGCACCAGTTGCTAAGCTGACTACAGTCCGAGTTCTATTAAGTCTTGCAGCTTTACGAGGTTGGCATCTCCATCAGTTAGATGTCAACAACGCTTTCCTGAATGGTGATCTTTATGAAGATGTCTACATGCAACTCCCACCTGGTTTCGGACGAAAGGGGGAGTCTCGTGTCTGTAAACTTCACAAGTCCTTATACGGCTTGAAGCAAGCCTCAAGACAATAGTTTTTGAAGCTCTCTGCAGCTCTTAAGTCTGCCGGTTTTCAACAGTCTTGGTCAGATTATTCTCTCTTCGTCCGAAACACACAAGGTCATTTCACAGCCTTGTTAGTTTATGTGGATGATGTTATTTTGACTGGAAACAGTTTGAAAACCATCATAGAGACAAAGGAGTTTCTGTCGAAGCAATTTAAACTCAAGGACATAGGGTAACTGCGGTACTTCCTTGGAATAGAGGTAGCAAGATCTAAACAAGGGATTGCCTTGTGTCAAAGAAAATACGCTTTGGAAATTCTTGAAGATACCGGATTCTTGGGGGCCAAGTGACAGGACCCACCCCAGGTTAAACCCTTTTAACCCGAAGTAAATCCTGCGGGGACCACCTCAAGGGAACTTCTTACCGAAACCCCCTTGAAATGGCCAACCCTTCCTACTAAACTAACTAAACCGGGTTAGTCAGAGCAGTCTACAGAGATAGTTACCCCAAAGAATTTTTCGCAGCAACGGGATGATCGACTATGCCTCGACTCTCGTACGCGCTCGACCTCCTCTCAAGAACCCTGCATCACTGGGCATTTAAAAACGAAAGGCCCAGGGGAGAAACATTTAAAAACTGTTAGAGTGAGTGGACGAAAATCACAGATAAAAACTTCATTTCCTGTAATGTTCTCCCAAAAGTATATCAATTTAAAAATCATTTATGCATGCCCACAATTACTAAATTTCCACAAGTGCATAAAAAGATAAACCAACAAGGAATATGGGAAGAGAAATGTTCACCAAACATAATAAGTCTGACCTCTCAGACTAGGGTCGGAGCTAAGAGCTCTAGTAGCGCCCTCACGCTACGCTATGCTAGCTAGATAAAATAATACGGTCAACCCTTATAATATCAACCTGACCTCTCAGGCTTGTCTGACCTCTCAGACCAGGGTCGGAGCTAAGAGCTCTAGAATATGTGATAACGGTCAACCCTTATAATATCAACCTGACCTCTCAGGCTTGTCTGACCTCTCAGACCAGGGTCGGAGCTAAGAGCTCTGGATAAAGTGGAAATGGTCAACCCTCATAGTGCACTACGTAGTTTGCCTGACCTCTCAGGCTAGGGTCGGAGCTAAGAGCTCTAGTAGCGCCCTCACGCTACTCTAACTAGCATATTTATTGGTCAACCCTTAAAATAAAAATTCATAACAAGACAATAATCAAATTCTCTTCCCAAAACAAATAAGTAAAACACTTCCTTGTCATATATGCATAAAACCAATTTCCAACGATGTCTCGGGTTCAAATCCCTTCGAAGGACGGCCATCACCGTCTATAACCATTTTCGGGAGAAATAGAAAATTGTGTAATAATGTAAATACTTCACGTATAAGTGTCAATATCTCAAACCATTGTAAAAATCTTTAACCGAGGCTCCCGCTAAACTTTATCCATATAAAAACGTTCAAGAACCCGAGAAAGATATAATTCTCGACAACCATCATAAAAACCATGCAATTTACTCAATAATTAGGGCATGCATTTAATTAAAATAATATGTCCACTCACAGTACTATTGCGACCTTTCCGCTCGGAAAGCTCCTCGAGCGACACTCTCGAACTACCCGCGTAGTCGAGTCCGTCTCCCGTCCGACCAGAGACTGTACAACAAATCATCAAATTAGTCAATCACGGTTGACTTGATCTTTTCCTAGTTCGACCAGGAAATTCTTATTTGACCACATGTTGACCAAGTTCCGTTTTATGGCACTTAAACCTTTTTAACTTTCTTTCCCGGTCATCGACTCCTTTTCAATTTACCGAAAGTCCGACTCAGCTTCCGAACTTTCCTTTATTACTTTTAACTTGACGTTAGGGTGTCACGTATTAATTCATTGAATTACTATGGACACCTAACGTGTCATATTAACCAATATATTTAACCTCGAGTCGATTTACCGATTTATCATTTTCTAATAAATGGAAACATTCTAAAAAGGGAAAGTTTCCCAAAATAGAAAGTTTCCTAAATTGGTAAGTCGTCTTTAGAATGGCAAGTTTCCCAAAATGGAAACTTCCTACTTACGTCCAATTAACCGTAAATAATCCAATTCTTTAATTTACGGAAACTTTACGACAATTAGGTTATTGAAAGAATCAACTCCTACCTCTTCGGCATTCAGCCGGTTTTACCGTATCACCGGAATCTTCTCCGGTTTCCGGTGACTTGCCGGAATTTCGCCATCACCTCCCCGTTTCCTTCGTCACCAAGTTATCGACCACATGCACAAAACAACACAACTCCAATTCAGTAATAGAGCACCACAACAACTATCACAACAACAACAACCTAGTTCTAACTCACCTGTAAACCTCTAATTCCATGAACCAGATGCTACTCCTCGTCCAAAATAACTGAAGGACAGAAGCTTATTCCAACATCCGTAAAACTTACACTAGACCTGCTTGGAGCAGAAAACCCAAATTCAACAAATCCTCCAATCTCAATCAAACTCAATAAACTCTACCAGAATAATCCTCCCAAAACAACTGCAAAGCTCAAAGATAGAACTTCCCCACTTATCCCCGAAGCCTCACCTTCGTGCAACCCAGCAGTCGCCACAGTGCAACTCCTCCAGCTGCCAAGCCAACTCAACTCGACCTCCAACCTCAATTGATAGCTTCCCCTGAGCTCCAGAAGTCAGCCTGAAGCTCAAAGCTTCGTCGTCGGCGCCACACCGGAACAATGCAGAGGAACCGAATTAGGATAGTTTATACTAAGGTTCAAAATTGAACCCCCCAAGCCAAGAGAATTAAGAGAATGATGAGGCGAAGAAGACCTACCAATGACGAATCAACCAGAACGCCTGAGCTGGCCCATCTCCGACGAGCACCGCCGGGCTTCACCTCGGCCGATCTCCCTTGTCTTGGGTTTATTGGAGAAATTGATTTGGGGGTTTAGTAATAGGGGAAAAGAGAAACATTTCGGTGATAGCGCGCCGGTGTGGGTCGGCCGGACGCGGCAGTGAAGGGCGGCGGAGCTGAAGACCGAACGGAGGGAGAGAGAAAGAGTTTGGCTCGGGTCAACGCCGAGTTGGGTGTTTGACTCGGGTCAAACCTCTCTACCCTTTTTATAGAAAGATCAACGGCTCAGATCAGATCTTGGAAAGATCTGACGGTCCAGATTAAAAGAAGGTAAAAAGTAAAAGGGTAAATGGTAAAACTGATTTACCGGATTATAATTAAAAGTTACCGGAAACTTCAAAAATCCGTAGAAAATAAACCGAAGCTCCGAAAAATAATCCGAAAATACCGGGAGACTCGTGTCGACACGTACTACAACATCGAGTCGTCAATTCAGGTATTTGGAGTACTTTTAAAAACTCGAAAATTAACTCGAGCGATAACTTATCGAATTACCGATCGAAATTAAAAATCCTCGGTAACTCGTGAATTTCTGTGAAAGGTAACTTTTATTAACTTCACAAGATTCGGGGTGTGACAATTCTCCCCACCTTATAAAAATTTCGTCCTCGAAATTTCTATACTCAAAGTCCAATACTGTGGGGGATAGTACCACTTAAAATAATAATATTGTTCTCCAATATCACTTCCTTCTGAGAACTCATTTGAAACGCCTCACGAATAGCATTGTCAAAACTCTAAACACATGCCCTTTACGCTCAACAAAATAACTTCGACCAGTAACCAACCTCCTATCCCTTCTGGTTTAGCCAACTAAACACAACCCAATATTCTTACTAACCACAAGTGACGTCGTCACAATATTACTAATACTCATCTGATCCAATAACACCTCGCTTGTCGCGAGTAAAATTTCTTCAAGAACACTCGTATTCTTTCGTTGAATTTAGATATCAACTCAACACATTCCCTCTGCAGGAAATGACTATCACGCCCGAGGAGTAGGGTCCGAAGTCACTAACGGATTTAAATCCTCTGGTAATACAATACCACGTGGAGCCAAATCTACTGACAACAAGTCCACGAGAAAACCATGATCACATTGTGTTACTCAAACCATCACCTCATTTGAACCGGGCTCCCTGATTTGGTTTACGCTTTCTAGAAACTATTCTGTCATGTTGTAGAGTAATTGTCTTCCCTTACTCTATCATTACTCAAACCACTTGTACACACAGGACATGAACTACCGTGAATATTAGCGTAAATCCAAAACCATAGCTTTTAAATCGGGGAGATCCAAAAGCTCCTGACATCGAGATCCAACAATACTGACTCCTCGCATGAAAACAATATTGTCAGGCTTCACACTGCCTACCAAGCTATTCTGACCGGATAAATCTTGACTTTTACCCACAAGTCGAATATCAGAGTCGCCAGCTCAAATATCACTTGTGGGGTTACTACATACTTTGCAACTGGTAACACATACCCGTACTACTCATAGGCGAGGTGCCACTGACCTCCCCAACTCTTACCTTAACCTGGAATGACGCATAGTGCAGAGCTTGCACTTCAACCAACCGTGCGTCTAATAAACGTTATCCGCATCACAATCTGGGATAGATTTACCATTAAAAGAATTCCAGAGCCTTACCCGCTCAACAAGTATATTCCATTCCCAGATGCCTCCATTACCACATCATCCGGTAATAACCAGCAACTTGGACATTTAACCAGATCAGACATCTACATGAAATTTAGTGTCACTGGTGCACGCCCATAGGAACATCTGATCAAAGCATCGGGAATTAATTTCACCAGACACAACCATGTTGATCACCGAGCATCTAGTTAACGAGGCACAAGATAACAAATACCATTACCGCACTGGGCACGTATACATCACAGAGTCAACTCGTACAACTAGACAGTTTCTAACAAAACTGTCCCCCAGGCGCTGCGGGTTTACCATCCACCGCAACCTCTATTCGGTCAGATTCAAAATTCTCAATCGCTTACCACTCTAGATCTTAAATCACAAGATCCACTGCCACACGTTAACATCCTCTCAGATCATTACTTAATCTGAACGTAACTTAATCACTCCACGGTTTCCGATGGAGTGTTGCACAACTTAGCAACATACTTTACTACTCTTGTAACAATTTGGTTTCCAAAACCTTGACTCGTAACACCTTTGAGTCATCAAAGAAACTCTTTCCTCAGTTTCACTGCATTTCATACTCGCCGAAATGTTGACACTTTCGCAAGTCATCTCCAATGATCTTTCTTGCTACCACTTTACACTCGTGGCGCCAAGAATTGTCGTTAGGTCAATCATTCCTAACAAGTAGGGTCACTACTCAAATGACCAATGACCATAGCAATGCCTACAATAGTTTAATCCTCTCAGGATTTCTTTAAATTATCCTCAATAATTGATCTCCCAGATCTTAATCCTTATTCCCCATATCAAGATTGAGGATATTTTCTGTCGCTGCAGTGAAGGTAGCTTATGAACCCTAAATACGACTAAGTACACTTCCGGTTACAATACTAGATTAGACCACAGCCAGTGAGTGCACAAATTCCCATGCCATCAAGCTCAGTTAATCGTCCTCGAAGAAACCAAGTGTCATAACGGACGACTGGGACTGCAGATTCAAGATTGAGCAACTACAAACATTCTTGCTCAAATTAATGACCCAGTAAACCTTGCCTCACTGCTGTCCCTTCACCATTTCCGTGCATCTAACTCAACATGCACTCCGCCACCTACTAACGACATGTAATAATCTCGCTAACCATCATAAAAGTCGGAGCCACCAACAATAACCCACTTCCGACATATACTTAAATGGTTAGGCCATCTTCTGGACGTTTTGTACAGAAACTTCCAACCAAACGTCTCTAATCTCCGTTCTCACTAAATGGAACTCTCATGAGAAATTCTTAAGATGATGTCATCACTAGTATTAGTCACCTACCTGGTGTCATTTTGACCACACATAACTGCACACCATAATTATGCCTTACCAGCATGTGCTACCCAAATTTCAACTTCACCACTTCCCTACACAGGAGGGTACACGTGCTCATGTGGGGTATACACATGTACATCTTCAACCGTCAAACAGTGCCGTTTGCACAACTACCGGTTCCTACCCACAATAATACCAAGTCCATCAAGGCTCGTATCACTATCTCCGGTACCCCAAGCACCCTTGGTCCGAGACCCGGTGGCTTGCTGCTACTTCCAACACGTTCCTTTAAATTCCGAAACCAATTACCTTTAATTACCACTAGTAACGCTTCCTCGATCTGAAAATCGATCTCTAATACAGCCAACCTGGAGACTCCTCCACTGGTGTACTAATTACAACACTTTGACCGCAGGTGGATAACTCACCTTGAGGTTGCCATGAGTCCCAAGATCTGGTGACACGATTAAATTCTTGCCTCCACGATAAATGGCCAAATGACCATTGTCACCTATAATTCAAATCACGCTTGGACTCACTAACGATTCGAATATTTCTAGTACCCCAAACATGGGTGGCTGGAGCTAAGAAGATCTAGTCGTAGCTGTCGACAACAATGTCAGCACCAAAGCTGACCCACGCCATTAGTTCTAGTGGCTGTCCCATAAAGCATCAAGTGACCAAACCAGCCTGTACTTTCTTAACATTTCCAGCAGTGTCACATCATGGACTCGTCACCCGAAACAAGTCCATTGATCCCAAAATGACTACACTCATTTTCCCTGAGTCATTCCACTTTCATACGTCAGTTGGTTTTTCTGAAACCACACTCATGACGAACCTCAACAAAATTGTGGCAATCGTCAAATCTTAATATTCATCCTCTCAGAATAATCGCGCTAGGCGACTTCAGCTCCTTTTTCCATCACAGGATGCAACATCTTCCAGTAACTCGTACGACTCTTTACTGCTAAGAGCCTCATAACACGAACACCCAAGCCTTGTCTTAGGCTTCTACAGCATCCCTGTCAACAACCATGACAGCCTTCCAGGTGTGAATTAACTGTTTCACCACCGAGTACTTACACATAATGCTCAAACGTTAAACAACGTGAGTTTACAGCTCGATCCCCAACTCAAATCTCATAAATCAATGGGGAATACAAAAACATAAATACGTAACGAGCTTACCTTGTTCCTTACAGGAACTCTCTATGAGGTCGCGCGTACGGAGGCATAGTCTTGAAGATTCGATCGTTTATAGGACCACTCGGTCCATATCTCAATCAGGAAGTACTAACTCATATCCTCAATAAACACTAAGCGTCCAAGCATAAAATGCCGATGGATCCGCCGCGGTCGGACCATCACTCTATAGACACTAAGTGATACCAAGTATATGAGGTAGTAACAGGAACGATAACCTAATGCTCTGATACCATTGACAGGACCCACCCCAGGTTAAACCCTTTTAACCCGAAGTAAATCCTGCGGGGACCACCTCAAGGGAACTTCTTACCGAAACCCCCTTGAAATGGCCAACCCTTCCTACTAAACTAACTAAACCGGGTTAGTCAGAGCAGTCTACAGAGATAGTTACCCCAAAGAATTTTTCGCAGCAACGGGATGATCGACTATGCCTCGACTCTCGTACGCGCTCGACCTCCTCTCAAGAACCCTGCATCACTGGGCATTTAAAAACGAAAGGCCCAGGGGAGAAACATTTAAAAACTGTTAGAGTGAGTGGACGAAAATCACAGATAAAAACTTCATTTCCTGTAATGTTCTCCCAAAAGTATATCAATTTAAAAATCATTTATGCATGCCCACAATTACTAAATTTCCACAAGTGCATAAAAAGATAAACCAACAAGGAATATGGGAAGAGAAATGTTCACCAAACATAATAAGTCTGACCTCTCAGACTAGGGTCGGAGCTAAGAGCTCTAGTAGCGCCCTCACGCTACGCTATGCTAGCTAGATAAAATAATACGGTCAACCCTTATAATATCAACCTGACCTCTCAGGCTTGTCTGACCTCTCAGACCAGGGTCGGAGCTAAGAGCTCTAGAATATGTGATAACGGTCAACCCTTATAATATCAACCTGACCTCTCAGGCTTGTCTGACCTCTCAGACCAGGGTCGGAGCTAAGAGCTCTGGATAAAGTGGAAATGGTCAACCCTCATAGTGCACTACGTAGTTTGCCTGACCTCTCAGGCTAGGGTCGGAGCTAAGAGCTCTAGTAGCGCCCTCACGCTACTCTAACTAGCATATTTATTGGTCAACCCTTAAAATAAAAATTCATAACAAGACAATAATCAAATTCTCTTCCCAAAACAAATAAGTAAAACACTTCCTTGTCATATATGCATAAAACCAATTTCCAACGATGTCTCGGGTTCAAATCCCTTCGAAGGACGGCCATCACCGTCTATAACCATTTTCGGGAGAAATAGAAAATTGTGTAATAATGTAAATACTTCACGTATAAGTGTCAATATCTCAAACCATTGTAAAAATCTTTAACCGAGGCTCCCGCTAAACTTTATCCATATAAAAACGTTCAAGAACCCGAGAAAGATATAATTCTCGACAACCATCATAAAAACCATGCAATTTACTCAATAATTAGGGCATGCATTTAATTAAAATAATATGTCCACTCACAGTACTATTGCGACCTTTCCGCTCGGAAAGCTCCTCGAGCGACACTCTCGAACTACCCGCGTAGTCGAGTCCGTCTCCCGTCCGACCAGAGACTGTACAACAAATCATCAAATTAGTCAATCACGGTTGACTTGATCTTTTCCTAGTTCGACCAGGAAATTCTTATTTGACCACATGTTGACCAAGTTCCGTTTTATGGCACTTAAACCTTTTTAACTTTCTTTCCCGGTCATCGACTCCTTTTCAATTTACCGAAAGTCCGACTCAGCTTCCGAACTTTCCTTTATTACTTTTAACTTGACGTTAGGGTGTCACGTATTAATTCATTGAATTACTATGGACACCTAACGTGTCATATTAACCAATATATTTAACCTCGAGTCGATTTACCGATTTATCATTTTCTAATAAATGGAAACATTCTAAAAAGGGAAAGTTTCCCAAAATAGAAAGTTTCCTAAATTGGTAAGTCGTCTTTAGAATGGCAAGTTTCCCAAAATGGAAACTTCCTACTTACGTCCAATTAACCGTAAATAATCCAATTCTTTAATTTACGGAAACTTTACGACAATTAGGTTATTGAAAGAATCAACTCCTACCTCTTCGGCATTCAGCCGGTTTTACCGTATCACCGGAATCTTCTCCGGTTTCCGGTGACTTGCCGGAATTTCGCCATCACCTCCCCGTTTCCTTCGTCACCAAGTTATCGACCACATGCACAAAACAACACAACTCCAATTCAGTAATAGAGCACCACAACAACTATCACAACAACAACAACCTAGTTCTAACTCACCTGTAAACCTCTAATTCCATGAACCAGATGCTACTCCTCGTCCAAAATAACTGAAGGACAGAAGCTTATTCCAACATCCGTAAAACTTACACTAGACCTGCTTGGAGCAGAAAACCCAAATTCAACAAATCCTCCAATCTCAATCAAACTCAATAAACTCTACCAGAATAATCCTCCCAAAACAACTGCAAAGCTCAAAGATAGAACTTCCCCACTTATCCCCGAAGCCTCACCTTCGTGCAACCCAGCAGTCGCCACAGTGCAACTCCTCCAGCTGCCAAGCCAACTCAACTCGACCTCCAACCTCAATTGATAGCTTCCCCTGAGCTCCAGAAGTCAGCCTGAAGCTCAAAGCTTCGTCGTCGGCGCCACACCGGAACAATGCAGAGGAACCGAATTAGGATAGTTTATACTAAGGTTCAAAATTGAACCCCCCAAGCCAAGAGAATTAAGAGAATGATGAGGCGAAGAAGACCTACCAATGACGAATCAACCAGAACGCCTGAGCTGGCCCATCTCCGACGAGCACCGCCGGGCTTCACCTCGGCCGATCTCCCTTGTCTTGGGTTTATTGGAGAAATTGATTTGGGGGTTTAGTAATAGGGGAAAAGAGAAACATTTCGGTGATAGCGCGCCGGTGTGGGTCGGCCGGACGCGGCAGTGAAGGGCGGCGGAGCTGAAGACCGAACGGAGGGAGAGAGAAAGAGTTTGGCTCGGGTCAACGCCGAGTTGGGTGTTTGACTCGGGTCAAACC
The DNA here is from genome assembly GCA_951800085.1 of Comarum palustre. NCBI lineage: Eukaryota > Viridiplantae > Streptophyta > Magnoliopsida > Rosales > Rosaceae > Comarum > Comarum palustre. The sequence continues at coordinate 7,109,618 of OX637584.1, read as the reverse complement.
TCTCTACCCTTTTTATAGAAAGATCAACGGCTCAGATCAGATCTTGGAAAGATCTGACGGTCCAGATTAAAAGAAGGTAAAAAGTAAAAGGGTAAATGGTAAAACTGATTTACCGGATTATAATTAAAAGTTACCGGAAACTTCAAAAATCCGTAGAAAATAAACCGAAGCTCCGAAAAATAATCCGAAAATACCGGGAGACTCGTGTCGACACGTACTACAACATCGAGTCGTCAATTCAGGTATTTGGAGTACTTTTAAAAACTCGAAAATTAACTCGAGCGATAACTTATCGAATTACCGATCGAAATTAAAAATCCTCGGTAACTCGTGAATTTCTGTGAAAGGTAACTTTTATTAACTTCACAAGATTCGGGGTGTGACACCAAGCCTTCACGGTTCCCACTTGAACAAAACTTGACTCTTACACAAGGAGAGGGAAGATTATTGAAGGATCCAGCACAGTACCGAAGGCTAGTAGGGAGGCTCATCTACCTCACTATCACAAGGCCGGATCTTGTATACCCTGTTCACATCTTGAGTCAATACATGGGCACACCAAGGGAGCCTCACCTTGAAGCAGCGCATAGAGTGTTGAGATATATTAAACAAACACTAGGACAAGGCATACTCTTGCCTTCGACAGGGACATTAGAGCTTAAGGCTTATTGTGATGCGGATTGGGCTCGATGTAAAGATACAAGGAGGTCCACAACTGGTTATTGCATTTTTCTTGGACAAGCACCCATTTCATGGAAAACCAAGAAGCAGAATACAGTGTCAAGATCAAGTGCAGAAGCAGAGTATCGATCCATGGTTACGACTTGTTGTGAGATAACGTGGCTGAGAAACATACTGAAGGACCTAAATGTTGGATACACACAACCAGTCAAGCTATTCTGTTATAACCAAGCTGCCATCCACATCGCTTCCAATCCGGTGTTTCACGAGCGCACAAAACACATTGAAATAGATTGTCATGTTGTGCGTGAGAAGGTGCAGCGAGAACTTATCAAAACCATGCACATTCGAACTAAAGAGCAGCCAGCTGATCTGTTTACCAAACCATTGAGCTCAAGCCAGTTTACTATGCTACTGAGCAAGTTGGGAGTGATTAACATACACTCCAACTTGAGGAGGAGTATTGAAGGAACAAATCCCGTTTAATTAGGAATGAAGTAATTGTAATATCCTAGATTAGAATTGTAGTTCCTCTCGGTTATCCTAAATTGAGAGTTTGAGTTGTATTACCATACTGATCCCTAGAATTGTGGATCGAGTATTAGCATAGCGTGTATAAATCATAGATGGCTGTACTGACAAGGTTAAGAAATATTATTCTTCATCATATCGTTTTGTTTAATCTCCTTATTCTTCATCATATCGTTTTGTTTAGATAGCGTTCGGTTCAATCTCCTTGTTGTACATACATTTCCTCAGCTTCCTAAATTACAGTCCCTGAAGGTATGGTAATGGTAAATACTATGTATTGTAATACGCAGACGCAGAAGTATCAAAGTCCCTGAATTAGGTAAAGATAAATTACTCGTTAAACATTTAAATACAATGAAACTTGTGATAGAACGATCGGACATTCAGATGATTAAGTGTCATGGTCTAGTTTGAATGTGATGAGATTCGTTGCTGAATCTCTTTTTCCTTCCCCCTCTCCCACCTCATACGACGTGACGTTACCTCATCCTCCCCGCAACACCGCAGCCGCCGTATCGGGTTCAACGTGTTGTTGACTCAGCCTACGATTTTACTATTGACAGAATCGGAAACCCTAGGCGTCTGTAAAAATGAGCTTTTTGTCACTACCGTTGCTCTGGCTTTTCTGTTGTGATAGTCACTCTTGTTTTGTCCGGATTCTTTTTCTGTCACAAGGTTAGAGATGCGATATTGGCTTGCTAATGGAATGTGTAAGATATTGTTACATGAAAATATCTAACATATAAAATGCAAATGTAAAGGTACATATCCATCTGAAACCAAAAAAAGGTAGATATGTATCCATCAACTTTCAAAAAGATGTTAGTGACATAAATTTTCATACAAAGTTATCATTTCACAAGGTCACAAGGACAATGAAATCCTCCCATATGTTAGGGAAGTGTATCAATGAATAGTGTGTCGTCATACTGATCGTGTTCGAAATGGTAAATGATTTAGTTGATCCAAACATTCTTTTATAATCAAGTAAGAATATTCATCGAGACATTGTTCTTTTAAAATTTTAAAGCTAATGAATAAGACATCAAAAATATAAAGATTCACAATTTCACATCAATCAGCAAGTATTATAGACACACCCCTATGTCGCTATAATTATAAATATTAATAATCTATAGCACGTGTGCCAAAATTATTATAGCGTAGGAAGAAGAAAAAATGAGAATGATTACATAAGATGTATTTTTGAAGAAGAGCCGGTGCGGTTATGTTTAAGTCTTGATTAATAAAATCATAGAATACAAGGAGATGACGTAGAGTCTAAACCTCAAATTATAAAAAGTAACATATTCTAACATGCATTAGTTAGCAACGAGTGTATTATTGGCAACTCTGTTTTCTTTGACAAAGCGGCAACATAACAGAACGATAACTGTACTACGGACAACCATCATAACGGTTACAAGTGCAATCTTCCTACTATGTTTCCCCACAGAATTATATTCGGCGACCCTCTGTTTCATCATGTCACTATGAGACCCTCTGTTTCATCCTGTCACTAAGAGGTTGTGATCATTTGACAAAGCAAGAAACTCGTAACTGATCTAAGACAGACAAGGCACATAAGGTGCCCACACCGAGACAAAACTCACCTCTTCTTTTATTGAAAGCAGTGAATAAATAAAAACTAAAAACATACTAGAACTAAAAGAAAATAACAAGGCAACCAATATTGGGTCCAAAACATGGACTAAGACCCATATTCCATCCCAAAACGAGAGGAAGTGACACCAAGCTACCGCATCATTGCTCACGGACGACCACCGTCGAGCAATCCCAACCTTCACACCTACGAAGGCAGACCACAGACGTCGTCGAGCCCTCTGTACCATCATGGCATCGATATTCAATATGAACAACCGGTTTGTCGGAGAACAAGCCCGAACAACCTCTGGTCTCAACCTGTAAGGCCCTGATTCGCTCAACCAAGATCGAGGTCTCAGCCTGCAATCCAACCATGCGAGATTGATTCCCAATCTTAGCCTTACAACTCCAGGGATCCATCCCTACACGCCCATCAATGGCCGTGCACCCGAAACCAACCATGGTCAGCCGTCGAAACTCCATCCCCCATCATATATCCGGATCTAAGACTGAAAATCCCATTAGAGACCCAAACAACAGCCATGAAGGCAAAGAGAAACAGTTCTCATTGGGCCAGAGTTATAATTTAGCTCTTAAAAATATTGTTTTTTATTCGTAGACCTACTAATTCGTCTCTTGTTGGAAAGGATCAAATTTTAACCCTTTCAAATATTTTATGGTTTTATATCATATTTATCAAACTTATAATTTTTTTTAATTAAACTTATGAATTATGATTTCATTTTATTATAAAATTATTTAAATTAGGACCAAAAATTAAGTTTTGAATTATTTTTTTGAGACAAAAAGATATTTTATATAGTACCTATGTCATAGTTAAATCAATTACATAACCATTAATCATAATTTAATCAATGGTTTTTTTTAAAAAACATTATAGTTTTAATCTATTACATAGTCATTAGTCATATTTAATCAATCACAAAACCATTAATTAAATTAACTAATTACATGATATAACCATTAATTACTAGTCATTAATTGTATATTTAATTAATTACATAACATTTATTTTTGAGATGAGAATGAAATTATCCAATAAGAAATTGACAATTGTCATAATTTTGGTCATTCATCAGTCAAGCCACATATACACTTTTAGATTTTTTTTAATCAAATTTGGGACCACTTTTAGTTTGGTCCGGGCTAGCCAAAGGGTTATGTTTGACTTTTTTGATGGCCCTTCGGCTCACTTCAACTAAATTCAAAGGGCCGAAAGGCTAGTAATTGGATCTGATTCATGATTTAGTTAGAGATCAAAATAAGGCCAAAATTTATGATATAGCCCTAAATCCTCTATTACTCCTTAGAGATGAGTAAGGCATCGTTATTGCCTTATTGATTAACATGGGGGCTCTTCCATTATCTTTTAGTTATATATATATATATACTGATCTGGGCGTTTTTTTTTCTGATATTGGTAACCAATACTCCAATACTGTATGGACTTTGGTTACTGATTTTTTTTTCTTTTCGGATGTAAGAGACTTTATTACTGAATACGAATGTACTAAAAATCGAGCCGTGCATGAGGGCATCCGGTAAAAATTATTAGGGCTAGACGCTTCGTACCACAATCTTGATTCTGTTCCGGTCTCGTACCAAAAATTAGCGGAACATGACAAAATTTTAAAATGGCGGCACCTTCTCGTCCCGTACTGATAGTTTGGAAATTGGACGGGACGAGATGGGACGGGACCATCCTGAAAGTATAAATGTACCTGTATCCGATCATAACCGTCTGATTTTTAGGGTGTATAATATCTTACAACGAACTCAAAAACACTCAATGAGACGTCCAAAACCTTAATATAAATTCACAGTACTAGTTCTATACAACAAGTGTTATATAATTCATTCACATTTGATGATGATGATCATATGAAAGATATCGGCCGCCACAACGAAGCTATGTAGTGATAATTGTAGCTACTTTGATTTTTCAAACTTGAGAGTTTTCTCGAGATCTTACTTAATTAGTTAGATACAAATTGCAAATATTTAATTTTTTGGTTGTTGATTTCATTTTCATTTTTACAATTTTTGTTCATTTTGTACTTATATAGAGTTAAGAGTTTAGAACTATGACAATTATATCATAAAAAAGTAACACCATAGAATATATATATATATACCCTTCTAATGAGGTATCCTATTTTGTTCGTTTCTAGGGATATGTCCACACTATTAGATCTGTTTTTTAATGAGCTTGGATGGTTGAGATTAAAACAAAAAACTTAACACTTATGTCAAACCTACACCATTTAAGATCATTAAAAATAAATCGAAACGTTGGATATCTTAACGATCACAAAATCACATGAAATTTTATAGAGGTGATCTACTCATGTAGCCCAACAAATTGAACGGTGGATATGCCGAAATTTGATCGGAAAGTTGGTGTAATAACTTATCCCTAGCAATAGTAAAAAAAATGGATCCCTCATTAGATGGACCCTATATATATGTGAGAAATTAATACATAATAAAACCCTCATCAATATTAGATGTGTTCATATTGACTTTATAAAAATAGATATAAAATTTCTTCAAGAATTTATGATCAATTTATCTCTTCTATGTTTTATTTTTATTTTTATTTTCTATCGTTACGGAATCCCGGTCTCGTCCCAATCCCTTCTCGGTACTGAACGGGATGGTCCCGTATGGGATACATTTCTAAAAATCTCGTCTCATGCCCAACCCTAGAATTATAGAGCATGAGTGAACCACTCGTAAGTCGGGTGACCAACTCTAGGCTCTAAACCAAAACCTGCCAATTTTTTGAGCAAATGTGTTAGCATGCCTTGAAGCGAATTACAGAGAAGCCATTGTGTTCATCTAATCCTTGATGTCTTCAATAATGAAACTGAGAGGAGAGAGATCGACATCGGTAGAGTTGATAGCATGAAACCTGCTACCAAGCAATCACTGTCAATGATGTCATCCTCAACCCCCATACTCCCTTTAGTTCTGAATGGAGGGCTGAGCTTGAATACTCCATCTTTTATGCATAATCAGTCATAAACTGCCTTGGTCACCTCCTGAAGGTCAGTCACTACTCAACCAAATACTCCATAACAGAATCAGAAACTTCGCAGACTGTTCATGTGATAAGGATGTAAGGAAGTAGCCCCTTCCATGATCCCGTTTTTCCAGGTAAGAGATGGTGGGAAAGAAAATGGTGGTTTGCAAAAGACTTCTTTAGAAAGATTACACGAGAAACAGAAACCATGAGATATGAGGTAGACAAGTACATAGCACAACAGATCTTTATAGCAAAAGATGGATCCATATTTAACAGTGATCTTATTCATACAAGAAGGCCTCAGTCCATCATGACTCAAATCCGTTGTTCTAAAACATCCTTCAGCATTCATTCAGTAAACAAGTTTTTCTCTAAACTCTACCATCAGGAATACAGATGCAAAGAAAAAGTTGACATCACATACAGGAAAAATCTGAAACAAAAGCCTCTGACTGGGTGGATACTAGATAGTACATATGCCGAAAAAGATGCAGAAGGAAAAGCAAATATCTAAAACTGAACCTCATCAGGCCACTGGAAGCTCTCCGCAATCGGCAATGACTACCTTCTTTGTAGGACGGTCACCTCTATCTGTTTCCAGTGACTCAATCAACCTAACAATTTCCATGCCTTCCAAAACTTGCCCAAACACAACATGCCTCCCATTTAGCCATGGTGTCTGAAACCAAGCAATTACAGGTCAACATATATCAAGTCACAGATAAGCTCTAACCACATTCTGACAAGAAACTCAAAAGTGATGTGTAGCTTGCATATTAGAAATATCACAGTTCCTGTGTATTTTCTTTTTTTAGACTGCACTAACAATGCAATTAATTTTCTATCCAAATTTTTATGTTGATACAGAGAAACAATACGTCTTACCTGCACTGTGCATATGAAGAACTGACTTCCATTGGTATTGGGGCCAGCATTGGCCATGCTAAGAACTCCTGGTCCAGTATGAAGCACTACAAAATGATATACATTGCCAGATTATGAGTGCAGTGATACAGTCATGTAACAACTCAAATGCAATATATAAAATAGACACAACCATATTCAGCATCCTCATATTGTAAGTGAAAGAAACTATGGTGTCAATAAAAATACAGTTCTAGGACTGCTGGATGCTAATATCCATGACTAAATGAAAGATAACTAAATCTTGGTCAAGATATTATGATATCATCTTATCTTAGTGAACATCAAATATCTTAGTGAGGCTTTTATCTAGCAAGTTATTTCCTACATAAGGCATGAGAAACAAGGACAGAGGAACAACTTACATTTAAAGTTCTCATCTTTAAATGTACGCCCATATATGCTTTTGCCTCCTGTACCCTGCAATACACGTCCAGCTTCCATATATTAGCACACCTAGCTTATTCTAATTTCATTCTTATCTCTAACACAACAAATAAAGAATCTCAAACACTGCAGTGTCATTTATCAGGATAAAACGTATTATATTTAAAAGTTCACATTTGATAAAAGGAATGTATAATGTGAAACAAAAATCACCAGGAACATAAGCGATGAAATACAGACCAGAAGGAGCACTTCTAAACTCCCTTTACTAACTACTTTCCTAGATTAGCAAAGCATTCTAGACAGTTGGTCAAAATTAAAATACTAAGCAATTCAACAACACCCTTTTACTAGCTCACAAAGATGCAACTCTTGTTTGTTGACGTTCAGAAAACTTTACATAACAATGTGCACAAGTGTATGCTATACCATATACTGGAAAAAAAACTTAGTATCTCAAGTTCAGAACGCACAGCTGGCTTGGCAAACAAAGCGGTCACATCACTGATTAAAAAAGGATATGTAACATAAGACATACACAAGTACCTTAAAATGGCAATATCCAATTTAAAGGTGTTTAGTCACAATTGTGCTGGAGAAGTAATTATCCAAGCTACCATGACAATCCAAGCTAACAAAAAAGTCCCAACTTGCAACCAGACTATTTAGCATACTGAAAATCATTTGTCATTCTTCCATTCGATTTATCAAAAACTTAAACTAAATCCTAAGAAGAAATCCATTCACTGCTAAACAATGATAAAACAAAAAACCACTAAATTTTAAAGAATGGAAAAGCACCCACATTGCCTTTGTCGAAGTCCCCTCCTTGAATCATGAAGTCCTTAATGACACGATGGAATGCAGAGCCCTTGTAACCAAACCCCTTGTCACCTAAAAAAACACACATCCCATCCAAAATCAAAACAACTTCCAAAAATGCAACTCAAATCAGACAACACAACAACCAAACTCAAAGAAACCTGTGCAAAGGGAACGGAAATTCTCGACAGTCTGGGGCACATCATCACCAAACAACCCAATCACAACCCTCCCAGCCAGCTTCCCCACCGGATTACCAATGCTGATATCAAAATACACCTTGTTCGTCACTTTCCCCTGCAATGCCGGCTCCTACAATCCCAAATTCCACAAACACCTTATCAAACTATGAACAACAAATAATTATTCTTTTTTTTAATATATATATACCTCAGCGCTGGCCCGGACCGAGCTGATAGTCCTCCTCTGAGAGCTCAATGCCAGTGGAGACAAACGCAGCGACCTGGAAACGAAGGTGGACGACGACAACGACGCCGTTTTGGTTTTAGAGGAAGGAAATGCTGCAACTGCGGTTGAGTTGCAGGGAGGAGCCAGAGCTCTAATCTGAGACACGCTTACACATCCCGGAAGTGATGCAACATTTGTCTGCCGAGGAATGAAACCAAACATAATTGAATAACTGAGTTTAACGTCATGAACAAGATGAGGGTTGTTAGTTTCTTACCAAAGAAGCTGCCATTGAAGAAGAGATGCGTCAACTGAACTAAGCTCTCTGTGTTGTGTTGATAAGCCCCCAAAGAGGTTTTAAGGATAAATATAAGTCCCCTCGGTTGCACGAAGCGATGAGTTCGAGAGCGGCCAGAAGGTCACCAACCAATGAGAGTGGAATTATCTTTATGTTGTTGAAGATTGTGAGAAATGCCAACTGAATCCTTGGGCCGGGTCGGGTTTTCATATGTTGGAATATTTTACTTGTTATGGCAGTCAGGCTAACACCTGTTGTGGTTCCAGCTTCAGGTCAGTTTAGACAGTTTGCCTTGGTTTCAAGAACACAGTTCAGGGTGTCTGCTGCTGCAAACATGGCTACAGGTGGACCCCAGAGCGGTAGTGAAGTCATGGATTCACATCTCCATGTTTGGGCTTCTCCTAACGAGGTAACCCTACTCAGTTTTGTGTTGTTTAGCAAGTGTAGACTGGTTTTTGTGTTCCTTTTGGAAAGTTGAAACGTAGAGCTGTAAATGGATCAGATTTAGACCGGATCTATCTAGATTCAGATTCGGATTCGTAATAGAAACTTTAGATTCGGATCCGACCCGTTACCCGCCGGATCTTTAATAGCTCGATCCAAATCCGGATCCGGCGGGTTAACGGATACCCGACCCGCTAATCCGATTCGTTTATAATAATAAATATATCAAATTTTAATAATAATTTCATAGTTTTATTATAAAACATCGATGAAATTTTATAAGAAAATAAAGTTTATATCAAAAGTTGAATTACATGCATAAAATACTCCATAAGGGTACAATAATATAATTAAAATATTTGACCTCTAATGTTTTTTAGCATAAATATATAGGTATTAACAACATTCAATTTCATCAAATCATATTTTAGAGGCAATTTAGAAATGAATATTTAAATTATCTAGATAATTATCATATTATTTAATATTTATTAATAATATTATATTTATATAAATATTATTTAATTATTTTTAAACGGATCCGGGTCCTTAACGGATCAGATGAACCAAGATCCGGATCTGATCCATTTAGTAAACGGGTTAATGGATCCGGGTCCTTAACGGATCAACGGGTCAAATTTTCAATCCAAACCCGTTTAAAAACCACGGATCCAGAGCGGGTCTGGATAAGATCCGGTCCATTTACAGGTCTACTGAAACGGGATTGGAATTTTGGGTTTTCAGGGTGCTGATAAATATCCATACTTTCCTGGGCAAGAACCCACTTTGCTTGGAGATTTTGATTTATTGCTCAAGGTGTTAACTTTCATGAAGCTCTAGGTGTCTGTGTTTGTAGCTTAATTTTACAATGTGCAAATATATGGTTACAGAAATTGGTGATTGTCATTATTGTTATTGTGATAATGTGATATGGTAGTTTGATTGTATAGATTGTCTCAGTTATTGTGATTTGTATATGACAACATCAGCATTGTTTTGTTTTCCTTTTTTGCAGTCTATGGAAGAAGTGGGTGTTGACGGTGCACTTATTGTGCAGCCTATCAATCACAAGTTCGATCATTCTTTGGTGACATGGTCTGTCTGTATAGGATCATGTCTCAGTGTCAGTGTCAGGATCACTTGTAGTAACATAATCAACACCAAAATAGATTCGATTGTAGTAAGCATTGCATGATACATGGATAAGTAGACAGTAGCAAAATCAAAATGGAAGGTGCAAATGATAAACCAGAATCATGCATAGTTCCTATGACAAGTTGTCCTCTCATTAGTTAATTGGTTTCAAAGTTGAGAGTGGCAAGCTGCTGAAACTGAATGCTCATGTGGTAAACCTGGCTAAGGTCTCCACCGAAAGCTTTCCTGCCTACTATGATGTTCAGTTGTTCACAGCTGCGGTTGGGTGAAATGCATCTCCAGAACACTAACTGTTGAGATATATATCTCACATCAGGATTATAAGACCTTGTCCGTGGGTTTATAAGGGTATGAGCTACTCTCTTCATTGCCAATTGGTTTTAGAGTTGAACTCCAGACTATTTTATCATGGTATCAGAGCTGGTTACCCACGTACACGTGTGAAGCCCAAATGCTACACGAACTCCATGATCACCCAAGTTGTTGTCCACGTGTTAAGCTTAAAAGATTTGCCACACGTGCGGGGCGTGTTGACATATATATATATATATATATATATATATATATATATATATATATATATCTCACATCAGGAATATGAGACATTGTCTGTGGGTTTATAAGGGTATGTGCTACTCTCTCCATTGCCAATTGGTTTTGGAGTTGAACCCAGACTACTTTATCAGACTAACTGATCACGATTCCTACAAGGTTTTTGCATGGGAAGACATGTAATTTGCCATTACGCCCAATACCACGGCATCCTAGCATAGTAGCATTGGTGACGACGTCTTCAAACATTCGAGCAATGTCAATGTAAATGAACTTTAGACCCAGGTAAGTTGGTATCAAGATTGTTGATCATTGTCTTCCATTTGGACTTGGGGATAAGATATATTGTATAACCCATCCTCCCAATTCCAGCAACAAGAAGAGATCAGCAAATTGTTGTGCATTGTATTGATTCTTGGTGTCATAGTTGAGCCTAAAGTAATTGTTTAGGTAGTCATTGTTGCCCATTCCAACAAACCATGTGCAATACGCGATGGCACAGGGACCATCATGTGCACCTAGATTCTCCGTTTATCTGCTCAAATGTAGTCTGGAAGTGCCTTATTTGTTGACCAAAAGAATGCAACCCACAAAGCTTCTGCAAGTGATATCAAGGATTCCACCGGCTCACTGGCTGAACCAGCCCGGTTTTGACTGGGCTGGAGCCCATGTGAGATTTTGAAGTCAGAAAAAATACCACTTGAGGAGTTGAGGGGATTCGTACTTAAGTTGTCACAATTACATCTTCGCTCTCCAACCAACCCTACTATTTTGATGTTCAAGAATTAGATGGTATATTTTGGTATATAAACGGTATTTATCTCACATTAGTTTGGTCATTCCTTTCAAATTTTGTCCATATATATATATATATATATCATATTTTCTTTAAAATATCTATCTTTTAGAGCATCAAAATATCCTAAAACATTCAATTTTAGTCATTGTTTTACCCTAGTTAATTCCTCTCAATCTCACATTCACACTTTTCTCTCAATTCCCAATTCATCTGTCGCCCATGTTGCTCGGAGCTTATGCCGTCTTCCCATGATATAGGATATTAGAGGATTTGTTGTTATTTATTATGTCGAATTACAACAGCCACCATGTTTATTCCTCATAAAATTTCTCGCACTATCAAGCTTCATTGAATTTTTTTGTGCTACAATTAGCCCATGTGACTTTTTCATCCTGAATCCGCCACTGCACCGGCTGCAGATGCCTAATTAACACCATGGAAGGCTTTGATCTCCTTCAGCTTCAGAGTAAATAGGAATTGAGGGAAGTCGTACTAAGAGGCGGAGCCAAAAAAATTTGTTCAAGGGGTCAAGATATAATGTTCTTGAAAATACTTCATAATAAAGTGATCGGACATAATCATGTATATAGAAATTTGTTTGCATGATAAACTATAGTCATTACACCCACGTCACCATGGGCGGAGGCACACATAGACAAAGTGGGGTCTGTGTTTCATTCATCCATCAGTCGCAATTTTAGTCAATCAGTGTCTCACTGAACAAAAAACAAAAATATGCACTATATGGAAGTCAAACCTCTAACCTGTCTATGAAATAAGATCCAAGGATGATCCACTAGACCACCTCAATCACATGTTAACATTGCACAAATATTCTATATATTCACAGATACTTCTTATTTCAAAGGGATTATTTTTTGAAATAAAAAAAATTAAATAGGCAAGGGTCTCACTCACATATGAATTTCAAGGCTGAAATCACTTTACAAGCTTGAGAAATCTCTTAATTTTGCAACCTACCTTTAAATGTATTTATTAGAGTTGTGAAAGCCAAGATTATGAGCCACTTATTTTATGTTATAAATATTGTAAAGTTTCAGTAAGTGATTGTTTGATTTCATATATCTAGAATGCTATTTTTTTTCTAATATAGTCGATAAGACTAGCTATCATGCAACAACTTGAACACAACACTCGTTGAGAACCAATATCATTGCAAATATATTATTATTATTATTATTATTATTATTTATGCCTCACTAGCCAAAAATTTCTGGCTACGCCACTGAATACAACATACAAATTATGTTATGACTTCATGCAAGGTTCTAAAAGTTGCTAATCACTAGTCCCCGGTCGGCCGACCGAGGACTAGTGAGTAGAGGAGTAGTCGGGGAGTACTCGGTTTTTAATTTTTAGATTTATTTTTATTTTTTAAACATATAATTAAATGTATTTTTTAAAGGTATTATAATATCCAGAATAATAAAAATAGTCAATAAAATGCCGAGTTGGGCCGTTTTTTACGAGTTTGGTAGATTTTTTTTTTCAGATTTAGGCCGATTTTTTACGAGTTGGGCCGAGTTAGACCGACTTTGTACTCCGATTTCCTTAAAATCGCCTTGGGTGGACGCCGACTAGCGAGTACTCGGCCGACTAGACTGAGTTCAAGAACATTGACTTCATGTACAAGTCAAGATATAAATCATTTGCCGCATAGGGGGTGCCATGACACACCCTTTGGTCCTCTACGAGCTTCGCCTTTCATCAACCATGGTGTAACCATTGCTAAACCGACCAGTTTGTCTGCCATTGAAATCAATTGCATATGAGGGAGATAGTTGGCCTTGGCAAATGAAGGGAGGTGGTTGTTGCCATTGTCAATCAGAGTCCCTGAATATGAACACTTCAGGCACCATTTATGTCCTCCATTTAGTACCACCACCTTGACCCCAAACTACTTCAGCCTTTAGCACCATGAAGAACGATACAAGCAAAGCTGAAGAAAACATCCTAAAATTGAACTGCTTAGCGATGAATGAATGTGTAATTTTGAGCTGTTTCAGATGAAAAATGTGGGAGGGAGAAAGAGTAGAGATACCAAAGGTGGTGTGGGTAAATTAATACATGAAGTTACAAGTAATTGTGTGTTGAGCAGTAAAAAAATATGATGAAAAAGACCGGCTGCAGATAATTATCAGGAAAAGAAGAAAAAGAAATGGATAATGAGAAGTATCTTTAATACATGGTTGTGTATGTACACGACATATGTGAACGGTTGAGATTATAATATTGATACATGAGTGGTTAAACATATGAATTGTTATAAAATGACTAAAATCGTGTCAAGTGTATGCATACTAGAATTTCTCGGGATAATGGCAGCGATAACAGATTGGGTCTTTGATTACAAGTTATCATGCTCTGTTTACCCCAGTACAGTTTAGTTGAATTTTATTGTTGTGGAAGTGTTTAGTTGGGTTGCATGTAGGGTTGTCCATTTCAAGGGGGGTTTACGGTAAAAATTTCCTTTGAGATAGTCCCCGCAGGGTTTACCTCGGGTTAAAGGGGTTAACTCGGGATGGGTCCTGACAATTTGTGTTATATCAGCTTTGCCTCATGAAGAATTGGTCTAACACAGTGGGTGACACTACCACTTAAAATAATTTTATCGTTCTCAAGTTTCAGTTATTTATGAGAACTCTTTCGAATCGCATCATGAATAGATTTGTCAAAATTCTACCCACTAGCTCCTTTCGATCAAAGATCAATACCAATTCTTACTTATAAGCGCCCATTTCCAGTACAAACCGAAAGAATATTCTCACCGGACATCAGATAATATAAGTACCTACTTACGACACATGCACATAGGCGCATCCATCCCATAGATCACCAACCTATTCTGCAACCTCATATATAATCTAGTGAATTTTCACATTTATCCAACGTAGCACACATTTCTACGTGGATCATCTCAAAATATTTCATTACCTTCTAAGGGTCAGCCACTCTTTTCACGTCTGCCCTAAAACGTCTGATATCTTACCTCTGATCACAATGATCATCTCCTTGAATCGTTGATCAAACCGACTCACCGAATTCTTACTATACTCTAACCTATTACGAGGTAGGATACGACACTGCCTACCAATTATCCATCGACTGTAATCCTTGCGAAAACCACTACTGTTTTCTACGAAAAGATTACATACTCTGTCATGCACTGAAAACATCATTTGGTAACAATTCCCTGTTGCCTAAGTCGGATCATAATCACCCATAGGCTTGTCCACTTCTTTTCACTTTCTGGAAGCAGCTAACCCGAATGAACACAAAGTTCGTTACCATCACTTGGTTCGAACCTCATGACGTCAAGTAACCACTCGTCATCAAGCTACTCAATGACTCGGCGTCAAATCCCACTAGCTATGACTCTACCGTCCACATATCGACACATGCTCATAGTGTTCTGCTAACCCTACAATCGAACCGATTAGGAATTCACCACCCTGCAAAATTGCAGGAAGCTAAAACTCTAATTGGCAAAACACTTCATCGAATCAAGACTCACGTTAAACCACGGAGAAAGCATAGCCAAATCGAAAATCGCAAACTCTTCTCCTTTGAAATAGATCACATGATCTGGTTCACATTTTTCGTTGTACAAGTCTGATAAGGAATAATTATATTTCTGCACATGACCGCTAGGATAGTCTTACTTGCATACACCAAACAGTATCCGAAAGATATGAAGCATAACATCAAAGCTGCAATTACTGCATCCAGAATATTCGATTCTGTAGACATAAGTACTCAAAAGATTTACTCCTCAAAGAAAATTTAACGCAAAACCACGTTAAACTTTTCTAACGTCCACTCTAATAAAATAAGTTTGGATCCCCACTTCTCCATTAAAACCATACACATAAGGCTTAGTTGACATCTCCAAACAACAACAGTCAACTAATGCCATCTCAAGAAGTCAACTAATGCTCCATGTTTCTCTGCTATTCAAGCCAATAACATCGAGGCATTAAAATAACTTATACTGGGAATCAGCGAGTCACCTAACTCGCTCGACGTGACTCCACAAGTCTCATTATCCTCCATGCTAAGCCTTGAGTGACGCACAAATATGAATCCGAACTCAAGCTAAAATTACGAAGCAGAGAACACTTCATTAAAGTCACAAATCCAACGAACTCATTAACATTACCAGCATCACTAAGCCTGGACAACCACCAGCTTTTTTTTTACTTCAAGTGACACTTTCAGTGCTCTCTAACGTCGTATCTCTGACCAATAGCCACACTTCTCTTTCTACTTCCATTACTATTAATAGGTCTGACAACCGACTAAGATTCGACGTCAGATACTCGAATCACATACACCTCTCTGGTGCCACTGCTTCCCGCAATAAAATTTCTAATTCGAAAGTCCTACCGCACTGCACGTGCGGTGAACACAAAATCACTTTTCAAAAGTCAAAGTGTTTCCATTCGGGAACCAACATCACAAACGAAGCTTTGCCATTTTCTAAGTCTGATATTTCAGGAAAAAGTTAAATCGTACGTCCACTCTCGGCTCTAGCTCGAGAGGAAACCAAATTCTAACTTTAAACTCAAAAGTCATGCACCTCGCCAACATTTATTAATAGTCCAATTAAAACCATAACCCAAATTGATGACCACATTCATAAATAACATTGACCTCACAGGTCATCCTTGGATTAGTATGAGATCCCACCCCAATACAATCCTTAAAAAGATCACCTCTCTACTTAACGGTAAGTTTGCCACCTTAAATATTAAATCTCTTATAACCCTTGACTCATAACATTTCTTAAGTCAACATCAGTTCCAACGGTTCATACTCACTGCTCCCGCAGTTTATACTCAACAACTAATAAACCAGAATTCGCAATTCTCTCGCTGCACATAAATACTTGTGGCTCAAGATTTATCACTTAGTCGGATCCTGATTCACACAGAATCACCACTTAATTATCTATGACCTCTGTCTTCCGCACTACAGTCAAGTCTGCTCCCTCCTCAGAAACCCAACAACCATCCAGAATCTAATCTTTCAATTATGAAGTCAACACATTTGTAATTCTTGTTACTAATTCAGTTCCAACCCGTAGGAAATATCATACATCCCCGGAATGATTTCAGCCCATTACCCTAATACTTGCTGATGAACACAAGTGATGACCTCTCAGGCCATACCGAGATTAGTAAGTGGTCTCACCACTCAATACACGAGGCTCTACGATTTGTCGCCAAATCAAAATCCAGATCAAGTAGGGTCACTACTTAATTGGCCCATGATTACACCATTACTATCGATTCTTTATCCTTTTAGGATTTTGATAAAATTACGTCAGATCCTTATCCTCTAGACACTAATGTCCGTACTCCACAGACTCGAAATTTGAGGATACTACCCATTACTGCATTGGGGATAATATGGGTATCCTTAAATATGTCACATCACAATACTTTGATCAAGAATATAATCAATTTAATAATAATCAATGAGTGAGCAGATTCCCACGTCAACATGCCACAACTAATCACCACCATGAGACCAAGTGTCGTTAACAGTCAGACTATGGTCGCAAAATAAAGTTAATTATCCAAGGACGTTCATATACTCTTAACTTCTTCACATTTCGGAATGACCACTGCCATCTAAATTCCGACCTACCACATATAACTCAAGGCTATACTTAACCGTCTTTCCAAAACGTCCGACAACTCTAGAAGCCTGACCTCCAACTCTAACTATCCCGAAGATCTCACCATGGCGTCATATTTAACATCCTTTAACTTACTCAATAATCTTATAATTTCTGAAATTCTAACTATTTAGTGGCACGATTCAAATACTAAATTTCTCATCCGAACCACAGCATCTCATTGGCCACAATACTAGGGCCGACGACTTTTGATCAACCCAAACCTCGAGAAATAAAAATATTATAATTGATGCTCGACAACTTACTCAATTCCAATGTCTTCTCTTAGCCGAAAATAATCATAAATATTATTCATCGACTACTATATCATTTATCCTCTCATTTCTCTCGACTTTTCATTTTTATGGGCCACTTATAATAGTATCTGAATCGTTTATCAAAATTCTCCAACTTAAGCACTTTCTTCCTTTACTCATGGCCTACATCAACTACTCCAGGGCATGATAATGTTATTAAAATACAAGCAGTAGGCATCACATGCCCTACTTAAAATTTCCACCATAGCCCAAATAAATATCTCATCAACGAGTTTCCAACTCGTATTTCAATTCAATTTCTCGCTTATACACTTGAAACTCATAAGAAAGACATATAAAACTTGTTTTTCTGTCACATGAACTAAAACACTTTTAATATCTTTTCTGACTGTTCACTTCTAAGAGTCTCGCATCCCGGATACCAAGGTCTCGCCTTAGGCTTCTATAACTCCATCCTTCCCAACTTTCACGACAGCCTCCCAGGCATGAATCAATACTTCGCTCTATGGGTATTTTCACAAAATGACCAAACAACATGAAATAATATGAGTTCCCAACTCATAACTCTATTCAAAATCGCAAATAATCCCGCAAACACACAAGAAAATCACCAATTATTTATCCTTTTTCCTTACGAAAACTCTTTGAGAGGTCGACGTACCGAGGCATAGTCTTTTAGATGCAGATTTTTATGGAACCACCCGGTCCATAAATACAATAAGAACTACTAACTCATATCCCTAATAACACTGAGTGTCTCAAGCATAAAATGTCGATAAATCCGTCGTGGTCGGACCATCACTCTATAGACACTAAGTGCTACCAAGTACATCAGGTAGTAATAGGAAACGATAACCTAATGCTCTGATACCAACTGTCAGGACCCATCCTGGGTCATTATCGTGATGAGAATGACCAAGACTTTTGTGTATAATTCTCATGAGTGCCGATTAAGAGCATCATGGAGAAGAGTATGAGTCCTACGGTGTCGCCAATAAGTATATTTGGGACAATTAACTCAGACAAGCTATGACATTTGGTCATACCGGGTGAGATATGCGAGCCAGAATTGTTTGATATTCTTGGGCGTCCATTCCCCCGATAACAACGAAATACGCCATGAATGTATGTTGTGATTTTGCGCAGACATGATGTCCTCGGCAGCCGCACGGTACACATGGATTCGTTTTGTAACGCTTGTTCTTTAGCTAAGTAAGGTGAAAGATCCTCTTATGCTATGTCACAAAAGATGTCATTCTTATTGAAAATCCAAAGAGGGATTATGTAGACCGATGCAACCAACGTATGAATACCGTATACGCTTTTATGATGTTGGTTGAAGGGCTAACACACTGGTCATGTGTTGCACCATCGTCTACCAAATGCTGCTTATGTATCTATGGGCTCACTACCCATCCCTGAAGAGGGACATGTAGACATGTATTGATTCGTCCACGACTTACCATCATTGCATTGATGCACGACAGCTCGTAACTGTGTGCTAGGATTGACATGAAGTTGTAATCCTTGAACTCGGCGGGATAGTAACGGATCTCCAAGCCTTGAGTTTCACAATGTGCCAAATTGGACTGCCACTGTGCCCAATGATGATGTGTCGCATGAGATGAATATGTTCTAAGGTTAGATAGGAGTCATTTTATTGCTTTCCACCTTAAGCTCCTTGATAGACGATCTCCTTAGCCGCTACACTGCGGATTGTCACTTTGAGACTGTATTCCCGCCGCTGGAGGAGATACGAATACCAGGGTTCAAGTGGGAACGACGTGAATGTCGTGGTTGGTTACCACTAAGTCTCAACATGATCCCCATAGAACTATAGTGACGAGATTAATGCTGCATATGTCTGTAAGGAATGATGTCCTACCAAGAGAATATGACTCGACCAGATTGAGGTGGTCTTGATGCCATGGCTCGGCCATATTGAGATGGTCATGACGCTACACCCATGCCAAACGTTGGGGCTGATTCCGAGTACTGGAACGCTGTTTGCCAAAGTGCCAGCGATCGTATTAGAGTCACAAAGTTTCAGCTTGCAAGCGTTGTGGTACAGGGCGCCATAATGTGGTAACATGGTGTCCTAGGCCTTGTGGCTCCCTGAAGGTTAGGTTGAGGCCCTTGGGTTCGATATACACTCGAACTGAGAGAGAAAGCGAGTTTGGCACTACTGGTCCATTGATCAGTGATACTCACTCCGTCTCATGTTAGTCTGAATTGTGACTATCGTTAGGGGACGCCTCAACGTCAAAATCCAATTCATAGAAAGAGATCTCTACAATGACTACACTAGTGTACATGAGGACGTAGGATGATGAGTTTATCGAACCACACGTTTGTTGATATGTCGACAAAGTGTATTGACCTAAAATGGGAAGATGCGACCCGGACAAAGGGATAGGTCCTTGGGCAGGTGTTGCCGACACCGCAAGTGTAAACCCTATCAAGTAAACCTTTGTGAGTTAGCGTAGTGAGAACAAGAGTCTCAGACTCCCTTATGGCGCAAGGTTTCTCATAAACATGCACTGGGATCGACTACGATGAGATGTACTCTCGTAATGGATGTTATCGCACTCCACTACCTTGTCAGTTTGGTAGTTTCCCAATAACTGTACATGCAGCCCTATGAATATGATCATAGTGACGTCTCTATGGGATCAGAGATATGTATGAAGATCTTAAATAGACTTCATAAGCCAAATCAAGTGGAGCTTGCGTTGGCCAAGTGTTTTGAACGCATAGTACATGACTCCTTGATTTTGGATGGGATATGATGAATAATGTCATTGCGTATTGATTCCGGATGATCGCAGTATATGTTGGATATCCGATGTTGGAATGAAAAGTATCTTGGGAAAGACACAATCTCGTATTGAAGTCGAACGATTGTGTATTGATGATGTATTTCCATCAATCGGCTTAGGTCCTCTGAAGAAGAGTGGAACCTTCATATGCTCCCATGATTAGTCAAGGTCTTTACTCCACGAGAGAGTGATCCGTTTAATCAAAAGAAAGACTTGGCCTCACCTTCATTCGTTATAAAGCTAAGTAGCTTTGCGCCCACGCAATGCCAATGATATGGCATAGGACATCACTTGAATACTCTAAGAGTATCTGACATATTCAATCCCTATGGCATGAGAGAAAGGTTGTTGCCTATGTCATCGCTAGCCATGCATGAATCAAGATGCATCGGAAGAGGAATCATGATCTAGGCACCGGTTGGTTTAGTGGCCGAGTTGCCGGACATATGGGGCGCTGCCTGTGCACTGTCTGTGCACACGTGCACTGCTGCCAGACACTATACGTGCACATGTGCACCAGCTGCTGAGCGCTGTGCACCAGCTGCCGAGCACTGTGCATACAGCTGCTAGGCACTGAGTAATGTCACATTTGAGACATGTTGAAAGAGCCTACATATGTCAAGTTGTTAAAACAGCTTCGTGGTCCCTAAGGATCCGGAAGCGCCCTATGAATGATCTTGAGATCAGGGAGAGATGCAGATTTGAAAGAAAGTCTAGCATATACATGTCATGATCAAATGTGAAGGGTGTGGTTGTTTGTGTCAACCATGTTGCACTCTTTTTCTCTTAGTCACAGCTTTTTGTCCCATTGGGTTTTTGCTTGACAAGGTTTTTAAAGAGGTAACATTGCATGCACCGCTAAGACCATTGATCCCCATTTGTGGTTGATCATGGCAGACTTGTTTAAGTCTTGGCTCACATCTACTCTTGAGAAGCATGTTGGAATGCACCATTCATCAGGAAAATACGATTGAAATACACATCAGGGGGAGCATCACATGGCGAGTTCTCAATGGAGTAGTTGATACTTTTTCCTTCGACCAAGGTTTAGTTTTCCCACAGGGTTTTTGTTACTTGGCAAGGTTTTGATGAGGCAACACTGTAAGCACCATACCGGCATGAAGACACGCGACACAAGGAGGAGTATTCTAGGATATTTGATATATATGTATGTCTTGATCCATGCCTTGTATACGAGCTTTATGTAGTAAACCATGTTGTAATAGGGTTTTACACATATCCATGTAAGAGGCCCATTGGCCTATGTAATAGCCCAAGAGGCCCATGTATTTCCCTATATAAAGGAGCTTCATTCTATCAATAAGATAAGAAAAATTCATTCCCTCAATATGATTCTACAACATACATACATTATTTTACAGATTTTTTGCTCAACATGATACCTTGATATAGTAAACCAGATTTTAAAAAGTTGTTGCCCCTTTGTTGAAACCTTTTACAACTCCAAGACCATGGTCTCCAAATTCTGAGATGATCTTTTCACCAACTTTTTTTCCACCAGCTTCTGAAAGCTTGTTGTGGTCATTCAAAGAGTTGAACTCGGTTCAGCAAATTTAGAATGTACAACTTCATTTCGGACAATATACAGATATAACAGCATCTCTTTCCTTGTAAACCAAACACTATTGATCCTACAAAACTGTCTACCTTCCTGTTGCTACACCCTCGGGTTCGCAAGTGAAGCCATCTTTACCACCTTTCCGTATGTCAACAGTTACGCACTAAAGGAATTTTCACCCGCAGAGGCTTTCAATAGCCTGTTCTAAACATATACAGCACTAGCAAGAGTTATATGATTTATACAAAAAAAACTACAGAAATAGCCTAATCATCAATTCGTTGAATTTCACCCATCATTATCCGATTGCTGGTGACTTTAAAGCCAAGGAGGGCAGGATCAATTTGCCTCCCTTTCTTTCCTTTCTTTTTGCCACTCCGGCCACCTTGCATTGCTTCTGATGATTCTGGATATCCAGCTGTGGTGTGGGCATCCATGGGAGGAATCTTCTTGGTATTACTCTTAAGCATATCAATAAATGACGCATCTGATACATCAGCATCACTGGCCGATGATGTACTGCGGAATTGCATTTCCTTTTTCGAAGATGCCATAGCATCAGAACCTTGGTTTACTGGATTAGCCACTGCGTCTCGCCTTCCCCCTGAGATTTCAGAGACACATGCTTACTCATCCATAAATTATTTAATAATTTGTTTTTTGATTGAAACATCAGCCACCACCACCCCCCCCCCAACAAAATGAAATCACACAAGATAAGAAACTAGTAGAGCTAGAAATAAAATACCGTCTGAAGCAGCACTTGAATTTTTTCCTCTTAGAACTGGGTCTGAAGTCAGCTCTGATAATCCTTCTTGTGATGCTGAAGCACTTGAGACAGAAGGCCGGCTCAGTATAGCATTTTCTTGCCCTTTGGATGGGATGAGAACCCTGGGGATTTAGGGGGAAAAATAAATATTACTTCTCCACATGCTCAGAGGACTATAACAAAGTTAGGTTATTGAGACAAGGAATGAAGGTTATATATGTATACCGATCCTTGGCAGTTTCTTCCACAAATGAATTACTTTGGCCAATCTTGTCACTATAAAAACCAGTATTCCCACCTGAGGACAGCAATTTCAGATTAACCATAATTCTCACATACTCTTGAACAAAATGCAAGACACCAAAAGAAAACGACAAAAGGCCAATACCTGAAACACCAAAAGAAGAATTCATGCTTTGGGAATTTTTTGACCTCTCAAAATTATTTGTTGCCAACAACCTTGCTTGTTCAACCATTTGTTCTTGAGTCTCAAAAGATTGTCCCATATTTATCCCCTCAGTTTTGGACCCCCGCCTCCTGCCCTCCAACTCAGAAAGTTCTTTACCTATAGAAGACTTGTTAATCATGTTAGAATGCGTGTAAAGGGACTGGCTCGTTGCATTCATTCCTGCCAGAAATGACTCTCTATCAGCCAATGCTCCAGAATTAGATCTATACATCAATTTCTCATTGCTTTCCACACTGCTGGCCAGCTCTTCCTGTGGGAGTTCACCTGGATTGGAACCAAATGACCCTACACGAAACGAGTTATTTACACCTGAATCTTGGTCTGCATGGAGATTAAACAGGTGGTTTGAGGAGCTTGATCCAGAGTAGTGACCAGGCAGCAGTCTTTTATCAGGGAACATCCCATTGCTCATAGCATTCAATGACTCACTAGGTTGATGGCCAGATTTTTGATGGAGTAACTCCATTAATAGCCTCTTTGAGTTCTCATCATTAATTCCATCTGACATCCATAAATTTTGATCCTGAGAAGTATTCCTGATCTCTGATTCCCTTTTCTGCCTCTCAACATTAATATGCAGCTGCTGAAACCGAGCGTCCATCCAGTCATTCTCAAGCTGATCATTCTTCTCTGGCCAGTGTCCCTCAATCGCATCCAAATGTGAACCATGAAATTGGTTAGGAACATGAGAATGATGAGCATTGTGGGAAGGAATTCCAGAAGAAAATTGACCCGACTGGGGGGCCAACTGCATACGTCCAATGGAATCCTGCATATCTAAACCCTGGGCACGAGCCATAGCATTTAATACATCCAAGTTCATCATCCCCAGCGCACCAGCAGGTAAGGACATTGACCGCTCAAAGGGCAGTGAACCAGGCTCATAAAACCCTTGCTGAAGTCGATCCTGTAATGAAAGATTCTGGTCAAGGTGACTCAGGTGCTCCTCGTGAGATGCCCTCTGCTGCCTCTGAAAAAAATCTACAGGATTGAAGCCAGAAGAGTGCCCTCGGTGACCATGATTACCAGTAAGGGTCCTGAAAATCTGATTTGATTCCACAGGTGGCCAGACAGAACCGATATGCCTCTTTTCTTCCATCCGTTGCCTTATTCCCATGGGTAACTGCCTGGCATGCATCTGTTGTTCCTGTTCAAGCTGTGCATGAGACTGTAGCTCAAACAAATCTGTTTGATGTCCTTGAGGTATATGACCAAACTTTGCTTGAATTAATTGCTCCATAGTTGGATCAACATGCCTTGGAAGGTGGTGAGACCGTTGCTGAATTTCACGTAGAAGGTGCTGCTCTAATAAAACCTGATCGATAACATTGTTTGCTCTTACAGGATCAACATGAGGCTGCCTAAGTGTGGGATCATGCATTTGACCACGCAGCAATTGTTCAAACAGCACCTGTTGTACTTGAGATTGCTGTTGCTCCTGTAAGAGCTTCTGCTGTTGATGAAACTGCTGTTGCAGTTGAAGTTGCTTGAGCTGAGCCTGCCTCTGAAGAACTAAAATGTGATCCCTATCTGCTGAAGAATGGTTGGCTAACTGGTGATGGTGAATAATATTCTGATTTTGCAAAGGATCTAATACACTATCATTTAAGTGTGCAAAACTAGACAACACATTTTGCTGTTGGAGCTGCTGCTGTCGAATTTGCTGTGACATGTGCTGCTCTGCTAAATCATAATGACTGGGTTCCTGTTCCATATGTGACAACTGGCGAGGAGATAACATTTCCGGATACAAGTTCGGATCAGACACTGAACTTTTTCTATGAAGATCAGACCACGTCTCAGCAATTGCTGGATCAGAATTTGCACCAAATGGAACAGCCCTCCCCTTACTAGATGGCATAATGGCCAAGTTGGGCTGCTTTGATTGGCCGCTTTTTAGCTCAGACCATAGCAAGCCAAAGGGATGCAACTCATTATCATTCTGAATAGGCACACCAGATTCAGTCAGTTCAGACGAGGGAGGAAGGTGATTCATAGAGTTTGCAATAGGATCATGAATGCTCCCAGAAGAACGTGCTGTAGAATAGGCAGTGGTTCCATGTATTCCAGGAAACACAATATCTGGTAAAATACAGATGAACTAGAATGAGATAATGGCAACAACAAAAGTATGTAGCACCACTAGCAAAGCAAAATGAATCTATAGAATGGCAAACCTTCATCTCGTTCAGCAAAATCATTAAAGCTTTGGCCCCTTGAATGTAGTTGTAATCGAGCTACAGGCTCAGAAATTATTGGCTGAATATGCTGAGCTGAAAGGCTATCTAGTTCACGCAAGGGCTGCTGATGGTCATTTACCAGAAATGTATAATTACCGTCTGAAACTGCCGCAGAAAAGGGTAAATTGGACTCCAGAGCCCCTCCTAAGCCACCAGATTCTTCTACATTAGAACTTGGACTTGTGATAGTGCCATTCCCATCCCAAGATTTAAGATGCGGCATGAACTCCCCCAACTCTCTGAAAGGTGTTCCTTCAGGAGCATCCTCCAAGCGAACAAGCAAGTCTGTCCCAAAGAAACCTTGTTCAAACCAAGAAATTATGTCAAACCCCTGATATGGCCCCTGGGTCACCCCTTGAGGATCAAGGTAGTAGTAAGACAAATTCGCAGGATGAACATCCATTACTAACTCTTTCACTCTAAGGTTGATATTCTCATTCTGCTCAGAAGAGGCCAGATCATAGACAGTATTTGAAATGTCGGTAAACTTGGATTTCATTTCAGAGTAATTGGCAAACTCAATGTCATCAGGTACAGGTTGATTGGAAATGGAAGAATCTCCAATTTTCCTACTGCCACTAACATGAAGCTGATTTGCACTCTCATAAGAACCATCAGTCTCCACATCACCATAGATACTATTACTTTTTGGAATTGAATGGGACGTTCCATCAAGGTCCTTTCCTTCAGTAGCTCTGTTCTCACTTTCTTTAGGGCCAACAGCTTTTTCTGCAACAAAAATAATTAGGATCAAACAGATGCTAAACTTAGTCAGAGATCCTGGCATACAATTTTATATAATGCTCACCAGTTATCACACTCCACTGTGCACCATAATTCGACAAGGTCCCGTAGTCATCAGCATTTGCAGCCTCCTCAAAGGTGCTAGTCCCTTGAGTGACAGTTGAGGGCAAATTGCCCAGAACTCCATCAGCAGCTTCTGAGTCTCCCATACCTAGAAAATGAGCATTTAGAAACTATACTCGAAATAACAGTGAACAGAAATCGGGAACCATTAAGGTGAAATATACCTGTAATAGTTTCAGTTGATCTCCCTTTTCTAAATGAATTGTATACTACCCCACTACTTGTAATCTTTCCCTTCCATATATCGCTAAGGATGGCCTGTTAGCATCAAATATGAATCAATTAGAACACTTCAGGGTATCCATCAATAAAAAAAAGAGGACTTCGTAAGATGATGCAAAAATTTCAAATTCTTACCTCCTCATCGACACCAGGGGCATGAAAAGCCAATGGTTCAACAAAATCAACTTGAGTTATTGGGGACGACTCCTCCATGTCATCTGGTATGGTTTCAAAAGATAGTTCAGGCTTTTGCTGCCGATAAATGTCCAGAAGCTTTCCCCTCGGGTAGCAAAAACCATCAGCTGAGAGCCTTGGTTTCCCAAGGACACTTTCATTTTTTCCTGAAAGAGCAGAGCCAATAGTGCCTGTGGATCTCCCAACACCACTTGATCTTCCTCGCCCAACAGTAAATCCCAAATTTGTACCCTCCACCCGTCCTCTTTCTATTCCAAATCCAGGTGCAGCACGGTAAGTAGCCGAACCCCCAGGGTGAACCTCCATTCTATGGCGTGGCCTCCATTTATCCCGAGAATCTGAGTCACGCTCTTTCTCCACATCTGTTCTCTTCTCAGTTCGGGGCTCCTTTTCTTTGTCATCAGGACCCCACCTAGACGACCATTTGCTATCACGCCGTACTTCATTGCGGCCATCATTCCACCTGTCAGTTGTAGGCAATGCCCTACTGTCAGTTGCCTCTCTCAAAGGAATATTGTCAGGACGACGTTCTGTTTTCCTATGATCTCTTCTACCACCAAGCAAGCTAGTTTCTCTTTCCTCTTCACGCCAACGACGGTTATTTTCACTCACAGAAGCAGGCCGCCTCCAATCTTTTTTGTCCTCAGATCCTTCCAACCGCCAACCTTCCTTCTGGTTGCTCTCAGTGGAGTTTCCCAGTGAAGTTGGACCACGCATTTCCTGCCATATATTATAAATATTAGTCACAAGACAGCTCCATGCTAACTTACAAGAACTTCAGAATCAATAGAGATTATAGACTGATCAGTAAAGCAGTTGAATAACTCCACAACCAATAACTTTTTGCTACATCAAGAAGATTCAATATATTACAGTGAATTCTGAGCTTGAAACATCATGAATAACGACAATAATAGAATTTTGTTATTAATACTAACAAAATCCATTTTTTCAGCACATACCAACTTAGACTCAATTGGCTTGGCATAAAGCCACTGGGGTGACAAAGGTATGCTGCTATCCAAGGCTGCTGGATCTACAAAAATCAGCAGTATAAAATCAGATAAGACAAAGGAGCAAAAAAATGGACACTACTTAATTGATCCTCCAGTTCAAAAAGAATAATAATGATAATAAAACAAAACAAAACAAAGCTTACCCTTCAACTCATCAGATGACCCCATAATCACCTTTTCCTCATCATTTCCTCCAGAAACTTCAACTGCCATAGCATAACAAAAGTCAGAAGACAAGATTATGGAATTGCAAATCAGTGCCAAACACTAACCAGGTATAAGAATTTCTAAGATACTGTACACTACTCAAAGAACTGTTCACATTTGAAAGTTACAGATTTAATACAACCACTGCAATCCTAATAGCACTTAAAAACGAGGACAAAACAGAAAACGGTAGAAGATAAATTCCAGCAGAACAATCAAATTCATACTAGCTGAATGGCAACGAAGACACACGCTCCTTTAATAACTAGTTTCCTAAGCAAGTTCCACAGCATAATAAGTCCCAAGCCTTTCAGATCAAAATCATTACCATCACTAGCAGAACACTACAAGTCCTCTCATCTATTCATTGAGTCAACCAACAGTGAACTAACCTCGTCACGCCAATCCAAAATGAAAGGAAATACATATTCTAGCCTACCTATGTACTGCAAATACGCAACTACCTTCAATTCAATTGTCAACTAGAACAACGAATAACCAACAGTAACATGCCGCAGTGATATAAATTCAATTCAAACGAACATTAGCGCCGGTATTACAAATCGAAACACAACACTAGCAATACAAATGTCACACTGATATGAACAAAAATCCAATGCGCGAAACTGAAAAAAAAAAGTTGAAAACGAGAAGCTCGAGATACAGGAAGGCACAATCAAAGAGCTAGATGCTGAAAGAAAGCGAAAATGAACTACTCCAGCGCATACTTAAACGCTTCAGATCAGTAATCGACAACCTAAAACCAGCTCTAAATGGATCAAATCCAATTGAATACACAAATCGAAACACTGAGGAAAAAAACGAAAGCAGAAAACGAAAGCGCGGAAGCACCTTTGGAGGACCAGGACTGATCGGAGGGTTTGGACGAGAGGAGATCGTCGGGGAGATCGAGCTTGCCGTCCGCCATAGAAAGAGTGAGGGAAGAAGCCGGAGAGAGAGATCGAAGAGAAGCGAGGATTGGAGCTCCGGCAATAGAGAGAGAGAGGGGGCTAGAGTTTGGGATTGGTTTCGAAATTTCAGAGAATCTAGGGTTTCGAATAGTTTGTACAATAACAACAACACTGAGAGCAGAGAGAAAGAGCGAGAGAGGGCTAGTTCTGGTAAAAGAAAAGGGTGAGGGTTTGGGTGGTGGTCAGACCAGCCAAATCAACTATAATTTCAGGTAGCTTGTTGAGTAAAAATAAATTAATTTTGTGTAATTTAAAAAGATTTTCTTTACGAGTTTTTTCAAATTGACAAAAAAGCTCCTTGCTTTTTCTTTGTTTTGCGTTTACTGCCGGTCAACTAGACCCGAACCGCAATTGTGTGGGTCGGGTTCGTTAGTCCAAACTCCAAAGTACAAACTCGCCGGACCAATTTCGATCAAAAAAATATATGGTTATTTGGCATGTGTTCAACGACTTTTCTGTGATAATTATACTTGAGATTTGATTGTGGGTAGCAATGAAGAAATAAATGGTCTAATTACTTGATAGTTTTACATCTCATACGAAATAAAACTGAATAGAGAATTGAATGAATAAAATGAACATGATCGTTTTTTGAAAAATATTAATGATATATTAAAATTCAAGCTAGAAAAATTCATTACATACCCTCTCTCTATCGACTAGAGGTAGAGAAAAAGTGTGAAATACAATATCACAGTTATACATAGAATATGTCTAATTATTAAAATGTTAAGATGTTTTAGGAAAAAAAAACCTACAAACTAAGCATGACGAACAAAGTTATAGACAAAGTTTAAATAAACTTAAATAAAACAAAGTCCTAACAGGTTGACCCACTTTCTAGGAGGTCCAGAATGAGGCACGAAGACCACAACTCATACCCACAGAAAATAAGGCAACCCAATAGGTGAGCATGACACCATTTGTGCACTGTGCATTATGATGTTGTTATGTATTAAACTTAGCTGACGAAATATTTAAGTTAATCGACGAAATATTTTTTCGTTGGTTAAAGTAGACTTTAGTTGATAAAAAAATATTTCATCGGTCTGTTTTTTTTATTTCGTCGGCTATGATATTTATGCTGGTAGTGATTGTGCTAAAAAGAAGTTGACCGTACGTACTCCAGGAGGTGAAACATGTAGTTTCTATGGAACCAAGAGTTTGTATAAACCTGAAGGTTTAAATGTGAAACACGATTATCTGAATCTACTGGAACACCTTGTGGCTGAGGAGAAGCATCAGATAACTCTAGAAACCATACCAGTGGTAAAAGATTTCAATGATGTGTTTCCAGAAGATTTATTTGAAGTGCCTCCAGTACATGATATCGAGTTTGTGATTGAAGTATTCTCAGGTACATCACAAATTTTGATACCCGTTTACCGTATAGCACCTGCAGAGCTGAAAGAACATAAGGGGCAGATTGAGGAACTGCTAAACAAAAGATTTTATTCGCCCAAGATTCGAAGTTTCTTAGGATTGGTTAGTTATTATCGGAGATTAATAATGGACGTTTCATGGTTAGCATCACCTCTGACCAAGTTAACTCGGAAAGGAGTTAAATTCATTTGGACAAGGGAGTGTGAAGACTCATTTCAGGAATTGAAGAAACGCTTAACTACTGCTCTGGTATTGATCATCCCTAAGAGTGGAAAAGGTTTCGTGGTGTATACAGATGCCTCTTTACGAGGAGTAGGGTGTGTTATAATGCAGTTTGATAGAGTAGTTGCATACAATTCCTGGCAACTGAAAATACAAAGAAAATATCCAACACATGATTTGGAATTAGCTGCAATCGCCCATGCACTCAAACTTGGCGAGATTACCTATATGGTGAAAGATTTGAGTTGTATTCTGATCATAAGAGCTTGAAATATTTG
This sequence comes from Comarum palustre, assembly GCA_951800085.1. Classification (NCBI taxonomy): domain Eukaryota; kingdom Viridiplantae; phylum Streptophyta; class Magnoliopsida; order Rosales; family Rosaceae; genus Comarum; species Comarum palustre. The sequence goes on along the minus strand of OX637584.1, from coordinate 7,078,744 downwards.
TCTACTTAAAGAGAGCTCAATATGAGGCAACGACCTTGGATGGAATTTTTAGAAGACTATGATTTCGGATCACATTACCACCTTGGGAAAGCAAATACAGTTGCATATGCCCTTAGCCGAAAGGGAATCATGGCAAGCGTACATGTTCATAAATGGAAGATGAGTCTCTTTGTGAATACAATCTGTGTGTGGATATACATGAAAATATTGGGCGTATTTGTAACTTGCTATACGACCAGCTTTGTTGGAGAAGGTCATTGAGAAACAACGTGATGATGTTTTGTCCAAATCCATTAAAGTCTAACTTTCTTCTGGAAGTCAACATGAGGGTTAGAAGATTGTATGTACCTAAAATTTTAGAGCTCAGAAGTGAAATTTTACATGAAGTGCATTTCTCCTCATACACTATTCATCCTGGAAGTACCAAACTGTACCATGATCTTTGTCGTCAATTTTGGTGGATGGAAATGAAGAAAGATATCACACTATTTGTGTCGAGATGCCTTACTTGCCAACAAGTGAAAGTAAAGCTGTCACACCTCAGTGAAATTAAAGTATTTCGTCGGATAAAGTACATTTTAGTTACAAAATTGCACTACGGATATTTAGGTGTCCGATTGACTATTGTGATACCAATCTAGAAGCGGAACGGGCGTACGAGTAAAACTCATCGCTAATGTCATGACATATGGGCTTTTTTGGCCATAGGAGTTCGTTTAAGGTTTCAAAATGAAGTTTTTCTAAACACTTAACACACGAAAACGTTCATATCTACATCTATATGAGGTATTTTGGTCGAACCTTCAACACAACAAACTCTCACCATGATGAGACGCAACTGTCCATCTAAAAATTTTGAGACATTTACCCTTCAATGATAGGGGTCCCCATATGGATAAATAATGGTAAATAGTAGGAATGTTGTGATTCATGTCATCAAAATTCACAAACAAAAATACGACCGTCAGATATCATCAATATGTTGAAATATGTCTATGATAAAAAATTCAACTTGATCCGATAAATTTAAGGGTTTCATCCTAACGGTCAATCCCGTACGTCAAACCCCTAAATTATATTGACCGCAACTATCGGCACCGATACTTTACCGGAATTACGTAATTTTTCAACCATAGACATATTTCACCATGCGTTTGAAGTTTCTACGTAGAGTTTGTTTTTAAAACGGAACATTTACTTAAAGCTTTGTAAACAAGTTATACAACATTAGTAGACATGTTATATCAAAGTTGAGAAACAAAAATCCAACAGTCTGATATGATCATTATATCGAAATATGTCTATAGGAAAAATTCAACTTGATCCGACAACGTTAAGGGCTCGATACTTATGGTCAATCTCGTAAGTCAAACCCCTTAACGCACGGAAACGGTCATTTGACCGTCTAAATTACGTATTTTACCCAGACCTTCAACTGAAAATAGTTTCAAATCGATGAGAAGCAACCAATGGAATAAAAATTTTATGAAAAAATAACCACCAAAGATAGGGCTACCTCTAGGGAGAAAGAATGAAAAATTGCGTTAACCGCAACTATCGACACCAAGACTTTACCGGAATTACGTGATTTTTCAACCGTAGACGTATTTCACCATTCCGGTCATATCTTATTTCACGACTTTTTTTCGTTTGAAGCTTCTACGTATATGGTTTAGGGTTTTAGTCGACGAAATTAGTAAAGTTAATTCAAAATTCAAAATTTTTGGCTGAGATTTTGAACTTTTTTCGACTAAAATTTTGTACTTTAACCGATGAAATTAGGGTATTTCGTCGGCTGAAGTTCTAAATTTTATATATCTTTCATTTTTCTCCTCCTCCTCCTTCTCCTCCTTCCTCCTCCTCCTCTAACTCCTTCTCCTCCTCCTCCTCCTCTCTCTCTTCTAGTCTTCTCCTCCACCACCGGTGTAAAAACGAAAAAGAAAAAAAATTAATCAAAAATACAGAAAAATAAAAAAAATAAAATAACTATAGCCGACGAATTTTATTAAAATTTGTCGGCTAAATTTAAATAATTAAATAAAAATAAAATCAATAACTATAGTTGACGAATTTTATTAAAATTCGTCGGCTAAAGTTAAATAAATAACTATAGCAGATGAATTTTATTTAAAATTCGTCGGCAAAGTTAAATAAGTAAATAAATAAATAAATAAAAATAATAGCTATAGCCGATGAAATAAAATTTCGTCAGCTAAAGTCCAAAAATTAGTCGGCTAAAGTCAAGACTTTAAGCGACGAATTTTTTTTTTCGTCGGCTAAATAAATGACTTTAGCAGACGTTGAATAGTAATTTCGTCGGCTAAAGTCTTGACCGACGGCTTTTTCCTGACGACTTTTTAGCCGACGAAAATCTTTCATCGGCTAAAGTACTGATCCTGGCAATGTGTGTTAATGCATGTGAATGATGTGATGTATCAACTATGTAAAATAAGTTGTCAAAATAGTAATATTAGTCTTTAAAGTTGTAAATTTTCTAGTTACAATATTAGTCATCATGTGTTGTTAAAGTGGTAAAATGTGTGTTTAAAGTGGTAATTGAGTCCTTAAAGTGATAATTACAACTTTGAGGACTCATATTACAACTTTGAGGACTCAATTACCAGTTTAAGGACAAATGATGACTAATGTTGTAACTATTTTTTTTACAACTTTAAGGGCTCATATTACAACTTTAATGACTAATATTATTACTACTTTAACGACTCATTTTACAAAGTTGAAGCATCACATCATTCACATGCATTAATTCACCCTAGTCTTACCCGAAATAATAGGGTTCAAAGACATCTATACTCTTTTTCTTTTGTCAAAAAAAGTCATTACACAGTCATTTTTGAAGACAATGAAGCACGAGTGCACAATCAAACGCTAACCCCTAAAAGACATTCAGATTTGAAGATACCCTTGGTAAATGATGATACATACAGAGCCGAAGTTCCAAATTCCTTCTCCAAGAGGAGACTAAACTGTTTTAATATAGTGCAATCTTCAGCTGAGAAGTTCCAGCCTTTCTGAAACGTAACATGAATCAGCTTCTCTTTAACAAAAAGCCAGTGTTTTTGATATCATATTCATGTCTCAAAAATCATGTTGAACAAATTTGACTTAGAAATGGTCAGTCTTTAAACGTGGGGCTCTAGGCAGTTCAATCCCTCAGAATGAAGAAACTGGCTATGAGCTGTGCATGGACCTATTTTGATTTATTTTAAGAGTTGAGGATTCAAACAATTAAGAACTTCCTCCAGAACCTGTCTTCATTGTTGTATGTAATACAAGAGTACCTAGAGATTCTACAGCTTCACATAAATGGAACATTGAGTTTTTGATCTGTAGAATGCAGAATGAATCATAACACTTTCATTAAAATGATGATCGACTCCAGCTAAGGATACAACAGATCGAAGGCACTATTACACCTTCGATGGAATAGCACCTAGCAATATATGCACCCTCCAAAGAAAAGAACTTAGACGACAATGGAAACAAAAGAAAAGCCGGCAGAACCATTACGAGTACTATAGGGTTGCTCAGAAGCAGGAATGAAACCTGCTAGCTGGAGTCAAAGATAATCGATCTAGCTAACAAAAAATGAATGCTACGCAATGATCAGATTCTCCTCATGACTCAAAGAAGAGTCTGAGAATCAGATTGCATGTCAAGCACTAATGGAACAAATAAATAAAAGTACTTCTACTCAATCTCTCTAAAGCCACAAAACTGCAGGCCAAGTGCGCCCTCAAAGAACCATAGCGACCTTCTCCTGAGAAACAAAGGACAAGGGATGGGCAATCAGGGGTTCGTAGTGATCAGCTCCAGCACCACACCAACCTGTGTGATCGAGGAGATGTTCAGAGATGTAGTCTTGGAGGAAATGTGCAATAAAGAAATTCATAATGCCTGGCATTTATATTTCCAGAGGGCAGAACTTTGTTTCTTACCTGTTCCTTTCATGAAAAGAAAGAAAGGTGGTTCACAAATCCGAGTTCTTGGTCGGTGCGGAAGGAAGAAAACACAATTTTCCTCATCAACCATTGCGTCTGCTCCGTGTGCTTGAACCTGTAATTGTAAATCCAGGCAAGAAATTAACAAATTAATACTCTAGTATAAGCTCAAAACCTCAACTGTGCAGAAATCATTCAATGTACCAATTCCCTAATAAAGGTATTAAATGGCAAATTATATAGTACACACATCTACGAAAAAATTCTACTGATATTTGTACCCTAATATATACGAGGACACTACAACTTCATGGCTCAATGCAAAACATGTGATAGATTTTAAGGCAACATCGGAAAACTACTCCATGAATCTGGTTGTGAAACCTCTTAGAATATCCACATTAGACCTCTTTGAATATCAACAATGAGTAGCTAAATAGGTAGTACAATTACACCTAACAGATTCTACTGGAAAAAATAACAACCAAGGAATCATGCAATATTTTTCAGGAAGATGAGTTCCCAATAATCAATATCATGGATTGACACTGTAAAGAAAAACAGATCCAAGCCAACCGAAACTTTTTCTTACCACATATATCTCTCGCATAAACTCTGTTGCAAGGCACTCGATTGCTATATCATCTCCAAAAGCAGCGGCATGACCTTCTCTATTTTCATCGATAGTTAACAAGCCTTCCTCTGTGTATTGCAAGGTGACGATATCATATTCATCCTCCAGGGAACCAGAGATCAACATGTATTTCGCCCAAGTTGGTCCATCACTCACCGAAATACATCTCTCTTTGTAAATAGACTCCGCAGCCAGCTCCCTTCAATCAAAAGAAACCAAAAACCAAATAATATCAGTAAGCCAATCCAGTCCACATCAACTAGTGTTTCAAACATCCTAACTTTCAAGACCAACAAACACAATGCCAATCAATCTTAATGCACTCTATACAGGCATTCTTAAATCTTTGGACAAGAAATCAAATCTTCAGTTATGTTTCAATAAAGATCGAATTTTTTTTTCTGGGTTTTTCTATGAACTAATTAAAGATTGAAACTTTATGCATTGCTAATCATATTCAACAATGTAAAGAACACATATTTAGATTTCAAATCAATAAAAGAAAACACATCCAAAGAGACTATTACCTCTGCATTCCCAGCTGAAGCAGCTCGGCAATAGCAGAGTCAAGACTCACGCGCTCGTCCTTCTTCGCCAAAAGCTTGACCTCCTGAATCACATGTATCCCCCACCCGGCCTTCAGATCAGGCGCGTAGAGATGCCTTATGACGTCGTTGAAGACGTCCCTCTCCTCCTCCCCCGCAGATCCGAAGTCCTCCATGAACCTCCGCACCGTCCGCCGCCTCAGTTCCCGCGCGTCGACCTCACGCGCCGCCTTCATCGCCTTCTGCGACGCCGTGAACAAACAGTTCCCGTCGGACGATACCTCCCCGCCGTGTGAGAGCCTGAACACCACCGAGGAGCCGCCTTCCGCCACCGGATGCTTCCACAAGATGCCCTTGGCGTGCAGCCGCTGGAGGTGGCGCCTCTGTTGCTCCTCCAGGCCGACGACGGCACCCCACGCGTCTTCTTCCTCCGACGTTGACCGGTCAACGAGATCGGCGGCCTCGGTTTCGTCGTCATCCGGGAGCGGCGTCGCCTTCGGAGGCGCGTCCCGCCACGCGACGGTTGGGGAGGAGGTCTGGAATGACTCGGCGACGGTGGAGGAATCACACAGTAGCTTCCCCATTTCTCCTTTCCTCTCCCAAAAATTTCCAATCTTTTTTTTCCTTAATTTTTTCCGTTGGAGTTGCATAAGTTAACGGATAGATTTTATGGTGAGCGGGACAATGAGGACACGTGGCGGGATCGGGGTGAGAGTATGCTAACGTAAGCCGGGGAAGCACGGAGAGTGAACCTGAGGCCCTGAGCCAGTCAGCCGCATTTTATTTTCAAATTGAGAAAATGTCAAATTTAGCTAATTCTAAGTCAATTTCAATAATTCGAAAAAATGTGTCCAATTTAATACAAGGTGTCATGAGTTGTGCTCAAATGAACAAATTTTTATTAAAATTTTAAGGAAGCTATATAATTTTAGTATCATTTTACCATCATCCTTTAAACATGTTTAGAGAGAAAATACCTGACCAGAATCTCACCGGCTCCGGTCATTGGTCACCGGACTTCGGTCATCAATCGCCACTCTGGTCACCGGTCATCGAAATCTTTAAAACATCACCGAAATATCTTTAAACCTTGATGGAACCATTTTTGTACATTCGTTGGATGTTTTATTGGGTCAGTACTATTGGAAAAAAATTTTACTAAAGATAATAAACTTTATGAAGATATTTTACTAGGGGTAGTAAAATTTATAGGGGAACTTTACTGTAGGCAATAATGATCAAAATGCTTATTTCAGGGTAGTAGACTTTATAGGAACACTTTACTAGAGGTAGTAAACTTTATACAAACTTTATTATAGGTACAGGGGTAGTAAACTTTATGGAAAAACTTTACTGAAGGTAGTAAACTTTAATTTTATCCAAAATAAACCAAAACTGTGTAAATTTTTACAATTTGGTGTATGTCCATTTGTATTCTTAGGAATTATATGCATTACTAAATAGTATGAGAGATTGTCATATAATCCTTACCTTTATATAAAGGATGCATATGAGATCAATAAAACATTTCAATCCATTCTCCCATTAGACTCTATTTCTTAGCAAAGTAAGTTATAGTTTCAACACGTTATCAGCACGATTTCGCTTCTTAGTTTCATAAACTCCATGATGGTTTATGAGCTGTTGCTAATTATTTATACTCATGATCTATGAGTTCACCTATTGTTTTTGTTTTATCTAATCTTTCAATATTTGGTATATATATATATATATATATATATGTTTGTTCTTAGGACTTATATGCATAACTAAATAGTACGAGGGATTGTCATGTAATCCTTACCTTTATATAAAGGATGCATATGAGATCAATAAAACACTTCAATCCATTCTCCCATTAGACTTTATTTCTTAGCAAAGTTATAGTTTCAACGCATTATCAGCACGATTTCTCTTCTTCGTTTCATAAACTCCATAATGGTCTATAAGCTGTTGCTAATTATCTACACTCACGATCTATGAGTTCACCTATTGTTTTTGTTTGATCTAATCTTTCAATATTTGGCATGTATATGTTTGTTCTATATTACTCAATTGTGTATTTACAATTACTTATATTAGTGAGCTTGAAGTTTCACTAATAATACTCGAGCCGGAAGTTTCGAGATTATGAACCTAAAGTTCAATACTACATTCAACTTGTAGTTCTAATCATTTCTGCATAAACTTGAAGTTTTGAGCAAATATATTTGATCCATTGTTCACTTGATTCGAACCTGAAGATTCGATAGTGATTTGTATATTTTGAATCCAAAGTTCTAAAAATTGGATCCTCATACTTCTATTATTTTTCCTACAGGAAAGATGACAAATTTGGCAAAACTGGATTTTCATGCCCTTGACATCTCTGGGAACAATTATCTGTCTTGGGCATTGGATGCCGAGATGCACCTTAAAACACAAAATGTCAGGTCTGCAATCATAGAAGATGGTGATGCAACCCACAAAACAAAGCAAATGCTATGATTTTCCTCCGCCATCACCTTGATCAAGGATTGAAGGATGAATACCTGACTGTTAAGGACCATGTTGCTCTTTGGGCGGTTTTAGCTGATCGATTCTCTCATCAAAAAACAGTTGATCTCCCACGAGCAGACTATGAATGGTTGCATTTGCGCCTTCAAGATTTCAACTATGTGACATAATATAATTCAGCAATGTTTCGAATTACCTCTCAAATGAAGTTTTGTGGAGAAAACATCACAGATGATATGATGCTTGAGAAAACTTTCTCTACTTTCCATGCAAACAACAATACCGTGAAAGAGGTTTCAAGAAATATTCTAACTTCATTTCTTGTCTGCTATTGGCTGAGCAGAATAATGAGTTACTGATGAAGAATCACCAATCTCGCCCTAATGGATCAAATCCCATTCCTGAGGCAAATGATGTTTATAATGGTGGAAATGCCAATCCAGATCGGGGGAGGTATGACAATGATCGTGGTCGTGGTCATCGTGATGGTGGTCGTGGACGTCGAAATGGTACTGGCCGTAATGGGCCCAACAAGTACTTGGGGTAACGAACCAATAGAAAGATTAACAAAGGAAAATGTCTTATGAACAACGCACCAAAGAAGCATGCCAATAATGGTTGTCATAGATGTGAAAGTGATATTCACTGGGCTCGTACTTGTCGTACACCCCCGCATTTGGTGGAAATCTATCAGGCATCTCTGACAAGAAAAAATGTCGAAACAAATTTTATTGATCATAATGATCCTTGGGATACAATGGACCCAATGGATGTCGCTCCCATTGATGATAATTCAATTGACATCACTCCTCGATCTGAGTATCTCATATTTTCTTGTGGACAATGGAGGATATGACATGATTGGCGATGGAATTATAAACAACAATTAGTTGTTTTTGCTCTTGCCTATGTTTAGGCATTAATATTTTTTATGTTTTCAGTTCAATTTAATATGTTTGTTTTATCTTTAGTATTTCTTCTTAAAAGTTGATGTCGTTTTCTTATTTAGAAGTTTAATAAAATAAGTTTTTAATATGTTATGTGACTATAGCTTGTTTTTCTTATACATCACAAGATTACGTACAATTGATTCCTTAAAGTTTTGTTCGGGACATAATGATATCTAAATTGTTACGTTGTTTATAATTCTATACAATCACATATATTTAATGTCTTATTATGACAAATAAATTGTTAAGAACTATGTAACACATTTTGATTAGTAATATTTTGTTTCACATTCCTTTATATGTTTAACTTAGTTAATTTAAAGTCATTATATATATATATATATATATATATATATATAATTATGGTTCCTTGATGATGTACTTACTATCCACTATGTGCAAATAATTTTTTTCAAGTCATAAATCTGACAATTGTATGTACCACTTAATAAGCTTAATGAGTGTCATTTTGTTATTATACATAATGGTTATTTATATGCAATCTGTTACATAAACATATATAGTTTATCATGCATATAATAATAGTCATTGTATTATTATATTTAACTAGCTCACAATAATACAATCTATTGTTGCTTATATCTTTTTATTTTATCTGTGAAGGTATAAACATGGATCATAGACACACTCAACTTGAAAATGAAGAAGATATTTGTCTTGCTGACAGTGGCACCACTCATATGATTCTCCGTGATTGAAAAATATTTCTCCATATTAGTACCTTCTAAAACTATTGTGACTCCCATATCTGGTACTGTCGATTTGGTTGAAGGCTTCGAAAGAGCCCACATTAGTCTTCTAAATGGAACTCTATTGTCCATTAAAGAGGCTTTGTACTCACCTAGATCCAGAAGAAATTTACTAAGTTTCAAAGATATTCGTTTAAATGGATTCCACATCGAGACCACAAATGACATAAATGTAGAATATCTTTGCATTACTTCCAATGCCAGCGGCCAAAGGCACGTATTGGAAAGGGTGGTTGGTTTATCGTCTGGTTTATATCACACAACCATCAAGTCTGTTGAGACATACTACTTCATGAACCAGAAGTTCAGGGCAACAATACTTTTATGCTTTAGCATGACCGTTTAGGTCACCCCGGTTCTATTATGATGCGTGGAATAATTACAAATTCAAATGGTCATCCACTATTGACCAAAAATATCATTTTGCCCAGAGACAACTCTTGTCAAGCTTGTTCGAATTCTCAAGGAAAGTTGGTTATTAGACCATCTTATACAAAGGTTGACACTGACTCCCGGCCCCATCGTTTTTGCAAAGAATTCAAGGGGATATTTGTGGTCTGATTCACCCATCTTACGGGCTATATCAGTATTTTATGGTTTTGGTTGACGCATCGACTAGATGGTCAAATGTGTGCCTTTTGTCCACCCTTAATATGGCGTTTGCCAAACTTTTTGCTCAAACAATTAAGTTACGAGCATAATTCCCAGATAATCTCATTCAGTCAATAAGATTAGATAATGCATGTGAATTTACATCTCAAATTTTTTTATGATTATTGCATGTCTTTGGGAATTGAAATTGAACATTCAGCTCCACATGTTCATACACAAAATGGTTTGGTTGAGGCTTTCATAAAACGCCTGCAGACAATTGCATGCACCTTACTTATGAAAACAAAGTTGCCTGAATATGGTGGGGACATGCTATTTTGCATGCAGTAGCATTAATTCGTTTGAGGCCCATAGACAAAAATCAATATTCCTCATCCCAACTTGCTACTGGGAGGCAGCTCAATATCTCCCATTTACGGATTTTTAGTTGTGTCACTTATGTGCCTATTAAACCGCCAAAACGTTTAAAAATGGGCCATCAACGATGATTGAAAATCTATGTTGGATTCAAGTCACCATCAATTATTCGATATCTTGAACCCTTGACGGGTGATCAATTTCGTGCAAGGTTTGTAGATTGTCATTTTGATGAGACAATATTCCCACTGTTAGGGGGGATAAAAAAGTTCTTGAAGAACGTCATGAATTATCGTGAGTGGTGTCTACATTGTCTCATCTTGATCCTCGTACTAAAAAAAGTGAAAATGAAGTACGAAGAATTATGCATCTTCAAAACATTGTTAATTCAATGTCTGACGCATTCACCGACACTGCAAAAGTAGTAAGGTCACATATCCCAGTAGCTAATACTCTTGCACGAATTGATGTCCCGATTGGACAAAGTAATATGGAAGAAAATGAGCAATCTAATGCACGTATGAAGCGTGGCATACCTATAGGTTCAAAAGATTCAATTTCTAGAAAGAGAAAAACAAAGACACATTTGAATCCTGATAACATCGCTTCTGAAAATACTGTTGGGCAAGACGTCAACGTCCGATCCACAATTCATTATTCTATAGATACAAGCCCTAGAAGAGACACATGTACCTGAAAATATGGAAATTTCCATAAATTATGTGTACACTAATGAATTCTGAAATTGTAGAGAAATGGTCACATATGATGTATTTTCATTCGCTGCAACTACTGAAATAATAAAAAGCGATGATACTGAACCTCGGTATGTTGATGAATGTCGACAGAGATATGATTGGCTCAAATGAAAAAATGCAATCCATGAAGAGTTAAACTCTCTAGAAAAGCGCAGTGTTTTTGGACCCATTGTCCAAACACCACCTAATGTGAAACCGGTTGAATATAAATAGGTATTTGTTAGAAAGCGCAATGAGAAAAATGAGGTTGCAAGATACAAATCGTGACTTGTTGTGCAAGGTTTTTCACAAAAGCCTGGGATAGATTCTGATGAAACATATTCTCCTATAATAGAAGTCATAACATTTCGTTATCTAATAAGTTTGGTAGTTTCTAAGAAACTTGATATGCAACTTATGGATGTTGTGATGTCATACTTATACGGAGAATTAGATACTGATATATACATGAAAGTACCAGAAGGACTACAGTTGCCTGAAGCAACCACAAAACAATGTGGCATGTACTCGATTAAGTTGATCGAGACGATCCTTATATGGATTAAAGTAATCTGGAATGATGTGGTACAACCGTCTAAGTAAATATCTGCTAAAGGAAGGGTATGTAAATGATCTGATATGCCCTTGTGTTTTTATTAAAAAATCAAATTTTGGTTTTGTCATTGTAGTAGTATATGTCGATGACATGAATTTGATTGGAAGTCATGAAGAGCTTTTACAGACGGCTGAATATTTAAAGAAAGAATTTGAAATGAAGGATCTTAGATAAACAAAATATTGTCTTGGCCTGCAGATTGAGCATTTGGCTAATGGAATTTTAGTCCATCAATCAACTTATGTTGAAAAGATCTTAAAACGTTTTGGGGTGGATACAGCTCACTCACTCAGAACACCGTTGGTTCTTTGGTCTCTTGATATTCATAAGGACCCATTTCGTCCAAGACAAGATGATGAAGATATTCTTGTCCCAAAAGTACCATACATGAGTGTTATACTCTTTTAGCATAATGCATTAGACTAGACATTGTATTTGCAGTCAATGTGTTAGCAAGATATAGCTCTGCACCAACTATACGCCATTGGAAAGGTGTAAAAGATATTTTACATTACCTTCGTGATACAACTTATATGAGTTTGTTTTATACAAACACATATGTACATGGTCCAAGCATTATTGGATATGCTGATGCATGATACCTCTCTGTTCCCTATTTCAGATTTAAGAACTCTGATAGTTGCCTTAACCCGATGCCTCTGGTTAACTTCCGAAAAGTACACTTTGGTTGAGATTTGATAAAGAGGTCAGCCAAGTTCTTATCAAATCGAATTTGTTGAACATCGATTTGTTGAGTCTTTTGAAGCTCATGAGCGTGGAAAAAGTTAGGTGCTATATGTTTGATTTGTCCCCCTTGATGAACCCTCCTTTAATCTGAGCAATACAAGCCGCATGAACCCTCCTTTAATCTGAGCAATACAAGCCGCATTATCTTCTAATATAGTTGTTGGATTGTTAGTTATGGAATGAAATGAAGGTTACATGTCCTCCGGATGTGGTGAATCACAGATCTCAGCCAATAACATTCTTTGCTAGCTTCATATAAGCCCATCAACCCTGAGTGATTCGATAAAACTGTCACTAGAGTTTGTTTTGTTGACATCCATGAAATCGCAGTCTCTCCACAAGTAAAAATATATCCTATTTGTGAGTAGGCTTTACTATCATAGGGAGTTTATTATATCTCACTGCCAGCAGACCAGATATCTCAGCAGACCAGATATCCGAAGCCATGTCCCGGATCGACACTTCGGATCTCAGCGTTGGGGCGAGGATCATGGGCACAACATTCCCACCGTGAGGAAATAACTTATACTATTGGGGTCTAGGAAAGAAGGGCGAGGGGGTACTGAAGATCACTCCCGGATTTCAGAAAAAATGAGCCTCGACCAGCAGCAGAAGTTCAGATATTACGGGAACAGCTTGAAGCAGAAGTTCAGATATTACGGGAACAGCAAGCCGCCCAGACAGCATATACTGCCGCTTTACAGGAGTATAATGCAGTAGTATATGCCACCCAACAGGCACAGCAGCAGCAGATGTTCTAGTACATGCAAGATTTTTCAGCTGCACAGCTTCACGGACTTCCGCTTCCGCCCATGCCCACGCCTATTCCCTTACCTCAACCGCCGCAACCTCCCTAGCAACCTCATCCTGGCGCGGATATTGATTTAGACGATATCGACTTTATTTAATTTTTTAGGTTTATGAACAATTATTTATTTAGTTTTTTAGGTTTATGAACAATTTATAAATTCAAAATTTAATGCAAAATGTTTATGTTACTTTTGATGGTGTTTGTTGTTGGTTATCAAATTGGTTGTGTAATTTGCAGCTTGCTTGGATGGTAATTTAGAAATTTTGTAGTTTTTTTTAGTATAAAAAGTACTATAGCCGACGAAATTGACCATAATTCGTCGGCTATAGTATTTTTTTTCAACGTTTAGCCGACGAACTTTACCATATTTCGTCGGCTAAAGTTGTAGTTAAGCCGACGAAATGTACAATATTTCGTCGGCCAAAGTCTTATGCTTAAACCAACGAAATATTAATATTTTGTCGGCTAAAGTAAGAGTTTGGCCGACGAATTTTTTGAAATTATGTCGTCGGCTAAGTGTAACACTTAGCCGACGACGGATTTTATTTCTTCGGCTAAGAGCTTAGCCGACGAATTGGTGAAGCAGGCCGACAAAAAAATTTCGTCGGCTAAAGTGCTTATCCTGGTAGTGGAATCCTTGTTATATTTTGAGAGATAGAGATTATTTAGGAAAATTTGAAGCAAGATGTGATCGTGGAATTTTCCTAGGTTATTCTTTAAACTAGAGCTTATAGAGTTTATAACAAAGACACCAAAAACATCATGGAATCTATAAATGTTACGGTGGATGATAATTTTGATAGACTGGCAAGCTTTTTGGAAACAGAAGCTGCAAAGACTTATAGTCCTCCTGAGTTGTTTCCACAGGATGGGGATGAAGAAGCTGAGCTTGAAACGAATGATAAAAATCTTCAACAAGGTCCAATAGTCATAACAGATTACAAACAAGTGCAAAAAGATCATTCCAAGGATGATCTCATTGGTAGCATAGATGGAGGAATCAAAACAAGAAGACAAGTGTCCTCTGAAAAGGTAGGAACGAGCAATGCACTGGTATGTTTTCTGAAACTCAATCAGAAGGAGGTAAACCTAATAACACACTTTGGTTTTATTTCTCTTATTGAACCTAAAAATGTGAAAGATGTACTTGCAGATGATGAATGGATAAAGGTCATGCAAGAAGAGCTGAATCAATTCACCAGAAATCAGGTGTGGGATCTTGTTCCTAGACCATTAGAAGGAAATGTAGTGGGAATAAACTGGATATTCAATAACAAAAGTGATGAGTTTGGACATATGAGTTTGATACTTCAGATGAACCACAAGGATGAGGTTCACGTCCTGGTCGCTCTCTTAATCACCCCAGAAATAGGGAATCTAGGGAACAAGTCTCATGACTGATTACTTCATCAAGCGCCCTATCTTTAGGGCAGAAGAATTTCGTCGGAGGTACCGAATGCACACCCATGTGTTCAACCAAATCACAACGAAGCTCTGTAACCACGACACTTACTAGCATCAAAAGGCTGATGCTGTTGGAAAACTAGGGTTGCTGTTCCAACAAAAGATGACAGTTACCCTTCAAATGTTGGCGTATGGTGTAGCTGCTGATCAGTGTGTCGAGATATGCAGGATGAGTGAATCAACTACACTAGGGTGCATGAAGAAGTTTTGGCAACAGGTGGAACATCATTTTGGTGGAGAGTATCTTCGTGCCCCAACACAGCGAGACCTCCAAAGGCTTCTTTCTAGGGCCGATGAACGAGGCTTTCCAGGAATGATCGGAAGCATTGATTGCATGCATTGGGAGTGGAAGAATTGTCCAACATGATGGCATGGAGCTTCTAGTGGTCGGAAGGCTCGTCCTACCGTCATACTTGAGGTCGTGGCCTCGCATGACACGTGGGTGTGACACTCTTTCTTTGGTGTTTCAGGAGCTCAAAATGATATCAACGTCCTTGATCAATCACCGATCTATGAAGGGCTCATAGCCAGAAACACCCCGACTGTGACGTTTTATGTTAACGGAAGGAGGTATAACAATGCTTATTATCTGGCTGACGGAATATATCCAATGTACTCTACATTTATTAAAACTATTCCCAATCCTGAATCCTAAGCACAAAAACTATTTGCAAAGAAACAAGAAGCGTACCGCAAAGATGTAGAGAGGTGTTTCGGCATCCTGCAATCTCGTTGGGCGATCATTCGTCATTGAGCTAGGTCACACAAGAGGTCGACACTGAGAAACATAATGATCTCTTGTATTATACTGCATAACATGATTGTGGAGGATGAATTTGTGGAAAACAAATTTTTCGAGCCAGAAGAAGAAGATCTACTAAACCCACTAGCTGTAAGAGTTTATGATTGGCCGGTGGATCAGCAGGGGGTTTAAATTCCTTTTTTACCAGTAGAAAGAGATGGACGAAACCAACATGCATTTTGGGACCGTATTGACCATCTCGAGTCAGCTTATATCCACAACATTCTTCAAAATGATTTAGTAGAGCACAATTAGGCTTTGGAAGCCAACCAACAATAATCAATTGTGGATTTAATTTGGTATTGTATTTTTTATCTTGTATTGTATTTTTATCATGTGTTGTATTTTAATTTGGTATTGTATTTTTATCTTGTGTTGTTTTATTTTGTATAAAATTATCTTGAAAATGAGACAAATAAATTTTTCATATATAATAACTTGAAATGGAGGAACATAAAATAACGGAAAAATATTACAACATAATATCACTCTTCATCAAAGTGAACATAATAATCATCACTAGTGCTACTACTCTCATTCATTTTTCTCATGATCTCTGCTTTCCTCTTTGTGTGCCACGTCAACTTTCTCGGAGTCGTGATACTCCTATCCATTGTCATAATTTTGGTTTCTTCTAACAACTCCAAATGAGAATCATGTCTGGCCAACCTTGCTTTCTTTTGTTTTTCAAGTTCTAAGCTCTCCTTAGCCAACCGAATGCTCTCCTCATCTCTTCTCATACTAGCCTCCATAAATGTCTTTTGATTACATTGCATACTACTAAAAATCGCTAAAAATAACTCTTCTTTCTCGGTCATACCTTTTTTCCTTTCTTCTTTACTTGCTTTGCCGCTTTTATTCCCATAGGTCTAACCAGACTCGTAAGACGAGGTCTCTCTTGGTTTGGTGGCGGAATTGTGTGTTCTTCATCATCATCCAAGTCAATATGCCCATTTAAGTCGATATGCTCATTGTGTCATAGAGATCGGGGGATGAAAAATTTCGGTTAAACGGAGAAGGAGTACTACTCGCAACCGTCACGAAATGAGGATGATTCTTTAACACTTCATAACAATCTTTCTTATCAAATTCCTTTTTAAAATCATTGTAATATAATGATTGAGCTTGAGTTTCCTACAACACACAAAAAACAATATATATCACATATATGCAAATTAAATTTCAACAAACAATTTAAAATTAAGAAAAAAAATGACGAAATACATTTATTGATGATGCAAACTATTAATTGAAATATTTAATGTATGACAAAATACATTTATTGATGATACATGAAAAAACTTAAAAATAGACGTACCTCATCAACCAAATTCGTCCCACTAGCCGCACGAGTACTTGCTTTTGTTACACAACTATGTCACTTCTTAATCATTTTTTTCAAACGCGGAAAACGTGATTCGAACGTCATTTTAGAACGGGGTCTTTGGGGAGGATCGTTGGGAATGCTACACCAATTCTTGGCGTAATCGTCATAGACTTTCTGCCACAAATTACCTTTGGCTTGATATCGGCCGGTGATGTTGTCAATGGATTGTTGTCCCCAAGAAACATATAGTTACAAGTCTTCGAAGGAAAGCCAATTAGACATAGAAATTAGGAAAGAAATTGGGAAATTAATATATGAGGAAAATGGAGGAAAAGAAATGAGAAATGGTGTAAATTGTGAAGAATAGAGTTAGGGTATATATAGGAAGAATTCGACCGTTTTAGAATAGGAGCGTTTGAAAATTAAATCAGACCGTTTGGCGTTAGACCAGCAGCTGCCACGTGGTAGCCTCTGGTTGGTCAACGGAAAACGGCCTTTCGGCCACTTTTTTTTAAGTTTTACACGCGGCGTAATAAAAAAAACAGCCGAGCGCCCACGTGTGTAGGGCCCATACTCCCACCAACCCAGTATCTCCGACAGTCAGTCTCTGCCTGCCTGCGTTTTTGGCAGGTCCCGCGTCAATTTTCTCCCCTCTCCTTCCCCGTTGCATCAACTCTTCTCCGGCTATCCTTCAATGAAGCTGCCTAACTGAGTGACTGCCCCTCTCGGGTGCAATTGCTCTTAGTTTTAATTAGTTCAAACCTGTAGAGGTCTTTGTCTTGGTGTTTGCACCTATTTTTTACACGTCGCCCTATGTGGCTGAAGCCATTAGTTGCAAGAGGATTATAAAATTTAATAATAATTATTGAGATTCATCGAGATTCATTATTTGGTATTAACACTAATATATCAAATATTAGAGCAATGACAATATATGACAACAAATTAACATTATTGGCTAATTGAATTACATTCCCTTAATTACCAAATCAAGAAGAATTAAGCCAAAATAGCTAGAACTTATGGGAATTTATTCGGCCATTAAGACCAAAATTCATTGAATTTGATTGTTATCTCTTTCCTTAAATTTATTGTTTGTAACTATATATATATATATATATATATATATATATATACCGTCAGTGTCATTGTAAAAGCAGGTCCTCGACCGAAACAACACTTCAATAAAATTTTATCGCTTATTTTATGTTCTGCAATTTAGTTCCAGGCAATTTATTTTTCACATCTTTTAACTTCATGAAACTTTAATTCCTTACAATTTACTCTTTTACGTCTTTAAATTTCATGCATTTCTATTTATCGCTATTACTTTCCACTCATTAATTTAAGCATCTTTACGTTTCATGCAATTTAAATTCCCGCTCTTTTATTGTTTTCAGTTTAATTCTCACAAATTTATTCTAAAAATCACAATAAAAGAGGAGCAATATTAGTGAAAACGCCGAAAGTGCTTGCAACAAAGGCAAAAGAACCTAAAGATCGAGACAGTTCCTTCCTCGCCCTACAATCGCTTGGAAAACCTCGCTTGGCCAACATACCATGAGTTGGCACACTCGCGCAAATCAGAATGACCATTGTTCTTCAAGTCCCTCGGCTTCTTTTTCCGACCGAGACGATTTTTTGAGGCAAACACTTGGCCTCAAGCTCCTTGCTCAAATCAACCACGTCTAGATTCTCTTGAGGGTATGGTTCCCATGGAATTGGTGCTCTTACAAACACAAAGGCATGATTTACCATGAAAATCACATAGGTCATATTAGGTGCTATGCGTTCCTCACGGATGATGCAATTAATAGTTGTTTTTCCGTAAATTTGAATGAGTTCAAACCATCCTTTCACTATCAGTTCCTTCTTCTCCACATCCAGAAAGCTCAACTGCTTCGACTCATGAGACTAGAATAGTTCAATTTCATCAAAAAGTTAAAATCAAAGGATGTACAAAAGCATCTTAATTAGAATTGACCTCATTCTAAAATATACATGTTTGTACGTATGTACTGGTCCTGTTATTTGGTCGGCTCAGATCGATAATGGGTATTACCAGCTTCAAAACCAAAGCTTTCGGTATTGAAATGTGACTACCAATTACCAACCAAAAACATTCGGTATGTTATAAGCCTTACCAAATTCAGATTTCAGTTTTTGTTATTACCAAAACTTTACAACAATATATTTTTGAAATATAATGGAACAATACAAAAATCTAACATTAAATATCACATATGTAGTTATATTAAAGGGTATGGTTACATATATATACAGAAGATAGTCATTTCAATACACAACAACAAATTTTTGTGCAATCCTACTGTACAAATTACGAAAATTATTGGATTTATAACGTGTTTACTAATGTACATGTGGTATAACTTGTTTAATAGATTATATACAAGTGTCCCTCTTTATGAGCCGTGCCAACCAACTATACAACGGAAGCAAAATTTTCAAAAAACTTGTGAAATTAGATGTTATTGTTATAGTGATATATAACTAGGGTTGAAAAGTCACATATTTTCGGTAATATTTGCCCCGACAAGACAACTCTATTTATGTTTATGCTCTCTTAGAAGGAGCTATATCGTCAACAGGTAAATATCCTCAAATTTATATGGATAGTTATATCTCATTTATGTGAGAATGTGTTGGCAGAAAATTTGAACAAAAATAGGTCATAAAGGGGTAGGTAAAAGCGTTTTCATGCGATTAAGTAACTTTGAATTACGGTTGACCACTTTAATCGAGCCTCAAATATTACAGAATATAGTTGAATTTTCTACCAGTCATATTTAACAATAATTATCATATCAGATAATCGAATTTCTATTTTGTGAACTTTGGTCATTGTAATCATCATGTGTGTTCTAATGTGGTATAACTTATTTAGTAGGTTAGATGCAAGTGTATATCTTTATGAATCAACTATACAGAGGAAGTATATTTTTTTTGAAAATCTTGTGAAAGAGGATGTGATCAGTATAGTGAAATACGGCTAGATTTTGAAATTGCATTTACGTATATGCTTCTTTATGAAAAACTCTATCGCTGGGGTAAATTATCTCAAAATATTACATGGGTAGTTGCATCTCATCTATATGAGTACGTGTGTGTGTCTAGAAGAATATGTCAAAAATGGATATGTTGAAGCGTTTTCGTGTAATAAGTGACGTTGAATTACGGTTGATTACTTGAATCAAGATCTAAAATTTATTGAAAATAGGTGAATTTTATACCGTATCCATATTTAACTATACTAATTACATCAAACTGTCGAATTCTCATTTTGTAAATGTTAGTCATCAAAACTACAACGTTACTTGTTTGGTAGGTTATATGTAACCCTATATATATACAGGCCGAATGTGAAATGGACATCAACACTCGGCTTAAACTGGGGACGTACCTCCGTTCTCCTCCGTCCGGCGCTGATGACAGCTCTCTTCCATCCGAGAGGACACCAACAACATCCCAGCAGCATCTCCGGCATCCCATCAGCAACCTCCATCCAAAACTTCAGACAAGGTGGTCTCGCCGGTAAACTGGAATTTGGCGGACTCGCAGGGAAGAGAAAGTGATCGGGGACACCTCTGGTGTCCGTTGGTGTTCTCTCGGGTGGAGGAGAACCGTTGCCGGCGTCGGACGAAAAAAAACAAGGGGACATCCACAGTTTAAGTTGAGAGCGGACGTCCGCCTCACATCATCTCTTTATATATATATATATAGACCTATGTGTGTATTTACAAATATATATAGTTAAATAGTTAGTATTTTAATAAATTCGGTATTTATCAAAAATCAAATCAATTTTTTTCTATACTTTTGTGTACCAAAGCACAAATCTCCGATCGGTTTTCGATTCGTTCATTATTTACAGCCCTACTACGTATCTTTCACTTCCTTGCATTCTCATGTATTCTGCATGTTGAGATTCGATATGGTACACACCCTAACATGTAGACACGTAACCTGAAACACAAAAGGAGACAACCAATTCATATGTTTCGAGTCAGTAGAAAACTTTTAGCTATAAAGCCTGAATATGATGTGTGTGTGAGGTCCTACTCCAACTGCCACTTACCGCACCTCTGTGGTACCAATGGATCCAGATCGTCATCTCATCGACAGTCTTTTCTCTTTTTAACCACTTCGAGACCCTAAACTTCAAAGGGTTTAACAACTTCCGAAAGTTTTGTGTGTTTAACTTCAAAGGGTTTAGCTCTTAGAATGTGATCTTGACATTGTGGAACTAGGATAGATATATTTAAAATTTACTAAATTTGACCTGAATCCTTAAGATTAGGTTGACTTAAATCCACAAGTCAGGTTTTATTCTTGAATCCACCACGATTAAGGTAAACTCAAAAAGTTTTATAAAGATAAAATATATCAAATACAACTGATAGAGACTCTTTATATAGGTGCAAAAAACTCTAGGGCTACTAACAACAAAATCTAAAAGTCTATGGATTAAAAGAAATTTGAACCCAAGACAAACTAATAAAAATAAATCTTGAAAATAAGTAAATCAGACTTTTAGAGCCTTAAACGAACTCTGATGACCTAAAAACCCATATGTCGTGGCAAATCAATGAGTTTGATTCGTAGGACCTTTTTGCTTGATATTATAATGGTCAATCGGACACAGAACATCAAATCTGCACTATAGTGGGTTTGGACTTGCCACGATCAAGTTGTTCTTCGATTTCCTTGTCATCTATTCTACATCACATCTCTCTTTAACCACTTTCCAACCCTAAGATTCAAAAGGTTTAACCACTTCTGAAAGTTTTCTCTCTTTAAAATCTTGAAAGGGTTTAGCCATCTCCGGAATTGTTCTCTCTTTTAACCACTTTCGGACCCTAACGAACTGAGAAAGTTTACTCTCTTTAACAACTTCAAAGAGTTTAACCACTCCGGAGGCCTTTTCTTTTCAACCACTTGACTATAATCAACGCCTTTATGATGATTCAAAGGTACTCGATCGATCTATCTTCAACTTTGTGCGTGCCTCTTTCTCTCTTCACCTGAGTTCTCTTGATCGAATTTCTGCACGAAAAAAAAGTTTTAGCCCTAGCATATGAGATATAAGCTAGGTTAGATAAAATAATAACTTAATTTTTATGTTTACTATTTTATAACAGACATGCAAATAAAATAGTTCGATCTGATCGACTGCGCCCGATTGATTCTGATCAAAACGGCAAGACTCGTCTGGACAAGTGTTGAAGCAACATCTCCTCCGCGTGGCTTGAGAGCCAAGTGTAAACCCTCGCAGCAATCCACGTTCATGACATAGATTAATATACACGTAACACTTTCGTCACCCGCTCCTTGTGTTTTGAATTAGTCTAGCCCCCCCATGACTCGTCTTCTTCTTCGGAAGCTCTGGTTTTGGTTTTGAAAGAATCATCATTTACTTACTTTCTTCCTCACATCTTCATCTGTAAGGTCTCTCTCTAACCTTATTCGGTTCTTGATCTTTGTTTGCATGCCAAGTGTTATACATGCATGAATTAGCTTTACCTTGAGATCATGCTTCTGCTCATATCATGATGAATGAATCATGGTACTACTTCAGGATACACCGAATGTCAGAAGAATGGTGATTATAGTTTAGTTTTAAATCCAAGTTGAATTTCCATTCTTTACCGATTGCTATGTTAATGAAATTTGTTCTCTTTGCTACATCTTAACGTTGATCTATATATTGCACTTGTCATTTGGTCACAGTTGCATTTTTAGATGTTAAGATTTCTTGATTGTTTCTGGTTGATAACTTATACATAGAGATAAAGTAATGGTTGCATTTTAAGATGTTAAGCTTTCTAAGAAGAATACTGATCGATTGGTTCTTTCCTATCCAGCTTTATATAGCTGCTTAATTAGTTACCAAGATTTATAAGGAACAATGTCTGGCGTATCGGTCGCTGTGGCTCCTAGGTCGGAGCCTGATAAAACCACAACTGCTGGACCAAAAGACCAACAAAAGCCGCAACGTCTACTGCACCAACAGCAGCAGCAGCCGGCTGTAGGAGGTGTCATGGGGTCATTGCGCGTAATCGAGCTCCAGCTCGTGGCATTCATCATGGTGTTCTCAGCCAGTGGCCTCGTCCCGCTCCTTGATTTGATATTCCCTGTTTTTGCTTCTGCATATCTCTTAGTTTTGTCACGCTTGGCCTTCCCATCACATGGTCACGTCTCTTCTGGCTCTCAAGAGATTTTCCAAGGAAGCAAATTCTTCAGGATGTATGTGATTGCTGGAACTACGGTTGGACTGTTCTTGCCTCTTGCTTATGTGTTGGGTGGTTTTGCAAGGGGTGATGAGCACGCTGTGCGCTCAGCAACACCTCACTTGTTCTTGCTCTCCTTTCAGATTCTGACTGAAAATGTCATAAGCGGGTTATCACTGTTTTCGCCACCAGTTAGAGCGCTTGTTCCATTGCTTTACACAGTTAGAAGAATCTTCGTCATCCTTGATTGGGTGAATGATGTCTGGCTTAACAAGACTCTTCCTGCAAATGCACATGTCAAGGTACTTAATCCCATAGTACCTACATTTAGTTGTTGCTACTTGATGATTCTTCTTTTGGTCTCTGGCTAGCTACTTAATCCGGCATGTTATAATGTTGGCTGTATAAAAAAATTGGAGATTTAAAATGTTCCCACCTTTAAGATTTTTAGAGTAAGTTCTGCTAAAAGAGGTCTTGTGAGATGTTTTGAGTTGTTTTCATGTTTGTTGTGTTTTGGAATCTAACAAAATTCTAATAAAAAAGTACGAGTAATATCATCTGATGTGTGATATTGTTATACTTGTGTACGGTTCTAAAAAGATGTCAGCTGTGTTTTGAACTAACTATTATAATGGTTGCAGGATGTTGCATGGTTTTGGTTTGGGAGGACCTTGGCTGTGGCCAACTTCTCATACTTCGCTGTCAATTTGTTTGGGTTTTTGATTCCTCGGTTTCTTCCGAGGGCCTTTGAGAAGTACATACGGGAGGGGGATGAAGTTCACTCCAAGACTGCAGAGGACAAGCGCTCAGCAGCGCTAAATAAATCGGGGTCAGCTCCAGCGGATAAGAAGGCTGACTGATTTCTTGCTTACTCGGTCTTTTTGGTAATACATTTATGTTTGTAGAGCCTACCCTCTCTCACTTCTCACTTGGACCTCAAGACATTCTCTGTTTAAACTTTGTCGTTCCCTTCACTGGTTTGTTCTATTGCTTCATGCACGGAATCATGAATTTATGTGTTTTGCTTTGTGTAACTTCTGCTTGCTTTTTCCCACCTGATTTAAAGGGAAGCTCTTGTAATTTTGTTGAAGCAGTCAATAACAGAATATGCTCCAAACGCTCACTATGGTTTAAGCTCTTCGAGGTAGCCTAACTACTAAATCAACGATGGGGTTGATATTGTTCAACTATCCTACACAGGTCCTGATGATCAGGATAAAATCTAGTGTCAGTCATGTGTGGTCCTTTTCCAAGTGAAAACATCTGGTTTTGTCCGCTTTGTTAAGCTCAAACGCTCACTATGGTTTAAGCTCTTCGACTCCATGCAAACAGCCGGTGGCAATGCGCTTCTTCCTTTGGATCCCTTTCAGGTCTGTCGACGAGAGCTAGTATGCGAGGCTTTGATACTGGTGTAAATGGACAAGCGTAAGGAGCGAGTAACAAGGTTTTATGTTGTGTGGAGGTGCACCATCATGCTTCTGTGGACGGATGAGTGACAATGAAGAGTGAATTCCTTGTGGGAAGATCTAGCATCCCATGTAACTTGTGTATATTAGGCAAACGTTCAGAAGGTTCTACTAAGAACTTCTAAAGGTAAAGGGTCAGTGGGCGTATATAAGGCAAGGTTTTTGAGTTACTCAGTTTCTTCGAATCGCCAGTTGAATGCCAAAACAGGTTGCTTAACATCAAGTTATGGACCACTGAACTGTAGAGGTTGATTTAGCATCAGTAGGCTATGCCAATGTTTCCTATTTAGATTGGAGGATGGACAAAGCTGTTTGAACAGATAATATGAGATCTGGTTTCTTCAACAGCAACGCAAATACTTGATCATCAGTAGAAATTTAACAAAAGAAAACCTTGTATAAGGTTGACGTATATAAAGTATGAAAACTGGGACAACAGCGAGCTAAAGCTCTAACTGTAGCAACCTTGCATTTTAATATCAAACAAGGTCCTTGTATAGGGCATTGTATAGTTCAAACTTTAGGATAACAATAAGTTTAGGATGACCTCTAGCCTCAACTGTGGCAACCCTTAATATTTGATACGATGTCCTTGTATAGGACCTTGTATATTATGATTATGAACACTAGGATGACAGAACTTATTGAGTATTGTCTAAATGGGAATTGAAATTGCACTCTATTTTAGTTTTTACACACCATATTTTGTTTCTTCCTCTCTTGGTGACTTGAATCTTGTCTTTACTAACATGTATTGTTGTTTTATAACTAAAACAAAATGAGTGTGGATCATAAGATAGATGTTGAGTGCACATTTCATCTCGAACATAAGATATGAATAAAGCAAATACATGAGTAGTGCACTTTGAACACAATAGATGAGTAAACCAATAAGAGTTCGAAATAACAAATAATGGAAACTGCTTACCAAATGCATAATCATACTCTGTGCAACTCTGTGGAGTCCCACATCTTCTAGGACTCCCCATCCAACAAAACCAAATGGTTTTTTCTGGATGCAAGGCAAAGCCAGTACTTGGGATCAGTTTCAGGAAATGACAGACTATGAGTTAGACTAATCATCCCTATTTAACATCAGCAGAAGTCCCATCTGACCTTTTTGCCAAATCATCAGTAGATATCTTTGTGGTCTTTTGCTTAGCTATGGCTTGGGCTCCCTGCTCATACCATCATATAAGTCAAAATCCAGAGTAACCAAACAAACATTGAAATGAGGATAAATTCCAGACACGAAGTGGAAATACTAACAGTAAATTATGAGCCTATATCTGGAACAACTGCTGAGATCCCTAAAAAGGAAAGTGTTCCAACTAGGTATGCTTTACTCCAAAGGGTCAAACTACGCATTGCATGACATGAGTGAGCTTGGCTTGTCTTAAGGAAATTGGTACAGCATCAAAATGTCCAATGTTCCCACCTTGGTTCCCCATGCTACATTTGTCTAAGTTCAAAACAGATGCACTCGAATTCTCATTATACTTGCTCCTCTTAGTAGGAGGTTCTGTCTCTCCAGTAACTGTTGTTCCGTCAAATATGATTTCCAGTTTGTCAGTGAGCTGAAGTTCCTTGTATCTGAAAGGTGCAGCTTCAGGGTTTCTCTCCAAGTAGTTGGCCCAAACTTCTTCAGTTGCACGAAATTTTTTCGTGTTTGGATCCCATCCCATGGTACTTGTTCCAATTAGCTTAGACCAGACTCTCCATTGTTCCTTTGTGATATCCCAATGATTTTTCAACTGTAACCTATTATAACCAAGGACTGTTCTTTGTTAAAAGGATTCGACAATAGTCTTCCAAGCATCCCTGGTGAAATGTGTCCTAGGCTAATTACCCTTTAATGTTTCTTCTACACAGATCCAGAAATGCTCTGTGGAATGCAGGTGTCCTTTGCCTTAGTCTGGGATGAGCTAGATAGACTATGTTCACTAGCAATTGCTCTATGGTTTCTTAAATCAGACTGAACCATTTCCGCACTCCTTACAGGTAGAATGGCATGAAAATCATGCTCAGCTTCAACAGCAAGGAGATGTTTCATATTACTTTCCGCAACTAGCTTAATCCACACTTTCCACTGCTTCTTTGTAAAATCCCAGTGATTCTTCAACTGTTTCTTAGCCTCACACCAGTCTTTTCATAGAACGATTCCTCGATATTAATCCAACCCTCATTAAAATGTGTCCCTGGCCTATTCTCTTTCGAAACCTCATCTAGACAAAGATCAAAGAATAATTTGCGGTACGCAGGCGACCAAGTAGCTTTCTGGGTTGATGAGCCAACCATCCCTTACTCTATCTCCAATTGTTCTGCGATTAAAGGGGTGGCTAGAAATAAGTACTTCAGAGCAGGAATACATAAACAAATGTCAAGTAATAGAGCAAGCCACTAAATCGATTAAATTCAAACAGTGAAGTATCAGTTAATAATCAAACTCATATACGTAAAGAAGTATCTAGGTGCATTTAAAATGTTTACAAGATATGAAATACTGTGTAGCATTCTCTTGCTACCCTGTGACGGCCTCTGACAAACCTTGTTTGATTAGGATGAGAAACCTTATTAGCAGCATATATCATGTTATAATTCACTTTATCTTCTGGCATAATTGGGAAAATAGAAAAGATTGGAAATTTTGGGGTAATTGGGAAAAATGGATTACTACTAGGTTGGATGAAAAGATTTAGTGATGGGAATGATGAATATGAAGGCGGGAGTGATGACTTGGGGAAGGTCAGAAGACCCTGGGATGGGTACCACTTCAGAAAAGGGAAAAGACTTCTAGAGAGAGACGCGTCATCTTCTTCTTTCCTTTTTCTCTAAAATTGCCTATCGAATTTGAATGGCAGGTCTGAGAGTATCAAATATTAGCGTGAGTTAGAATAAAAATATAAATATATTGTAATTATTTGACTTATGTCATAGATTAATTTTCGTTATTCTATAGTTAATAGTTAATATTTGTATTTCTTGTGAACTCCTATAAACTTCCATGGAGAGATGAATAAGAGGTCTGAAAGTTTATTCTCTCAGAGCATCTCTAGTAGCTTTCTCATTTTTTTGATTTTGTCAATTTTGGAGAATATTGAGTATTTTTAGGTCAAACAGCTTCCTCATCTCATTCCCTAAAATGAAGACGAAGAAGAAAAATGAGCATTGCTTCCCCAAATTTACAGCAAAACTTTCATTCTTCAAAATTTAATTCTTCACGGGCTCCAACAAAATTTTTACAAAAATAGAATATTTTTTTTAATTATTTTGTTGTTACAATAAAATATATAATCTCTTTTGGTCATAATTAATTATGATGTATCATATTTTGTTGTTCTAATAAATGTCAAATCTTTAAAATAAAAAAGCTATTGGAATTAGAGTATAATATTTTTGAAGAATTTGGTTTTTGCTTCTCCATTTTGAAAATTTTTTAGAGAAGATGCTGGAGATACTCTAACACCTTCATATTTTTAAATTTCTTAAAAAATTGTGTTTTTTAGTCTAGGATTTTCCTCATCTCATTTTTTGAAATAGAGATGAAGAAGAAGAAAATTTGCCATTTAAAATGAGCGGCTTGTTTCCCAAATTTGTCTGATACTCGACACAACATACACATCACTCACCTCTCATAAGTCATAAACGACCATTTTTCATTTCTAAGGTAGGCAGAGACAATAACCCTTCGTAATTTATAGGTCACCATAGTCTCATGAAGACTTGATTCATTAAAGATGATCATAAACTAATCTAGTTCTGAATCAAAAAAAATTAAGTTAAGCTCATTATATTAAAGTCTTTAATAACCTGTAGTTTAATTAGATAAACCAAAACCCATGAATTCCTGTCAGTAATGTCAGATTAAGTAGATTTTCCTTTCAAAGCATGCTTTTATTAAATATAATTTGACAGTGCTGCAGGGCAGATAGATATTCAAACCTTCATTTGGATTTGCTGCTTGTAATTAATTACGAGCATAATTGAACCCCTTATCTGTAATTTCCAGAATCCAGAGTAATGACAAAACCCGCCACCACACGCGTTAAACCCTGAAAAATAGGGCTGGGTATGAGACGGAATCGTCCTGAAAATATCCCGTACGGATGATCCTGTTTGGTACCGAGACGGGATCGGGATGAGACCGGGATCCGCAATGATAAAAAAATTTAAAAACAAGCATACAAGAGATAAATTGATTATAAATTCTTAAAGAAATTTTATACTTATTTTTATAAAGTCAATATGAACTCATCTAATATTGACGAGGGTTTTATCACGTATTAATTTCTCATTTTCTCACACACACATATATATATATATATATATATATATAGTGTTACTTTTTTCATAGTATAATTGTCCTAGTTCTTAACTCCTAACTCAATATAAGTACAAGACGCACAAAAATTGTAAAAATAAAAGAGAATCAATAAACAATTAATTAAATGTTTGTAATTTTTATCTAACTAATTAATTAAGATCTCGAGAAAACTCAAATTAGAAAAATCAAAAGAGCTCTAGTTATCACTACATAGTTTCGTTGTGACGGCCGATATCTTTCATACGATCATCACCATTATCAAATGTGAATGAATTATCTAACTCTTGATGTATGGAACTGGTACTGTGAATTTATATTTAGGTTTTAGACGTCTCATTAAGTGTTTTTGAATTCATTGTAAGATATTATACACCCTAAAAATCAGACGGTTATAATCGGATACAAATACATTTATATTTTCAGGACGGTCTCGTCCCATCCTGATCCCGTCCTGTCTAGTTTCCAAACTATCGAGACAGAACATGTCGGTATCGTAATTTTAAAATTTTGTATTTTGATATAAGACTAAGGTTAGATTTGGGAGAGCTTATAAGCTCCTTTGCTTTTAAGCACCAAAGGTTTTGGTGTTTGGTAAATCTAAAAATAAGCTACTTTTTAAAAAAAGTATAAAGTGTTTTAAGAGAAAAAAGGAGAAGCTGCAAACACTCATCTACTGCTTATAAGCTAAAAATCAGCTTATATTTTATAAGCCCAACTACACCAAACCCACTCTAAAACATGAGAATTACGGTGCAAAAGGGTGGGTTTGGTGCAGTTGGGCTTATAAGATATAAGCTGACTTTTAGCTTATAAGCAGAAGGTGGGTGTTTGCAGCTTCTCATTTTTCCCTCAAAACACTTTATACTTTTTTAAAAAGTAGCTTATTTTTAAACTTATTAAACACCCAAACCTTTGGAGCTTATAAGCAGAAGGTGGGTGTTTGCAGCTTCTCATTTTTCCCTCAAAACACTTTATACTTTTTTAAAAAGTAGCTTATTTTTAAACTTATTAAACACCCAAACCTTTAGAGCTTAAAAACAAAAAAGCTTATAAGCTCTCTCAAACCCAACCAAAATGTCGGGCTCTAATGAAAAACAAGGAACGACGACGGACCGCTCTCTGCTTTGACGAGACGCACTGTCCTCTCTATTCCTTTTTTATTGTTTCCCAAGCAAATTCATAAATAAAAACCCTACCACTGTTCACCACGCACGGACTCACCCCTCTCTCTCTCTCTCATATTTCACCACAGGAAAAAAACTAAAGCCTTTTCAATCCTCTCAGGCAGACCAAGCAGCTAGCCAAAAAACACCACCACTCTCAGCCAGCCATGAAGATAAAGAACAAAGGCAAAGTCCACCCATCTCCTTCCTCATCTTCTTCCGATGGAGTAGTTCTCTCCGTCCTCCAGCTACTCCCAGCTGCTATTTTAGCCCTGGCCTCAGTTCTCTCCCTCGAAGACCGCGAGGTCCTCGCTTACCTGATAACCCGCTCCATGAAAACCGCACCCTCGACTCTTTCTTCTACTTCCTTGTCCTCTGCAAAGAAGCGGTCGAAGAAATTAACGAGTAAGAATAACTACAACGAGAGCCACCAGTTCGATTGCGAGTGCTTCGACTGCTACCGAAGCTACTGGTTCAGGTGGGACTCCTCCCCCAACCGAGAGCTCATCCACCAGGCGATTGAAGCCTTCGAGGACCACCTGGCCAAGCCCAAGAAGACCGAAAAGAGGGGGAAGCGGAGAGACAAGACCAGCCGCCGGGAGGCTCAGAAATCAGCCGGCACTTCCTCTAAAGATGATGACGTCTTTGTTGTGCCGGCGGCGGCGGAGGAGAGTGTCTTCAATGTGGGAGTGAGCTCGGTTCCCGAGGTGGTGTTGCCGGCTTGCAACAGAATTGAGGAGGAGTCGGGAGTGGAAGATGAGGGAGCTTTGGAAGTTACGGTGGAGAAGGCGACGGCGGAAGACGTGGCGTTGATTGTACGCGCTGCGGCTGTGAGCAACCACAAGGGTCTGGCCAGGAAAGTGCTTCCGGACGTGTTGGGGCTATTCAATTCTCGTTTGTGGAATCTTTGGAGTCCGAATGTGTAGGGCAATAAAAAGGGTAAGGGGGAATTTCTTTTTTACTTTTGGAGCCTCAAAGAAAGAGGGAGGAAGAGTGTTATATTTTTGGTGGGTTAGGTTAATTCTTGTGCTCGAAATATTTAGGTAATGTCCGTCTCCCTCACTCACTTCCATTCAATGAAAAATGTTTATTATTTTTACTTTTCTAAATTAGTGTTAATTTCAAGTGGTAATAATTTTTTGTGAAATTATTAGTATTATAATTAGGGGAAGGAAATGGGAAAGTGAATTTTGGTAGCAGTTTATTATATGGGTTCTCCTTTTTCGAATGTCAAAAGGATGCGATTTTCAATTTTTTTTTTCTTCTTTTGATTAGGAATCGTTTCATGTAATAATTCCATTCCAAATTTTATATATATTCCCAATGCCCGTTTAGTCTATTTTGGGTTAGGTACCCTATGTTTATCTGACACCTTACCCTGCAAATCCACGAAATCCCGGAACTACCCTTCCCTTTCCCTCCCAGCAAGCACCTCAAAACTACACCCTATTTTAGTATTTTGGCTTTGGGAGTATTTCATGAAATTGGAGGTGGTATGTTACACTGTTCCAAGACTAATTAGATGGGACACATTGTAAATAGGATTTAGATATGATTTGGGATTTTAGAATTTTTGCATGAAATTATGCAAACTTAGATTTTGGGTCACTTTCTAATACCCAAAGAGACAAAGGCAAGAGATTAAAGGGACAGAGAGAGGCTAGATTGTCTGGTAGCATTTTGGTTGTTTTGTGAGAGACAAAGAATGGGTGGAATGGAGGATCAGATGCAGATAAATGGGGGAGGGTCCAATAATGACATAGAAAAACAACTATCTTATGCTACATTCACAAAGGTGATGACACTTGCTGGACCACAAATGGCAATAGTTGGTGTGGCTCTTATCCAAATTCAACAATGCTAATAGGTCTAGTGGCCATACATATATGATATGAGTGTAGCTAAGGCATGGCATTTGACGCTGTGTGAGTATGTGAAACTAGAAACAAAACTAGAGAGCTGGAAATAAATGTCGTCCAAAAGAGGCTACATTACCAAATCGCTTTCTCTTGGAGCTGCATTGGTTAAGAGATGAGATTCTGAAACTACTATAATGGGTGGTAGCATGAACTAGTACTCCTATTAAGGGCATATGTGGTCGATCTGACATAGAACTCCCATATCCTTCTTCCTTTTTTGAGTTTTATGGGGTGCTTCAGCAAATTTCTTAACCTCCAGAAGTGGGACTTGTGGGTTTGGACTGCAAAATTTGGACTTTGAGGGAGCTTATTGCTGCGAGATTTCAAAAACAAAATAAAATCTTTCAGAAAAGGAAAAATAATAGCTGGTAACATTCAGAATTGGACTTAGAGAAGTAAATCTCTAAAAATCTTCTTTATATGTATATTCCTAAAGAGAGAAAAACTGGGACTTCGAAAACCAGAAAGAACAAGGGAAAGCCCTATTCCAAGATCATATTGGAAGCACTAACCGCTTGTGGATTTGGGTTTCTTCTATAATTCTGTATATAAGCGTGCAAGTTTAAGGGAGGGGTTTGGTCTTAGACCCTAGCATTGGATTCATTAAGGTTTCATTAAGGTCAGCTAATTCTATAATGGAACGAACTGATCCCAGTAGGTTGCCTCGTCCAGTTTGGCACCATCCATGGAAGATGTACAGGGTCATTAGCGGCCACTTGGGATCTGTAGGATCGATTGCTTTCGACCCAAGTAATGAATGGTTTTGCACAGGCTCTGCAGATCGCACAATCAAGATATGGGATGTAGCAACCGGAAAACTACAACTTACATTGACAGGACATGCCTGTCATATTCGTGGCCTTGCCATTAGCAGCAAGCATACCTATATGTTCTCTGCTGGCGATGACAAAGAAGTTAAATGTTGGGACCTTACACAGAACAAGGTCATTCGTTCATATCCTGGTCATCTAAGTAGTGTTTACTGCTTGGCAACTCATCCCACCCTTGATGTTATGCTCACCGGGGGACGTGATTCAGTATGCCGGGTTTGGGACATTCGAACCCAGACGCATGTTCATGCCTTTTTGGGGCATAACAGTACAGTTTGCTCGGTTTTCAGTAGACCAACGGATCCTCAAGTTGTCACCGGCTCGCACGACGCAACCATCAAGTTCTGGGACCTTAGAGGTGGGAAAGCAATGTCCACTCTAACACACCATAAGAAATCGGTACGTGCAATGGCGCTGCATCCTATGGATCAGCATTGTTTCACGTCTGCGTCCATAGACAACATTAAGAAGTTTAGCCTTCCTAGAGGGGAGTTTTTACACAACATGCTAGCTTGGAAGAACACCATCGTTAACACAATGGCGGTTAATGGGGAGGGAGTTATGGCCACCGGAGGTGACAATGGGAGTTTGTGGTTTTGGGATTGGGAGAGTGGCTACACTTTTCAGCAATCACAAACAGCTGCACAACCAGGTTCACTTGGTAGTGAAGCAGGTATTTGTGCTCTTTCTTACGATGTCACTGGCACAAGGCTTGTTACTTGTGGAGCTGACAAGACGATCAAAATGTGGAAACAAGACGAAAACGCTACACCAGAAACTCATCCCTTCAATTTCAGTCTGCCTACAGATATCCGGCGCTTTTAGCTTTCATCCTCCACTGCGGTTGCTATGTTTGGGGACATGTAATAGAGTCCTATAACCATTAGTTTAATATCCATTCTTTCATGAACACTTCGTAGAGCTCATGTAGCAGGTTGCTATGACATAAAACAATACAATTTTGTTGCTTGTTAGTATTCTATATAGACTAGAGTCTAGAGATATAATTCAAAGATGTGCCCAAGTTCTTCCCAAGTACTACAAAATTCTGGTCTTTATAGTGACTTCTATAAACTTCTCTGAAAAACATTCAAGGTCATTAGGGGTCTCAAATTCACCTTGTTTATCAAAGAGTTGCCTTCTATTGTGCGAGGGTTGCATCATAGCAGGGTTGCATACACTAAGCTGAAAACTGATGAAGATTGGTGGAAACATCCACAGACGAGCATAAAAATTTCCGTACCGAAAGCGTTAACTTTTGGATGTCTTTTGGCTGAAGCTTTTTTTATTGAATTAAATCCAGTTCAACCCCATGAAATTTAGAGGCAATTTCATGTTAGTCCTTAAACTTTCAATTTCATCAGAATACCTCTTAAGCTTTTCAAATTCAATCAGTCATGTCCAATTTAACAGATACCGTCCAACTTGTCTGTGTGATTTTCTTATCTAATAGCTTTGGTAGTGTGAGGGGCTGGTGAGAGAGGTAATGTTTAAGAGGTGAATGCATATTATAACGTTTGGAATTAAGGAAAAGATGATGAAGATTACCCAGATGTCATTGAGAGCAATTTGTGGAGATTTTATGGGGAATGATCGAAGAAGAAAGAGTATTTTCGTGTGTGTTTTTATCCTTAAAAATAAAATGATCATTCTAACCCTTTCAATGGGCCATATTAATAGACTTAACGTCCAATTTGGACAGAGATTGTTAAATTGGGTATGACTGATTAAATTTGGAACGTTTAAGGGGCATTCTGATGAAATTGAAAGTTTAAGGACTAACATGAAGTTACCCCTAAACTTCAATGGGGTAAACTGAATTTAATTCTTTTTTATTTTTTTATTGAAATAAAACTTTCATTAAAATAACTGAATACAACAAGTTGGGTTATAAGTCAACTGCCCAAGTTGACGAGACGTCCACTTGACGAGACGTCTATAAAAATTCTTCAAATTCAACTGTCCACTTAACGAGACGTCCTGAGGTCTCGAGCTTCTGAAGAATTTGCTTGAGTGGCTCGTTTATGAAGACATGTATTGTATAGGATTGGAAGTAAGGGCGGAGTTTCTTAGCGGCTGTCACTAGAGCTAGGGGCCAGCTTCTCAACAGTTGGGTACCGGGTTTTGGCATCGAGGAATCCCTTTCCCGCATAATATACAGAGAGTTCGGTGTCGTTGTCGTAGCGAGTGAGGCCTGCGCTGAGTTAGTGGATGACACTGCGAGATATAGAAAGAGGACTTCATCAGGAATGGGCTTTGACAGTAAGGGAACTGTGGCCAGATATTCTTTGAGACCATTAAATACTTCCTCATGTTCTAGTCCCCACTCGATTTGTTTCCGGAATTAATTCTTGAGGAGTTGGAATAGGGGGTAGCATTTGTCTGTAAAGCGAGAAATGAATCGAGTCAAGGCCACAAGTTTGCCCATAAGGCTTTGTACCTCGTTCTGTTTTTTTGGGGCCTTCAAATCGAGAATGGTCTTAACTTTCTCAGGGTTGGCATCTATCCCTCTCTCGCTAACCATATAGCCTAAGAACTTTCTGTCGGCTACAGCTATGATGCACTTCTAGGGTTGAGGCTCATTCTATGAGTTAACATTTTGGAAAAGGCTCGATCAAGGTTGGCAATGTGGCTATCGACATCAACACTTTTGACAAGCATATCATCAACATAAACTTCCATGTTATCCCCAATTTCTTCTTCGAACATGTCGTTAACCATTCTTTGATAAGTGGTGCCAGCATTTTAGAGTCCAAAGGTCATAACATTGTAGCAAAATAATCTTTTATCCGTGACAAACTTTGTGTGGATCTGGTCAGGGGGATCCATCCAGACTTGGTTATAGCCAGCAAAAGCGTCAAGAAAGCTGCGGACTCGGAAGCTTGCTGTCGAGTCGACCATTTGGTTTACCCGGGGCAAAGAAAAGTTATCAATTGGACAAGTCTTATTGAGATTGGTGTAATCAACACATATCCACCAAGTGTCATTGGGCTTAGTGACCATGACCACATTAGAGACCCAGATGGGATAGGAGACTTCACGGATAAACTAGATTTCCTTGAGTCGCTGGACCTCGGCATGTATGGCCCGGTACTTCTCAAGGTTAAAAGCTCTGCGCTTTTGTTTTACCAGGGGATAATCTGTGGAGATATGGAGCTTGTGAGTAATGATCTCAGGGGATATGCCTGGCATGTCAGCATAAGACCAAACAAAGAAATTCCACTTCGACTGAAGAAAAGATATTAACTTCTGTCGGGATAAAGTGTCGAGGCATGTACCGATGCAGATCTTCCAGGGATGTCAGGAAATTAAAGGACAGGAATGGTTGAGTACGAGTATGCACTTGAATATATGTGTTTCAAAGGAGATATAAGGGTTGGAAGGAAAAGTGAAAGTGTGCAATGTTCACACTAAGGAAATATAAGGATTAGAAGGAAAAGAAAAGTTTAAAGTGCTTTTTACTTCAATAGTTTCTCATCCCATAGCTCTGGTTGATCACTTTGTCCACACGAGACCCATGATGAAATCAAAAATTTTCATATGCTTGCAGGATTGTCTCAAACAATTCACTCGTGAATGTAGATGTGTTAGCTTTATAGATATAAAACTATGTCTTGTACTTTGGTTAAATGCTTTGCTTCTTTTTTGTAATAAGCTTCGTTTTGATAATCAACTAACTATATGTGCATTGTGTGGTCTGTGTTTCATTTGGTTTTCTCATGACTCACTTAAGGGGGAAAGTTTGCCTCTGTAGGTATATCATGCATCATTTGAGGGGGATAATGTTTCTTCTCCAAGTACTGTAACGTAAATCATACATCTCATAAAGGGGGGAATTCTCTCTAGTTCTTGTTGGTGTAACTAATAACATGTTTTACTGCTTATATCCTTGGAAGGTTTGGTAAGTTGGTGAGTTGAGTCATTTCTTCTTTGTTTTATTTCTTTACTTTTTAAAACAAAAAACAAAAACAAAAAATTATAATATATATTTTTCTTTCTTTCTATTGTTTGTTCGATGTATATATATAAGGGTTTGTTGAGTGTTTCAGCCCAGATTTCTTAACCGTGGGACGCATCAAGCACACCAGAGGAGAACGATCCTCCACCCATCTCCACTTCCGTCCTCCTATATCTACTACAGACCCTTTGGCTTCCTAAACAAAAAGGGGGGAGTGATCATGATCATTGTCTTGTCTTATTTATATTCTAAGTTGTTGAACTTGTTAGATTAAATGTGATTTGTGTGTAACCTGGTTTTGTGTGTTAAAGAATTAAAATGTTTCATGAACATGTTGGTTTTGTATAGAAATGCCAAAGGGTGAGATTGTTGGTATTGGCATTCCTATACCACCTATAACAAAGTGCATGGATGTGTGATCTTAACTATCAATATGCATACATTTGTTATTTGGTAAATTGTTATTTAATTAATTTGCTGGTTTGGAAAGAATTATTGATAGTTATATTATGTAATTGAATCCTAACTTGGTTAGGATCATATTATGTGATTCTGTGGGATGCTTCTTGTGCGACAGGTTCTCTAGCAAGGAAATGATTCCTACTTTGTTGGGATATTCTTTCACATTAATTAGATAATATCATGAGCTCTTATTATATGAGTGTGATTTGATTAAGTTTCCTTGGCGGACAGGTTTAGGGTTTCTAGGAGCAAGTCGTTGATATATAAAGAAAGTCGTAGATCATATGGACAATGATCTTTTGCACACTTAGAGTTTGAAAAAGTATATTGTTCCGCTGCCATATACAAATTTAATTGTTCCTTGTTGAGTTGAACTTGTTATTTGTGAGTGATTCTCGTGTTGAAGAGAAGCTTTGTGAAGTTTTAAGGATTCAAAGTTTTCCTTGAAGACTATAGAAAACAATCTGCCTAGAGAGTAGGAATTTGTAATAGAACAAAGTTTACGTGTGTTGTAAGACTCTATACGAATTCATCTAGTTAAGAGTGTTTTTTGAGCTTGTGCCCCGCTGTGCTTTTTCCTCTAATTTGAGATTTTTACACAGCGTCAAAAATATTGTGTTCTTTGTTTATTTTTTCTATCCAGTTCGTTGAGAATTGAAAGCTCGTTTCAATCCCTAGTGCACGTTTCAGTACCTTCATACTGACACGTGACACTAAACCATAATTTTCAGTCACACACTCGTACCGACCCTTATCAATTATACATACAAAAAATAACCCTTATCAATTATACATACAAAAAATAATGGGCAAGATGGTATTTTTACTGTTCACTTTCTGTTCATATGAACAATATACTCCTTCGCACCGCTTAATATAAAGAATGATGTAAGTAAATAACTAATTAATTAATTAATTATTGAGTTAATTAGTTAAACAAATAAGAGAACTACCATCATCATGTGTGGTCTTCTCATTTCTATTTATTTACTTCATCCAATAATATATTGACACGTGACACTGAATCATAAACTTTAACCATACACTCGAACCTTCTTAATTATACATACAAAAAATAACGTGGAAGATGGTTTCACTGTTCATTTTCACTGTTCATATAAGCAGTATAATCCCCGCTCTGTTTAATATATAGAGATGTACATGAAACTAGGATTCTTGGAGCGTGTTGGGTCAACAGTGGGACGTCACTCGCTACTGATGAGCATGCAGATAGTCAGAAACTTTGACCGGCAGGACAGTAATATGAATATTTCATGGACCAGGAGATCATCGAGAGCCATCAGCAGCTGCTGCTGCTGCATGCGTGCAGTGGTAGTTAATA
This sequence comes from Comarum palustre, assembly GCA_951800085.1. NCBI lineage: Eukaryota > Viridiplantae > Streptophyta > Magnoliopsida > Rosales > Rosaceae > Comarum > Comarum palustre. The sequence goes on along the minus strand of OX637584.1, from coordinate 7,040,202 downwards.
TTTAACCAACCTTACATTACCAACTAACTAGCTACCGGTCCCGGCCGCCATGAACATTTGCTTGCCATTATTACCTCTTTCCTTGATCAACCTCTTTCCAGAATATCCATTTATTCAAACCCACGTGCCCATTTAAGATTCTTCTCTCCTTCGCTGATACTTCTCCCTCTGTTTTCCATTTCCATGACACTGGAAATATATAGGTGTTCGAATTTATAACACTGCCCCTTAATTTCTTTCTGGTAGATGCAATCGCACACACCTTCTTTAATCCATCGTCAATATTCAACAGAGAAACTAATATGTTTTCGATCTCTGCTGCTACTGAACGTACTGTTCAATTCATTCATCACTTTCATCCATCATCATGAGTCATGAATTTAGCGTCTGCTGCCTTTAGTCAATCAGTGTGGACAAAGACTAGGTGTGTTGTTTCACACTTATCTAAATCCATTGAATATAACCGGATCGGAAGACTGCTGTCATTGTTGTTCAAATTACAAATAAAATTCAAGGATAGGAATCGAACTTGAAGTTAACTCTAAACCCTAAACATTAGTATCATACTTGTCATATTTTTCAACACCCGATAATCTACCAGAACACACGTATTATGATTGATATTGATCTGGGACATGAAATATATAATCTCAATCTCTTAATTATCAAAAGATCAGTAAGAAATAATGTGTCATGGCAATATACTAATAAAGAATGATGCGCTTTATGTCAGTATATATATTGAAAAATGATTTGTAGTCTTAATAAGGTTTAAAATTTGTAACATTAATCATAGATGTCATGTCAATTCATAAAAACACATATCACTTTGCACAATCATATCATGTACGGTATTGATTGAAGAAAAATATCATCTTATCCTTCCTTCAGTTTTGCTCTGATTTTTTTGTTTTACTTTAACTTTTCTTCTTTACTTTTTACAACATTTTTACTCAATTAATGATAAAAATATTTCTTGCAATCAGATTAATCGATATGAACATACATTCAATCAACAGATCGATTAACAATTTTTCATAATAAATATATTGAAATGAATTCATGGTTGGTTTTGCAAATTATGTTAATTTATACAAATATATATATATATATATGCATATAAACAATCTTCTATACATATACAAAATCATATATATAATAGGTAGTGTTACAAGAAATATTTTCTTACCTCTTTATTTTTTATTTTTTTATTTAATTCTTACCTCTTGAATTTGGTATATATTAATTTGCATATAATTTCAAATTCAAATTTATGGTGTTATTTTTTGGACGAAATTGATTCGAATTTGGAAGAAAAATAAGTTAATCGATCTTTATCCACCTAATTCAATGGGTACGTAGGAAACATTCCTTATATTTGTACCTAATTAATGATTGTTATTTTTATGTAATATTTGTTTTTATCAACTAATAAAGTTCATTAATATCATTTATTTTTAAAAAAATGTAAAAGGAAAAAAGGGTAGTATAATTGATAATGTGATCTTATGATTTGGTAAAAATATACTATATGGAACTAAAATAAATATTTTATATATCTACAAGACATGACACATAGGAATTAAGGCCATAAATCTTTGGGCTTATTAAGACCCTCTAGCACTACCCACATATATATATATATATATATATATATATATATATATATATATATATATATTCAGTTCCTATCTAGAGTGAGATCTCGCTCTGAAATTAAAATGTGAGACTCCTTATTTGGTTTACTTTTAGGTCACATTTTCATATCTCTACAGCTTAATGTCTAGAGCATAGAGTGTAGATCTCTAATGCCAAGTTTCTTCACATTTGCAAAACATTTGAGCTTCTGTAATCGCGATTTACACGAATATTTCATTTTGACAGATTTATTATGTTAATTCATTTAATCTAATTCGGTACCCAAATGATCTCTAATTTGGATGAAACTTGACAAGAATGATCTACACATTATGTTCTAAACACTGAGCGGTGAAGATGTGAAAATGTGACATAGAAATTAGCCAAATAAGGAGTTATACACTTTAATTTTAGAGCGATTTCCCTCTCTGGATAGGAACTAATATATATATATATATATATATATATATATTCATGTGTTAATGGTGAATTTCTTTTGATCTCTGTCTATACTAATGAAGAAAACTAGATTAGTCCTTGCTCGATATATGATCAATAATCCTCGTTGAAGAAAACTTGAGTACTTCGCTCGTTGTATGATTAATATATCGATTTACTTATCATTTAACTTACGTGAATAATTCTTTCACGTGTTCCAATTAAGTTTATCGATCAATAAAAACTCAGTTAAGAACATCGGCCCTATAGAATAATAAAGCACATGTACTGACCGGAGAAACGGCCCTGCCGCTACCAAACATACATTTATATGCGACTCCCTTCATATACATTGTCCCAATCTCGTGGGGCTGCCTGCAATATTATCGTCTTTCTTCTAAAATAGAAGCTACCATGGGCGCCAAAGCCTTTGGATATAGTCCACATCCTATTATACACGTGAGCAATCTCTTCTAGCATCACTCTCCTTCCTCACCTTAAACAAACTTACACATTTCCAATCTGCAAAGAAAAGTATACCCAGATTACTTTCCTCAAGACCAACCCAGTAACTTTCCATAATTTCCATGTAAATCACTATCAGCATCCAAGCTCCTAAGACTAATCGATTTCGTTTATCTTTTATTTTTGACTAATATCAATCACTCTCCGGTATTACGTGCCGTTTACGACACCAAACATGGGACAAAGAAGAGCTACATGCTAAAGAGGCGCGACCCCAGCCGCCTCCAACTGCCATTAATTTAATTAAACTTGATTAGATTAGCCCGCATATATATATAAACTTTAGCTTTATAAACAAGCCACACACTACCATTTCATGAATCGATAAACTTCCCCAACCTTCTTACAACTATATATATCCGACTCCTCTCTCCATAGATCTCCCACCTCGATCTCTCTGTTCTATGATGGAAACCTACCCAACGTTCTATTCTTCTTCATCTGCTGCTGCTTCTGCTTCTGCTTCCTCTCTGTCACTGAACATGGTGAACAGTCATCCTCATCATCATGCTTATGGTAACGATCATCAGTACCAAGCTAGCAACAAGGCAAATGGGTTCTTGGGGCTGATGTCAGAGATGGAGGCTTCGAACAATATGGGTGATATTACCCAGCATAGCATGAAAAGCTTTGGGGAGCAGGGTGAAAGTAATGGAGCAGTGAGATTAGGCATGAAGAAGAGAGATAAGATCAGAAAGCCGAGATATGCGTTTCAGACAAGGAGCCAAGTCGATATACTTGACGATGGATACAGGTGGAGAAAGTATGGCCAAAAAGCAGTCAAGAACAACAAGTTCCCAAGGTCAGTTCATCATCATTATATATCTTGACTTTCTCGATCTTTCTTTTTCTTTGAAAGAAGAGAGGATCAATACTCGGCCTAATTATTTGGGACTTGTACATCAATTTATTCTATATTTTCACTTAATTGAAAGGAAAATGTTAACATTTTATCAAATTCGTTCATATGTCTGTATTATGATCGACTAAAATCAGTACATGCATGTTTGAATCACCGTGTTGTCGATCATCCAGATCAGATCATTCTACAAGTTAAGGATTGATCCTTGATAATTACTACCTTAGTAAATCTCTACCCATTATCTTTGATCGATCTGCAATAGTATATATACATATAGAACTAACTTATTAGTGATGATCAAGTAATGAATAATATTTACACAAACTCGATCTTTCGCTCGATTAGGATGATCATGATGATGTTCTAGCTCTACTTGGTATCCAACATATAGCTCCAGGGATTCCATTGCAATCGATATATGAAGACCTCAAGTCGATCCGCTACTTGGTATACATACAAAGTGGAGTGAGTAGCCATTTTCGGATATATAATCAAGATGAAGAAATGTATAAGAAATTAACATACAAAGCCTAGCTATAGTGTATTCGATCGTGCAACAACATTATTCACAGTTAAAAAGCAAGCCACAGTTAAAAGCAAGCTAGCTAAGCCAGCGTTTTGTGTTTGTATTATCATATGTATGTGGCTATGAGGCTATCTAGATCGATATATATATTCATTCTTATGCATGCATTAAGAAATTAAATTACATATAGCAAACTTTCAAGTCACTCTCGTACGTATCTAATTAACTAATTAATCAAAATATATGTACATGTTTATATTATATTATATTATATAGGGCGGCTTGGCTAAGGACGTCCGCACCAAAGGGTTTGGTGCAGATGTGTGATTTTGTCCCACTTTTATCTTAGTTTCAGATCTTAACCGTTCAATATCTAGGTATATATGTATAGATCATCTCTGTAAAATTTCATCTTATTCGGTGATCGTTAAGACATTCAAATCTGTAATTTACTATGAAGAAAACTAACTGTTCTGGTTAAACAGTTCATGAATCGTCCATTTTGGTATGGATGTCCGCACCTGAGAATTTCTGTATATATATACATATATATAGATAATCTTTATAAAATTTCATTACATTTGATGATCGTTAATACATTCAAACCCTTTGGTGCGGAGATCCGCACCTGAGAATTCCTATATATATAACAGAAAAGTCATACCAGCTTTGTATATGATTCATGCGTCAGTATCATTCAAACATTCATATATTAATTAATCTGCATGCATATCGATCGAGATATATAAGTGGTTAGTTACAAGTTTCTAACATGTTTACTATATGATGAATACAGAAGCTACTATCGGTGCACGCATCAGAGTTGCAATGTGAAGAAGCAAGTTCAGAGACTAACCAAGGATGAAGGAGTTGTGGTGACTACATATGAAGGCATGCATTCTCATCCCATTGAGAAGTCGACCGATAACTTTGAGCATATTTTGACCCAGATGCAAATCTACACTTCTTTCTGATTTCATTCGTAAATAATATTTAGCAGTACTGTTCAGTGAAAGTTGCGTGCCTGCTGCTGTGCTCGCTTTGTAATTTGTAAATTACTGTGTAGTTGCTAGCTAGCTAGTTTTGAACCAAGAAACAACAATAAAACGTAGTACGTCGCTTACAGATTCTATTTATTAATCAACCAAATGTATTCGTTTCTTATATATATTAAGGTTTTCATGTCAGTCTAGATCAACTGAAATGATCATATTTGAAGGCAGATATATAATTTTGAGCGCGCAAAAGGCTCTGATCGGTTCTCAATTCGATATATATATATATATATATATATATATATATATATATATATATATATATATCGCGATGAATATCTCTGGCATTGACACCAGAGGTAAAAATATCAAATTAAGATCTAGAGTTTGATACTTTAATTTGATGCCCCCGAAGATGATCAACTAGTAACTAGAGTTTTCTGTTTGGAGAGAAAAGATCTCACATCAGAAAATGGACATATAAAATATAAATTATAAGTTGATGAATTGCATTCAATTATACCGAGACATTTTTTAGATAAAACCTAACACCTTAAAGGTAGTTAAGTTGAGACAGTATCGGTATAAGGATAATCCACAGACCACGCTTGTCGGTTACACTTTGACATTTTCCAAACGGCGATGGTCTCAAAGGAGATCGAATCCCTGTGAAAGACAAAGTTGCTCTCAAAATCTATATATTTGCAGGATGAATTATATCCGATGTGAATTATATTGATATATAGCTAGCTAGTAATTAATCAATAAATTAAGTTAACCCAAATGTTGGACGGATGTTAAGCTAGGTAATAAATAAAAGAACTGAGGAGATTAATATATGAATATAACCTTATACATGTAAACACATAATTAACATATTGACAGACTTAATTACTTACCGGCATTGTTGATGGAGATTGCCATGACTTCTTGAAGTAGCTTAAGTCTTATGCTGCTCTTACACAATGTGCTCTTTAGATATGATAGGGATTGAATGTGTCTTTTGTTGATAAGAGGGACGTATGCCCGTCTATATATAGTGATCAACTAGTGCCTTGTCCATTAAAAAGTCTTAGTTGATCCTATAAGATTTACTCTAGATTACGAGATCATATCAGAAGATATTATGGATTTCTTAATCAATATGTAAACTATATATTATTCACATATCACTAGATTACATTCCTTATACAACTTGTAACACTTATATATATATATATATATATATATATATATATATATTATATTTAATCAATTTCTTAAACATTAAGTCACATAATATTGTTAATTAAAGTTCAAAATATTCTTTTAAGGGTTAAATATTTGTGACACCTCTAACTTTACACCTAAAAACAGTTTTGTCCTCTGACTTTGAAATTAAATCGGTATATCCTTAAACTCTTATTTGACGACAGTTTTGTCCATTCCGTCAGTTAAGCTGTGAACTTGCTGACGTGGCTAACGTTACCTCAAAAAAAATCAAAATCAAATGAACCATCTACCCTGTACCTCCACCATTCTCTCAACACCTTCCTTCCTCTTCTCCCCAATCAAAAATGGCCGATCAAACACCCATTCTGATCGACCCTAAATCCGGTTACTGTCCCTTAACCAAAACCTACCACTCTCTCCGCCCCTCGGTCCCACTCATGCCGCTCTCCTAGCCCCTCTCCCTCACCCACTACACCCTCTCTTTACTCTCCTTCTCCTCCACCTCCCCCACCACCCCCGTCCTCATCGACGTCTCCACCTCCCGCCACATGTTCTTCTCTGAATTCCTCTCCAACTTTCACTCTGTCACCTCCTCCCTCCCCTCCCTCGTCCCCAGATCCCAAGTCTCCTACATCATTTCCCTTCCCTCCCTCCACAGAAATTTTTTGTGGGAAATTTTCTTCTCTCTCTCTCTATAGGCATCTCATCTCATCTCTCTCCCTTTCTCTCTCTATCTCTCATCATCATGGTCACTCGATTCAATCATCTCCGATATCAAATCCCGATTCTGATTTTGATATCGAATCCCACCTTAGGTGATGGATTCGAGGACTCCTCTTCATCGAGCGACGTCGGGAGCTTTGTGTAACATCCTGAATTTTTAAATTTTTCAAAATTGATTTTTATTCTTAGAATTAGAAAATAGAGGTCGTCACGAGTTCGCCGTATTTTTCGGTAAATTTTTCAGACTCTCGAGCTATTTTTAACGATTTTTCGATGTTCTGTTGAGATTTCATCGAAATCAACTCGATTAATGACGTGGCATTTTCCCTTTGGCTCATTTTTGTGACTTAGAGTGTAAGATTCAGCTGCTCCTCCACATGCTCCAAGTCTGCTAGTAGTCATCACCTTAAGCAAGAAGCTTTCTACATGGTGTTGTTGTCAGGACCCACCCCGAGTTAAATCCCTTTAACCCGAAGTAAATCCTGCGGGGACCACCTCAAGGAAATTTCTTACCGAAACCCCCTTGAAATGGACAACCCTTCCTATATACCAACTCCGCTCAACCATGAGTATTTAAAAACAAACCCTAACTCATGGAGGCCTCATGCTCCCTAACCTACTTAACTAGCTAAACTGGGTTAGTCAGAGCAGTCTACAAAGAAGATTACCCTAACGAATTTCAAGCGGCAACGGATTGATCGACTATGCCTCGACTCTTGTACGCACACGACCTCCCTCGAGAACCCTGCACCACGGGCATTTGAAAACGAAGGGCCCAAGGGAGAAACATTGAAAACTGTCAGGGTGAGTGGACAAAAAATAAAACTTAAAAGCTCTAGTTCTTTTAATGTTCTCCCTCTAAGTTTTTCTAATAAAATCTGCATGCAAGTAAAACATAAACAATGTCTTGGCTCAAATATAAACAATTATGTGGGGTGTTAACCTCGTCCACGAGAAATCCGACCTGCTCTACACGAGAGGGTCTATTGACCAGCTCATCGGAGAGGGTCTCATGACCTGCTCTATTCGGGAGGGTCTATTGACCAGCTACTACCGAAGAGGGTCCCGACCTGCTACTATCCAGAGATGGTACCTGCTTCATCTAGAGAGGGTCCATGCTAGCATGCAATATATATCCTTATCCTTTAAATTCTTAAACCTGTAAAACCTCGTAAAACCTCGTGGGAATAATAAATCGAAAACCAAGTCAAATCTCCCTGACTTCACCCTAAATACATTGGATTTAAAAACCTTTCCAGGAACCAAAAACCGGTTCTCTGCCTTTACTTTAAAACCCTTTAAATCCAAGAGCCAAATTTCTCCTTTTTAAAACGTCCCCCTCCATAATCCCCAAAACGGTGAAAACCATTAAACCATAATCCGGGAAAATCTTTTAAAACCCCAGGAAAGGTAGGAACCTCTTTCCCGGCTCGTTTATCTTTAAAGTAGTAAATCCTCATTTTCCCAAAATCAACGTAAAACATTAAATGGAGGAAATCTCATAAATAAAGGAGAAAACAAATAAAGTCTATGTCATGCAATTTAATTTAAAAGCAAGGTCCACTCACAGTACTCATCGCAACCTTCTTCCTGCTCGGAAAGTTCCTCGAGCGAAACCCTCGAACTAACCACGAAGTCGAGCCCGTCTCACGTCCGACCAGAGACTGTACAAATAAACCAATATATTAGTCATACCATCGTTGACTTGGTCTTTTCCTAGTTTGACCAGGAACTCCTATTTGACCACATGTTGACCAAGTTCCTTTTTATGACACTTTAACCTTTTTGACTTTCTTTCCCGGTTATCGACTCTTAACTCAATTTACCGGAAGTCCGACTTAGCTTCCGAACTTTCTTTTACCACTTAACTTGACGTTAGGGTGTCACGTATTAATTTGTTGAATTACTATAGACACCCAACGTGTCACATTAATCAATATATTTAACCTTGAGTCGATTTACCGATTTACGTGAAACACCAACTTTACTTAACGTGGTCAACCTGACATTTTCTCAGAGATTCCAGTTATCAATTCCCGATAACAATTTAACACTTTACCCATTTAACCAAAAAGTGTCACCTTCAACGAACTTCAATTCTTTAACCATTTTTCTGAAAATGTAACTTTCCCAAAATGGAAACGTTCCCTTAATGGAAACTTTCCCAAAATGGAAAGTTTCCTAACATGGCAAGTGTTCTTTAGCATGGGACGTTTCCCAAAATGGAAACTTCCTAATTACGTTCAATTTTCTCCGTAATTACTCAACTTAGGAATTAACCGTACTTTTCGACTAAAAGCCTAACAGGGATTCGATTTCTACCTCGTCGGCATTCAGCCGGTTTTACCGTATCACCGGAATCTTCGCCGGATTCCGGTGACTTGCCGGAATTTCGCCATAACCTCCCCGTTTCCTCCGATTCACCCAGTTATCGACACATGCAACAAAAACGACACAATTAAACACCACTACAACACAAACATCAATTCCAAGCAAATTCAACAACACTGTAATCCTAGAACTAAAAGTTCACCTTTACTCCAATCCGAGGCAGGAACACAATGGCCCCCCTCGAATCCCAGAGTCGACTTGCAGGACTTTCCCTTCAAGACCCAGCAGCTCCATCATCCTCTTACTCGACTTACAGGAGCTCTGAGTACACCCAAGTCCCGCCTCGGTCACTGCCTCCTCCAAACCAACACCCCACTACTTCAGGTGCTCTCCAAAGACTTCTGTTGTAGTTAGGTTGTCACTAGGAGGTTGAGAGGGCCACTAAGAGTTCGAAGAGCTCTGTCGCCTGAGGAAGAACAAGGAACCCAGAAACAGTGAACACAGAGGGAAAAGGAGAATTCGTTCAGGCTCGAATCGATTGTTCAAAGACATGGAAAAGGAAGAGGAAGTGCAGAGGAGAAGAACCTTACCTTCCACGCGCCCTAACTCCGTCTGAAACGGCCAAAATCCGGCGGAGACTGCCGCACCCCAACTCGGTCGATCTCCCTCATCCTTGCCTCTCAGCGTGACTGGTGATAGGGGTTTTGAAGAGGAGGAGGAGAGGAAGATATTGGTGGTGGTGCACCGGTGTGGGGCGGCGGAGCGGCCGAGATCTTGCCGGAGAAAACTGAGGCATGGAGGGCGGAGAGAAATCGGGAGGGAGGGAGTTGACCGAGGGAGGAGAGTTTTGACGAGTCAAAACTCTTCCCTTATTTATAGGGAATTGAACGATCCAGATTCAATCTGGAATTGATCCAACGGCTCAGATTCAAAGAAGGTGAAAAGTAAAAAGGTTGAATAGTAAAACTCATTTTTACCGGAATAGTAATCCAAAATTACCATAGACTTCAGAAATTCACAGAAATTAGCCGGAAGCTCCGAAAAATATTCCGAAAATACCGGGAGACTCGTGTTGACATGAACTACAACATCGAGTCATCGAATCAGGTATTTGGAGAACTTAGAAAAACTCGATAATTAACTCGAGCGATAACTTATCGAATTACCGATCGTAGTTAAGAGTCCTCGGTAACTCGTAAACCTCTGTGAAAAGTAACTTTTGGGTACGGGATGTTACAGTTGTCATGTGTCCTTCCTTCATTAGACCAAAAATCCCAAACCGCCTCTTCAAGTTGGCAAAATTCTTCTTATAAATAGGACCAGCATGCACATTCCTTCTACATCTGATTTGAGAGACTTTTTATCTCTTAATTATACTCTCTCTCTACAAATTTTATCTCTTTAAATTTATATTGTTTTTCTTTTTAGAGTTACGATTAAACTTCGACGGATCATAACTTTCGATCCGTAAGTCCAATTTTTATTCCGCGAAAGGCTACGAGTTCGTATCGATGCCCTCTTTCCAACCCTTGAGGTTTGGAAGGTAGTTGTAATATTTTTAGATGGTCCGCTTTAGGAGGCTCGGTTTACAATCGGTATCCTAGGTGAAGTTTCGATAATGTCGAGGTGAGTGGATTCTTGTAATATGTTTAAAATATTCTGATATGCTTTTAAATTAGTGGAAAAACATGTTTTTGATCTTTTTAGAAATATCTCTCTATTTTATAGTGAAACATGTCGATTTGTGAAATGTGTTGTGATTTATATTATTATAATATGTTAGTAGGTATTGTTGGTAGTTATTATTTGATTAGTCATGAAACATGTGAACTTCTTGATTGGTTATTTCGAAGTAAGGATGTGGCACACGGTTGTATAGGACAAGATGGTCATTAGGTTCCCGTGATGGACTAAATTGAAGGATAACCAATAAGAATGGAAGATGAGATATGATGAATTGATTGAATTGTGTTGTGTATATGATATATATTGTAACACCCTGTCCTAAAATCTACCTTTTTACCAGGATTAGGCGGGTTACAGAGGGTTGTAACCGCCCTTATAATCTTTCCCGAATTAATATTCGAGTTTAATATCGAGAAATTCTCGATTCTAGGGGAAAATATAATTTATGCCCCAAGGTGGTAGATTATGTTAATATGAGTCCTCCAATATGACCGGAAGATTTTATGGAGCTACGGACTGTTTATTATGAATTTATCCAATATAAGGAAGTAATAAATGTTAATTACTTTACCGTAAAAAGATGACTTTGCGATAAGTTGAGAATTTGAGAAAACTTCCTTCGGGAAAGTTGTAGAGGACGTTAATACGAACTCGTTGGTATGTCCTGCGCTTTAATCGGAGTTCATATGCGAAAGTTATGCTGGATAAAGTGTTGTTACTGCACGGTAAAAGTAAATGATTAAATACATGTTTACCCCTTATGGTAACTTTTGTTATTAAATCGGGGCCGTTGATTTTTTATTTTAAATAGGGGAGGGGGGGTTGACCGGATGAGTTTTCTCTCTCTCCTCCCTCAAACTCGTTTCTCTCTCTCCTCCCTGGAGCAGTCGAGAGCGCCCCAGCTGCCTCCTCACCTCCACGCGTCTCGGCACACCGCCACCGCCAGTGGCTCCACCTCGTCCCGACGACCAATTCTCGACCTCCATCTAAAGGAGAGACGTCGTGACTCGCTGCGCCAGAAGCTTGGCAAAAGAGGAGGAGGTTGCTGGCGCTCTACCGGATCAACTCAGACGTCGAGCTGGACTGGGGAAGCATGAGGAGAGTTCCTGGTTATAGCAGGAGGCGCCTGGTGCCTCAGAAGAGGAGGAGAATGCATGAAATGCCTCGTCGGGGAAAGCTTCGGGCCGAGTTCGTGGAGGAAATTTCTTCTTCTCTTCTTCGCTCATCCTTCCAAATGTGTTGTTTACTGGGTTTGGATGTGTTGTGGTTGCCCATTGGAGAAGATGGTCGGAAATGGGAAAAATACGCCCGACTGGCCGAACGGTGTAGGCTAAGGGTGAAAAGGGTAAAATATTGGATTTTTATCGCAGTAAATCTGATATTTTACCATTTATCGCGGTATAAAATGTCAGAACTGCCCCAGGCAGTTTTAGGTAATTACAGGGGTGCCATTATGGTTGAAATCCTAAAAATACCCTTGACAGAATTGTTTATTTACAGGGGCTGCCATTGAGGTTTAAAAAGACCAGACTATCCCTGGCTGATTTGTAAATTTACAAGGACTGCCACTAAGGCTTAAATTCCTAAAATGCCCCTTATAGTTCAGATTAATTACAAAACTACCATTAAGGCTAAAATATCCATGTTGCCCCTGACAGTTTTGGGCTAATTACATGAATGTCATTGAGGTGGTAATTCCTTAATTACCCCTGGTAATTCCTTAATTACCCCTGGTAATTCTAGTTATTTACAGGGATGCCATGGAGGAGAAAATATCTTAAATGTCCATGGTTGTTTGGTTTATTTACGTGGATGCCACTATAATATTTATTTGTATGTGATTGTTGTTATATTTATGTGAATGCCGTTATATCCTGTCGTATATATGTTTGTTGGAACGTTAGGGTTAATCCTGAAAAATTGTCGATCGGTAATTACCTCAGCGGAGAGGTTAAATTACGGGTATGCATTAGGCGATTGCTACCCTTTTTATTAGATCAACTGATAATTAGAAAAGCGAAATTTACCCGGTTAGGAAGTTGGTTTATAAGAGCTACATGTGGCTTGATCCTTGAGAACAGGCTACGTAGGTAGCCTGACCGGGATTCGGGTACAGTCACAAATATTATTAGAACCACTAGGTTCTTTAAATGGTTGGTCTGAGATCCAAATGCGGGAATCGGGATAACCTCCGGCGGTGAGGTCTATTTCGATACTGTTTGGACTGTATGTTTTTGGTTTGGAAAGAGGGTTATCATTTCTCAAGGGAGATTTCGAGTAAATATCTCTTGGGATAGGTCCCGCACTTCCTAATCTAGGTTTAGGAGGGTAAACTTGGGTCGGGGCGTGACAAATGGTATCAGAGCTTAGGTTCAAATCTCGGACCTAAGGTTTGAGTGATTAGAATCCTTGAGAATGTTTAAATGTAGTATTTACTTTTCAAGGGTAACAAGTCGTTAATACTTGTTAGTGGGTGTGGTGGCCAAGGGTTGCCACCTGTGGTTGAAATTAGTGAAGTTAAATGTAACGATAGAGTGAACGACATCAATTGTATTTAGATGTCGATATAGACTTTTCGTGAGATCGAAAAGTAGAGAGGTTCATAAGTTTAGTAACGAACCAGATTTGAGAGAAGTAAATTTGAATTTCAGTATTTTACGTAAATAGGCTTAAAGGTGCGCCTAACATTGTTTGAATTTATAAATCGATAATTTTCGAGCTTTTAAGGGTTTGAACTTTGTCGATTAGTTGGAAAGTTTTGGTCAATTTCCTGGTCAACCCATGAAAGACTTGGTCAACCATAAAGTCCATCATTGACTTTTCCTGGTCAACCATAAAGTTTATCATTGACTTTTCCTGGTCAAACCAAGAAGATGGGGCGGTTAGACTATTTGATAGTCGTCTCGCGACCCAAATTTATTGAATGGTGAAAAGAGTAGGTATGAGCAATTATGTCAACACGTTGGTGTTGGGTGATTATATTCGAAAAGGATCATGGATGATCTGGTGATTGAGGTGCTGGATGTGGTTAAGAGAACCAGATTACTTAAAGTATCAAGTGGCGCAACGGACGCGTGTGGGTCCATAAAGTTCGAGGAGGAATATTTTTACGACGGTCAGATAACCGCTTTCGGACAAGAGAGACGTCACTGAATATGAGGACGGTTAGAGTACCTTACCTGAAGCAGGAGATGCGTGGCCAGTATGATGAGTGGACCTTGATTTATTTTAAAGAAAAATATGCCATGATTTATTAATTTAATGGTTTTGAATTGTTCCTAGAATGAATGATTTTTCAGGTTTTGGTACATTTTTGATTCCTTTTGTTTTGTGAGCACTCCAGTTGAGGGTTTTTAATTGTTTGTTTCCATTTGATTTATGGATTTCAGCTCGCTTATCTTTCGTTTGGGTTTTGAATGGTTTTTGGACTGGAGAGTCCCATCGTACAGATGGGAATCAGACCCGATGTTTTACTGGGATTTGATTATTTGGCGTATTGCCGGGATTTAAAGTAATTTTGGCAATTGCCTGGATTTATGAAATTATCGGGAATTTGTTTTAAATTTCACCATAAAGGGTCGTTTGATGATTATAGCTAGCGGACAGCGCTCCTCGTTCGGTGGAGTAGAAGCGCGCCTACCCGGCGCTCCTCGTTCGGCGGAGTGGAAGCACGGGATGTGTGTGTGTTCTTACGGAGAGTGGTTGTATTTGATATTTGCGTTCTCACTTGACAGTGGATGAGACGCCAGAGCTCTTAGCTCCGACCCTAGCGTGTGGGGCTCACTATCATAATGGGTCGTTAGATGTATTGTTTGTTATTAGCTAGCAGGCAGCGCTCCTCGTTCGGCAGAGTGGAAGCGCGCCACTCGTTGCGCTCCTCTTCCATTGGGGGAAATGGTGGTGTTAGCGCGAGTTTGCGTCCTCACTGAGAGGTACGCTAGAGCTCTTAGCTCTGACCCTGTTATGTGTGATCGTTTGTTTGTGAAATGTTTTTCCCGATTTGTTTTATATGGCTGCAACCATGATTTGTTTTATACCGCTGCAGGCCAGGATTTAATTTTATACGGCTGTAGGCCATGATTTGTTTTATACGGCTGCAGGTCAGAATTTATTTTATATGGCTACAGACCATGATTTGTTTTATATGGCAGCAGGCCAGGATTTGATTTTATACGGCTGCATGCCATGATTTGTTTTATACGGCTGCAGGTCAGGATTTGTTTTATATGGCTGCAGACCATAATTTGTTTTATACGGCAGCAGGCCACAAGTTGATTTATATTTGGCTATAGGCCACGATTTGTTTTGTTTTGGCTGCATGCCGGGATTGGTTTTATGTTTAGCTGTGGGCCGGGAAATTTGTGGTTTTTAGGCGTACGGCCTGGATTGTTTTTCGGAAAGATGAAAATGAAATTTGAAATTTATGATTTTGAACCATGATAAATGACATTGATTTTTGGTTCACTCACTTTAAAGCTTTCCACGTCTCAGAAGTTCAACCCTAGTCTGGGAGGTCAACATGTCCACGTGAAATATTGTTAGTGTATAAAAGTTAGGAGTGGGGTGCTCCTGATTTTCTAAGGGTATAGTTGAAGGCGGTTAGGTTTGTTTATGATCACGTATGGGATTAGGTCACAGAGCAATGAGTATATGTTTCTTACAATGAACCTTTGGACTACACATCACGTGGATGTATGGTTACATGAGTGATGACTGAATTTTGGTAAAAGGGATCAGGGTATCTCTTAGAGGAAATCTGACTCATGAGGAAGGAAATTTTGGGTTGACAATTAGTAAATAAGTATGGACGTGACACTTGAGATATATGGAGCTAAACTTTTGTCCTTTAGTCAGGACTTGAGCGTACGTGGGTTAGTGTGTGAGTTTGTTAGCTCTTATTGATGTGAAATGTCTACTATACTCTTTTCCGAGAGAGTGGAGTAGGAGGATCGGAAGAAATTCACTGTGATTGAGTATGTGAAGATGACATTCATGTTGGCGCGAAGTCGCATAGCGGATTCATCAGCTCGAGTGAGCAGTTTGAGATCGCATTGTGGAATGCGAGTTCGTTCGAGCCCTGTGGTTGAAAGTTGGGGTATTAGGAACGTGAGATGAGGATTTTTGATTGAAGGACGCATGAGATAATACGTCCTTAGCCTCAAGGTTTAGTAAAGGAAATGCACGTTTAGTAAAGCATAGCATACTAAGCATAGCTAGGTTTAAGGTTTAATAAGAAATTAAGAAGATCGATGCATGCATATATATTATCATGACTAGGTCTAGATGTGGATGAGAAAATTGACTGAAAATGAAGGAGCTAGCCGGCGAGGGACCACCATCCTTGGCGGCCATGCTTTTAACACAGATCGAATAAACAGATGGAATAAATATTGGCATGGCTTTGTACGTTATAGAATTTGAGCTTCATATATGTTCATCACTTTGTAAAAACTCACTTCTGGGATCATATCTAACTAGGTGTAGCTGGATTTTGCTGCAAGATGAAACAAAGCTAGTTTGCTTAAAATGTGTAAGATGACAGTGGAAGATCGATGCATGCATATATATTGTGTAAGATTAGCTAGACAAATGTGATAGGTTTATATATAAGGTTATAAAGGTTCATTAATTCACTTTCTCTAAATAACATGACCCAACTCCTAAAAAATACGATAACTGAATTCTTCATATGAATTCAATCAAAGACCCTTAATTTTTTGGTAGTTTTTGTTAATATACACTAATGTATACTAACAATCCTCCTCAATTGTATATGTGGCTGCCTGTTCCCTGGGAATTCTTTCCGAGTAGTAGATTCTCTGAGGCTGCATAGGTGGCTCAAATTACCCCTGGTTCTTCCTTCTCTCTTATGATGTATTCTCTCTTATGATGTATCGGTAAGTCATCTCGAGGTAAAATCTTCTTCTTCTTTCATTGATGATGATATAAAGATATATGTTGACATAGATGACTAAGCATTTAATCAGAAAATTCAAGATGTTTCTTAAAAAGAGAGCCTTCCAAGAAACCTTTAAAATCCTCCTATGTTCAAAAATCTAAGGGTTGTGATTGTGGTGTTTTGATCATTCTTTGTGCAAGTGTGATAACATGTGTCTTGGATCAAAAAGTAAAGATGAGTTAAAGTCTCAAAATGAACCACAACACAGTCTCACAATTCATTTTTCGAATGAACAATGTGTACCACTCAACATGATTGAAGATTTGGTTTCTGTTCATGAACCGTTCAAATCGAAGCATAAACTAGCCCTTACCGGTGGCTAGAGAGAGCGTAACATCGAGATGCCAGTGAAGAAGGACGTACAACCATTACATGATGGTTCCTTACAACAAGAGAGTGACCATGAAATACTTCGCCCCTCAAGGAAAGAGCAATATGTTCCCAAACCGCTATATGATGGTAATTTGATGAATTATCCTTCTGTTGAAGAAGCATCAAAAGACGAAAGGAAGAACCAGGGGTACCTTGAGCCACCTACGCAGCCTCAGAGAATCTACTACTAGGAAAGAATTCCCACGGAACAGGCAGAGTTGCTGAATCGATCGTCAAAATCTGATGATTCGTATGGTCCTCAGTTTCTCTTATCTCACTCACGCTCGGATATCACCCACCAGGATTCAATTACAGGAGTTAAGAAATTGCATGATCATGCAAATTTGCCTCTCCAGACTGAACAACAATCCTCCTCAACTGTATATGTGGATGCTCAATTTGTTGATGATGGACTTGCCCAACTGCAAAAGTACAAAGAGTTTGCTGACTCAATTTGTGAGATGAATGCTAAGCGTTTGCAAGATGTAGATGCTGAATTAAAGCCAGCATTGCTAAACCCTGCGGATACTAAACAGTTCACAAATCGGGATAGGATCCTTAAATCTGACCAAGACACAAACTGCTTGAAAGGTAGCCATAAGAATCTTGTGGCTGACGACATTGCAGAAGTTGTACTAGAGTGTCCACCTGTAAGTAAGATATCTTCTATGAAGCACCATGATGTTACTGCATCTAATCATTCAGAGCTTAATCAGGACGAGTCTACTAGGAAGGTTTCAAATACTGCTGACAATATAGGCCATACACAAGTTGGTACCTATACTCCAGTGCAGGGAGACATAATTATTGATATCGAGGAACGATTTCCTCGTGACTTCCTGTCTGATATATTCTCCAAGGCCATACTTTCTGAAGGCACCCTTGATGTTGGTTTACTGCATAAGGATGGAGAGGGTTTGAGCATAAACATGGAAAATCATGACCTAAGCGCTGGTCATATTTCCAAAAGTTGGCTCAAGAAAGGGCTGATCAACAAGATGTATCTCTTATGGACCAGGATCTTGGTTTTCCTTCTAATTAGAAATGTTGAGGAAGATAATAAATTATATCATCATCACCTTTACTAACAGATGGAGTTCCCATGGCCCATATGAATTCTCAGCCTAATTTTGTAGAAGATGTTAGCAGAGAAACTGGATTGACTAAAGCTAATTATGATCACCCGCAATTGAAGGAACCTGGAAGTATGCAGTTTGAGGCCATGATGAGTGCCAATCTGATTATGAGCAAGGAAAGTCTACTAATTAAATGTTATACATGTTGACGATTCATTTAGAAGCATTATTGGTGTGTGATCTAAGTATTAAGTTTCTTTCGTAGTTTCATCCATTTTACATGTATTTATACTATATGATGTCATGATAGTATTTACAGATGCCCTGATTATGTGATATTCTGAGAAAATAGAGATAAAGATTGCATGTTGGGTTTCAATCCTGATTTGAAAGTATGACTTTATCTGTATAAGAAACTTATTTGCAGGTTTGATGTTGGTTGACATGGTCATGTAATCTTTAAGCATGTTAGAATAATCATTGTTTCCTTGAAAAAATTGACACGCACACTCTCTTTTGCTGTGGTGGCATAAGAATAACTTGATGTTCTAATGTGGTTTTGGTTGTCAGCTCCTGAAAAAGAAAATAATAATTGTTGTGAGTATATGGAGCTAGACCAGACTATTCCTAAAGTAAACATGTCTTAGTCATTGTGAACGATATGAGGTACTGGGATAGAAACGAGAATGGTCTGAAGATTGACCAGCTATTCCCAAAGTAAACATGCCTTGGTCGTGATGAATGATATGAGGTACTGAGATAGAAACGAGAATGACTTTGTCACCATGAAGGTTAATAAACTTGACTCGAGTGAATGTCCCTTGGGGTGTCCTTCTTACATCTAGTACCCTAAAGTCAACTGGCTTGGGTGCTACTGACATTTTACTCATCACATGGGTCACAAAATCAGAAATAAAAGTTGGTGAAAGGCTCGAAAAGAAAAATGGAGAATATGCAATGCTGACACAAGGAGAAATAAGGGCTATAATGTTCTATTTTGAATTGATATTGTCTTAACATTGAGTTGTTTCTCACTTTTTCACACAAGGTACATGATTGACCAATTTATGCTTGTTGCTTACAGGGTTGTGTCAATTGAGTCGAGCATGAAAATAAAGTTTATCTATTTTATATGTGTAAAATTATGTCGTGTACCTTGGTTGAATGTTTTGCTTCTCCTATTCAGATGTTTCATGGAAGACAACCTAGTTCATTATGTGTATGCATTTCATATTTACATTTTTCATATCATGATCACTCTTGGGGGAGTATTAATACTTAGAGTATATTGCTTGAGTGATTCACTTTTGTCATTCTATGTACTTCAATTTTTTTAAGTGACCCTTTGTCATTCCTAGACAAAAAAGGGGAGAATGTTTATTTAAGGGGGAGAGTGTTCTTCCTATGTGGAGAATTGATTGTACATGCAATATGTTATTTTGAATATACTCTGATCATGTGTCTTTGACATTATTATGAGTATATATTTCTCTTACTTTTCACTTGATGTTTGCTAATATGTTGCAGGCTATGTGAAATGGATTGTGGGCAAGAAGACGACAAACTTCCTAATGCGGTTTTGTATATGAATGTCAAAGGAGAAGATTGTTAGTATATATACATTAGTGTACATACAAAACAAAGATTCATGTCAAGGATTTGATGAATATTGGTTTTAATGTTTACAGCTATATTACTGCTTGAGAAAGAATGCATGAGAATGAAGTTCTATTGCGATTTTGGTTTAATTTCTTTAATTAGCATATTTGATATTATGATATATATATATATATATATATATGATTGATTTGATGATATATTATCTAGGTCATATCCGGCTAATGCAAGGAATGAGATTGAGAAAAGATTATTGAGATTGTCCTATTAATTATCAGAATGTGTTAAAGAAGATTCTCATATTTGGTATATTTGTATGGAATATGAGATGCCTTATTAAAAGCCAATAAGAAATGAGACGCGCGTAGGAAGTAGATGTCTTCCTTCTATATAGACTATGCTGTCATGTATCAGATCAATGTTTTGAATATATGCGATTGATTTATATTGGATGATTTGATATATATATATATATATATATATATATCTGATTTGGTTATTTATTTCTTTCCAACATGAGACCTATTAGGTTTCACATGCTATGTGTGAAAATAAGTTTTGAAAAGATATATAAAGAAGACGCGGACGACTTGTAGAACTACCTCTGCACGTATAACGTTTGAGAAAAAGTTGTTTCCGCTGCAAAACTTTGTGAGGTCAGAAGTTCAACTGTTCCGTGTTGAGTTGAACTTCTTAGTTGTGTGATTGAAGAATCAGGGACATGGTTCATTGAAGATTGAAAAAGAAGATTACTTGAAGAAGAAGAAGAAGAGTGCTTCAAACATATCTGCTAGGGTTCTAGAGATAGTAGCTGCGGTTAGTGCTACATAGTTTGTAATTGACTCATTCTTGATTCATATCTAATTGCTTTTTCAATAGGGGCTTTCAAAAGATAAACCCCGGCAGTGTTTTTTTTTTCTCAAATTGAGGTTTCATTAGGTAAAAACTTGTTGTGTTTGTTGTTATTTATTTTCTGTCTAGTTCGTCAGAGATTAAAATCGCATTTCAATCCCCACTACACATTTCACAGTACCTTCAGTTTTACTATGCCTAATAGGAGGGAAGAAATTATGTATCCCAAGTTTAACCTACTACCCTATACACACTAAGATTATAATGTTGAGATCTTAGTTATCCAATTTAGTTTAGGTACATACCCAATACGTATATAAAAACGAATTTCAAAGCAAATACTACTTTATCAATTGAAATTTCGTATATATTTGTAGAAATATATACGGAATTTATGTAACTTGCACAGCGACCACCCCCTTTGTTTGCACAGTAGGAAAATAGGGTTTGGTCACGCCTTTGCTACAGAAACCCAGCCCTCCTTCTCAGTCCCCCCTAAGCTTGATAGTCTCAGATACACAACACAACCCATCGAGTTTTAACAGAAAAAACCCTTCTTTTCCGGTTATCCACCGCCGCTGCGATCGGCTTCGATGCCGTATCTCCGATTGCTCTACCTATAACAGTCTCAGTCCTTGCAAAAGAATCGATTACCGGAATCCATGGCTCTGCCTCTCGTCAAGGTCGGGGTTCTCGTCGGTGCAGGTCTGTACAATCCTCCTACTTCCGATCACTCTCTCAATTTCGACTTCAAAGTGTTCTATTTTATCTTAAGCTTCAATCCCGTCGTTATATAGTCCCGTCCGGATTAGCTGCCTAGTGTTGTAATTCAGCACCGCCGGAGAAGAGTTAGGGTTTGGATGAAGTGGCGGTATACGGAACTGTGATTTTGTTGTTAGGAGGAAATTTGCATTCAGGTTTTCTGATAGTGATAACTAATTTGTGAGTTAGAATAGGAGTTTCCAACTGCGAAAGTAGAGCTAGGCTGTTGTTGTTGTTCGGCTGGTTTTCGGATTGAATGTGCATTGCTTGGGATTATTGAGTAGTTGGAGATTTATACTCTCGTATCACCCAAGAGCTCCAAGATTGAATTTTGTATGTAGAAGTATAGATAGTTAGCTTCTGATTGTTGAAACGAATGAACATTGGTGGATATGGAAGCGGAAGGAAAGCGTTGTGAGTTAAAATCGTTTGACGCGGAAGCTTTATGTGCAGTCTCATTTGCATTCTAGCTATTGCTTTTGATTAAAGGGTTCTTTTCAATTTGGTTTTCCTGTCTGATGGTTTTGTTGTCAGGAATGAAGAGACATGTTTTTTTAATCGATTTGTGCTTTCGTTTGTAGGCATTCTTGGTTCATACCTTGCTCAGGAAGGACGCATATCGGATGTGGTATCTGGTGCATTCAAGGTAGTTATCAAACCGAATTACCTACCTGTTCTTAGAAATTAATAGCGCTTAATCTTTTCTCATAGCTTTCTAAGTTTTTTCCTGCACTGGTTGGGATAACTCACCTGCTACTTCTGTTTCATATGAGATATGTTTGAATTTCGCTTTGAAGTTGCTCTTTTTGGGACTGTATGTTGTGGCCTTTTTGTTAGTTGGTGACTTTATACCCTAGGAATAAGAATGAATCATAAGGGGATGGTAAATAGACGTCCAATTTACCTGATCACCCTGATGGGTTTTGTGTAATCCTCACGATATGTGGAAAATCCCTGACCTTTGCGATCTATGTAAAAAATACATAGTATGGTGGTCTGTCTATATGTTTAAAATAGTTTTATATTTGAAAACTATCGCCTTAGAGACTCTTTAGTATTATTGTCAGACATTTTGTGCTTTGTTTGAAGAGTATATATATTATATACTTAGTACCTTGCTAATTTTGATATTTGGCCTTTTCCGGCAGATTGCTTGGAAGCAAATACGAGATGATAAAAGTAAAGCTCCCTCGGTTAAGAAACCATCCAACGATGCTTTGATGGCTCAGGTTTCTTTTGCGGTTTATAGGTTTTTTATTGTAAAAAATTGTTTTAAATGTAGTTAAGTATTAAAACAAGGGATGCATTTCTTTCTACGCACAAGGAGCAGTTCTAACTTTTAAATGAATTGTTCTTAGTCAATCATTGTGAATTCATATGAAAGAGTATAAATTAATATCATGGAGGATGGTGTAATGAGAATAGATTATTCAAATTTTACAGATGAACAAAATACGACAGGAGCTGCAATCATATTCATCAAGTGGACCAATTACAATAGTAACTGGAAGTCGAACAGGTTTGGTTTTCTTCTCTAGCCTTTTCAAGATCCTATTCTATTCCAAAAATTCGATACATGGAATGTCGTCGGCTGGGTACTCTTTGACTCTATGTTTTATTAGTGCAGGTGCTAGCAGATATGGTTTAATTATTATTGTAGTAGTGGCAGGATATGGCTACTGTTGGTGGAAGGTAAGAGGTTTGTTTTGTGCAATATGATAAACTGTACAGATATGCATGATTTTTCGGTGGCTTATTGTTGAGAAAATAAAGAGCCACAAATATACATCCACGTAATACCAATATAGTCCAAGTCACTCTACTGCTCTTCTGCCTTTTTAGGGTCTCTGAAACTTTTATGTTAGTTTTTTTTCTCTTTTGTTTTTACCTATGTCATGTGATGTTTTCTGTCCTGGCTAGGTAATAAAGAATTCCATCTTACTCATCCATTGGCAGTTTGGAATTCAACCCATATACTTTAGTGATGAATGGTTATGCTCTTATATTAGTGAAGGTTCAAAGCCATTAACACAGAACACTAGATATATATTCTCTCACAGCCTTGATATGCTCTTTGAATATATTTATTAAAACAAATACTAGTCAGGTGGCTTCAATTTGAAAGTTCTTTCCTTTTTTGAAGTGGTCTACAATCTAAGCAGCTGATGACATGTGTATTCTCGAAGCTATACTTACTATGATATAGTCCCTTTGCTAGGTAAAACTTAAGCATATACCGACAAACAAATTACTGCAACATGTGTGTTGCACTCTGCTTGCTCATTAATTATCATTAGTTCTTTATTGAGGATTGTTTTCAGCAAAATAATAATAAACTCTTTATTTCATTATGATTCAAGAAAATAACAGATTGGATGACTTGTAACATTTACCATATTTTTCTTCTCTTCTACCCTGCGATTATTATTATTATTAGTATTTTATACTTTTTTAACTTTATATATGTGTTTTCAGGGTTGGAAACTTCCTGATATGATGTTTGCAACCAGACGTAGCTTAGCTGATGCTGGCAAGTCTTTTTCTAAACAGATTGACGGTGTATTTTCATCAATTTCAGTAAGTTTTCACTTTGAAAATCAGAACAAATGAATCTCCTTTATTAGATCATGTTTATTAGACGATGGCTTAATTAACTGCCCGTAAAGAGCATAGTATGTATTGTGCTCAGTATTCTGTTAAATTTAGTCACTGGTTCTAGTTCATGCAATTTTTTAATGTCAACAAAGTAACACAATTTCAATGTCTGTTGTTCCTGAGGGAATTTTTAAATCCCTTCAAATTTATGGACACATTTTCCCAGGATTAAGTGCATAAACAAGTTTCTATTCTGGTGATTGCTTGTTTTCAGGTCACCAAGCGACAATTATCTTCGAACTTGGATGGTGTGGACCACAATTTAGCTGAGTGCATTGAGACGACTGTTAAGACACAACAGGAGGTGGGCCCTCAGATACTTATGAACTACTCAATTTTGTCTCTTATTGTTCTAGTTTTTGTAAGTTTAACCTTTTTCAAGCCATTTGCAGGTTATTGAACTACAAGGAAAAACAGATTCCATCAGCACGGATTTTAAAAAAGTTCAACATGCAGTACTTACTCTGGTAATCTATTTATCTTACTTTTTCTTGTCCTCCTACAAGTGGATCTACAGATACAGAGTTCAAGTCTGAATTTTTATTTAAATATTTTTTGTCTCAGGAAACTAAGATTAACAGAATAGAAGGCAAGCAGGTATTGTAGTTATACCGACCAGAAGATACATATACTTTTGAAAATGATTTGTATACTTATGAGGTAGGAGTTTCATTCTAATTGTTGTAGCGTTTTATCTCTAGGATGCGACTAATGACGGAGTGTGGAAGTTGTGTGATTATGCCAAGAGATTGGAAAATAGCAGTACCACAGAACGTATTCAGGCATGTATTGAAATATTTCTGTAAAGTGTAAACACTACTGGCAATCATTTCTTACGTCTTCGTTCATAGATATTTTGGTTCTTTTTGGTCTAACGATCGATTTCACTTCTTTGTATAACAAAATCAATTACATACAGCATGATCATCTAACTGACATATTATTGCTTCTGTTGAGATTCACTGCATGTATTATTTTTTTTAACTTTATGTAAATAACATGCTATTGAATGTTGTATTTGGCACCATGTTAACTCTATTTCTATAATGTGTAGGCATCATCATCCAACTCTTCCGGGCTATCTCTTGAACTGCCACCAGCCTCGCCTTCATCTTTGGTAAAGATTGTTATCCAAGTCAATGCACAGTCTATTTTTTCTTTCAGTATGGCTGTTGATGTCATTTGACATGCCTGTATTGTGTATTTGCAAGTATGATATATGCATGTCGATATTATGTTTCTCCATCTGGCTTTGTTGATTTGTTTATATGCACCTCACTGGTGACAACTGACCTATGCAGGTGACAACACCAAAGTCTTCAAGGCTAGCACTTGAGCTACCGCCAGCATCACCCTCAAGAGTAAGTTAATCTTTCAAATGGATAGCTCGTTTGTCTGATGCTAAGAATATTTAATATTTGTTGGAGGATTAAAACTTTGTTGGTCTTATTGTTAATCTGATAACAATATCTTTCTATATGAATATATGATGATGAAAATGCAACGGATATAATAGTAAAAGTCTCATGTAACAGTTCCCATAATCATTAGATAGTGTAGGATACAATCCTACAATTTCCTGAGCTTGAGTTACTAGGTGAGCAGATACAACTGTATGAGATGAGTATATCACTATATCTCCATTCACTCCCTCTCATACCGGATATTAGTTGTTGGTAAGGAAAGTGGACAGTTCCTGTGGTTACTACCGAATAGACAACACTTCAGACCGCCATTTGTTAGTCAGACCACTGTTAGTGTACTAATGATGGGTTGAGAGCCCCTCATTTTTCTGTCTAGTTGGGTTCATATGTTTCAAGCTTTATGAGTCTCAGGTGTTCCCCTAGATCAGGATCTCTGCTCAAGACATTTAAATTTCTTGAAGTTTCTGAGATCTGACCTATAAACTTGTTCATTATCTTTACCATTCACCTGATCTTGATAACCCTCTCTACTGCTCAATGACTGCAACAATATACGTTCATATATGATTTCTGAATAAAGTCCACGTACTTGTTTTTTTTTCATGACTTTGCCTCATGTATTCAATGATGCATGGTTTCCAAATGAATTCGGTTTGTTAGCCATTTAATTCATTTTGAATCATTACAGTTGGGACAACTGAATAGTAACCATATTTTATTTTTTTTCTGATCAGTGTTTTGTATCCTTGAATTGTCAACATAGTTCCTTTACAACTTAAAGCACGAGCAGTTCTGTTATATTTTTCAACTCCTTTTCTTTTTGTGTATCGACTGACCATCTTCATTGTTTCAGGAGAATAATGGAATTTCAGATGTGTTTGACCCATCGGCTTTGGGAAGCACAAGCAATGGTCCTTCAAGTTCTGGTCGATTTGGTTTTAAGTACCCATCCCCGAATACTTCAACAATCCTAAGGACGCGAAGTGCGACAGTTGGGATGCTGCAACGGGCTCGATCCGTTAATAGACAGGTTTAGATATTGTATAGCTCTGCAACAGAATTCATATCATAAATTATTGGTCTCCCTTTGGAGGAATCAGTACCTTAGTGCCCAAGTCAAAGTCATTGTAACTGGATTGGGTACTGAATTTTGCAGCGTAGTTGACATGCTTTGATGGCTATTAAAGACTTAGGGTATCGCTAAATAAAAGATGTTTCGATTTTCAATGGTTATTAAACGAATCTGCTACCTTTCGATTTTCTCACTTGAATTTGAGCATGGCAAAGCTTGTGAGCTGTCCTTCACTTCTAGGTTACTGTTTTACCCTTCGTTTATTATATCAAATTTTCAGAGACCAATATGAAGTGAGGGGGTAATTAAAGGCATCAAAATTGGCTTAATTAATACTGATGGTTCCTTCAACCGAAAGTTCAATTATACAGCACGAAACTATGTAAAGGGAGACCGAACACTACACAGAGCAACCATGAACAAAGTTATCGAGAAATAGTGAGCTTAAAACAGTACAACCACATCGACGAAGATTGTCTAGTGTAAAGTAATTGCTCATAGTTCTTAACAAAATTTCGAACAAAAATTCAACCTTAAATTAGGTTGCAAAGGATTTGTTAGACTTAAAGTAAATGTGAATATATTAAAGTGAGTCAGTAGGTTACGTGAAAAATATAACCAGAAGCTTACCGAGGGTTCTCAAACAACGAGTAAATTCCATTCCTTATCGTTTTCTTTGGCTACCCTTGCTTCTTTATGAATTACATACATAGTTGACATGACAATATGGCACTACGTACAATTCAATACATGACATGAGATAACCTCTATGTGAATCAAATAACTAAATAGATATCCATTCAATACTATTATTGGACTCCGACAACCATATCACAAAATTTATGCATAATTTGTATTTCTAAAATTGAACTTACAGATATGATGCACGAGTGTAGTGTGTCATTAAAAGCTGAAACCAAAAACCTTCATTTTCCACTCCAACCCAAAACATATCTTGTTTGTTTTTATCACAACTACCAATCTATAAAGTACATACAATTTATGATAACACACACCTACATACAGAGTCCGTCAGAGATCAGAAACACATCGCCGTTTGAAGGGTCTAAGACACCGTATCTTTTTCTTCTTGTTAGTGACTACGTTGCACGAAAGTTTGGCTTTTACCACGCTTCTCGCTTCTACCTACGTTCTAAAAGGCACCGCCTAGCTTCGCCTAGGCGCCATCCAGGCTGTAGATGGAGCTATGCCGCCTCGATTTTCCCCAAGTCGTTCAAAGAAGGTGGCGTCAGGCTAAAAAGACGCGTCCCAGGCAGAGAAGGACGAGGCGAACTAGAAAAAGAAAGCCCAATAAAAAAACCAAAACAATTAACCAAATCCCAAATCTATCTCTTCCGAAGTCCAAACTATGTGACCTCGCCGTCTCCCAAACTCAGCGACCTCGTCGTCCTGCCTCTGCCAATCTCGGCAACTCCCCTTTCTCAGCTCGCTGTCGACCTCGACACTCTCGGTGTCATCTCTTGATTCTTGGGAGGTATTTCTGCAAACCTCTCATTTAGTCCTTCGATGAATAAGTGAAAGAAAATACTTGGGTCCGATCTAGATAGGACCAAGTAGTTCGTTCGATCTTCTCAAAATGTACTTTTAACAACATCAAACGTAATCTTAACCGTTCAATAGTTGAATTAACTAATGAAGATCATCTATACAAAAAATCAATGTAAAAAAGATTGTTTGCTCGCTCGAATGCATCGAATAAAATGAATGGATTATCATAAAAGCTCAGGAACTGTCAATTTGGTTTGATGCATTCGGGCAAGTAAACAATCTTTTTTTACATTGATTTTTTGTATAGATGATCTTCATTGGTTAATTCAACTATTGAACGGTTAAGATTACGATTGATATTGTACACATAGTCTAACTTGAAGATCGAACGGGGAACTCCATCCGATCTAGATCGGACGGAAGTTTTTTCCATAAGTGAATAGCTGTGTTGTTGCCTTATTAGGTTCTCACTTCTCAGTGTTAACTATTGTGTTGTTGGCTTGTTGGCAATCTGTATGAATCGTTTGGTTTGTTTGCTTGTTGTGCCCAACCAATTCTCACTTTGATGAATAAGTGAATAGTTGTTTATTCTGTTGGCGGTTGGAGACACACTCTTTGATTCTGGCAATATGGTATCAATTTAAATTATTCAATCAATGATCATGCATATGTAGTTATGAGATGGCAAATTGGCATGATTATATATAGATGAATAAACTTAGTAATGAAATAACAGTTCTATTATATATAGAAAAAGATTAGTTGATCACTCATTCACTCAATCATCAACTCTTACCGTATGAATTTATGATTATAATGAGAATTTAAGAGTTAAGCTTGAATTACAAATCATATTTGTTTGTAACTTTACAAATTGGATGCTCGGAGATGCCAATTTTTGATAATTATTTATATCAATAATTTTAAATATTATATTTATTAATTAAATATAAAAAATAAATCATTTAATCCTCGCCTAGTTCCCATCTAGGCTGTCTAGACACTGGGCTATGGGTAGCACCCGTCTAACGCCTTGTAGACCATTGTCAATGCATTGACACCAGTTTCTCTTCCCAATTTGTCAATTACTTGAATAGTGAATGAAGTCCCTAGCCTGTTGGCACACAAGCTATGGGATAAATCTGCGGGTGAGGGTAGAGCTTTGGCGGAGGAGATAAAGGTTTGTACTTTGTACTTGATGGCAGTGCGCAAGGGAGTGTTTAGTTTCTTGGCTTTCATCTCATTTCTCGGTGGATGTAGAGGAAACTCAATACCAGAAGCAAATAACACCCGCAGTTTAACTCTAGCAATACTATGATTACTATCTCACACACAAATGCAAAACCAATATCCGAAAGAGAGAATATAATACTAGAACTCTCCCAACACTAGCTAGGACTTATTCTTCTCCAGGTTTAATGGGAGTGCAAACCAAACCAAGACTTCAGTAAAAGATTGGAGTCCGTATATTGAATGAAGACAACCAACGAAGGCTAGGTGAGTCGTATACGCAGTGTAAGCCAGCTTAGAAACCTGTGTGCATAATGCATATTATACCTATGCATATCAAACTCTGGCATTTTATTTACACTAGCAGATCAACATTCATATTTACAAAATGCTTTTGTCGTCAGGAAGCAACCACAGAGACGCATCCACAAGTGGCCTACTCTACTCAACTCCAATGTAGCATCAGATCTGGCACCCATAAGACTAAGGACTAGTTCACGTGAAGATTGTCCAAATAGGAGTAATAACAGGCAGACTACTTCAAAGACAAATGAGCATGGAAACACGTACACTCCCACAGACGGGTCAGGTGAGAGTTTAATAATACAATTTCTAACCCATAGAGAAATTTACCTTTTCCATTAAATGTTTATTTTCTGCTGGGAGTGAACTGCAAATAAACCCATATGGGAACTGTGCAGCCAGTAATCTCAAGAAAGCAAATGGCAACACAACTTACTCTGATGATAATTTACGTGGAAAGAGTGGTCTATAGTAATACTGTGATGATGTCCACCCAATACAAGTGTTTAAGGAAAACAAACATATGATTCAAGCTTCTTAACATACAATGGTTGCTATTACGTGCGACCTTGTTTTGGCATTCAAGTCAAGAGAACCTATTCTTCAAAGGTGTGGAGATACCGAGAACAAAAGGAAGATTTGATAGACATCCTAGCACTTAGCAGGCCACGGGGAACAGCTCTTGCAGGGGTCACTTCTATGATTTCAAGCGAAATGAATAACAATCTTACAGCCCCAATTACTCTAGAAGTTTTGCGTTAAAGGCTCCTGGGGGTTGATGGTTTTCCAGGTCCTTTTTACCACAAGTACTGGATAATCATCAAAGAGGTGGTTTCAGACACTACAATTTTGCAGGGTGTGTGTGAGGTTACACGATCCGATGAAGTCTCATGTTCTTGTTCCTAATATACCTATCCCGGAAAGAAGTCAAAGAACACACTTCCAACCAAATAGTCTTTGTAATAACTCGTAAGATTCTCTCAGAACTTCTTGGTTGGAATCAAACTCTCCCCCAGTTGATCACTCAAAATCAGAAAGCCTTTCTTCCTAAAAGGCAAACACAGGACCGCATTTTTCTTGCTCATGAATCTTCTCACTGCCTCAATTTGAAAAGAGGAGGAAATAATGAGTTTAGGCTATGATTGTGTGGAGTGCGACTTTCTTGAGGCGATTCTTTTATGCTTTGGTTTTGCTAGAAGTTTGGTGAACCTTATCATGGCATGTGTAACTAACCTTTCTTTCTCTTTGAATGGAAACCTTTGGCAACTTTTCCTATCCTAGCAGAGGTCTGAGACAAGGAAACTCACTCTCCCTGTATATTTTTCTTCTTGTTGGTGAAGCTCTCTCTTAACAATTGACAAAAGCATTTGCTGAAGGGTCTCTGATGGCATTAAGCTGCCCAATCCTCTCCCACCTATTGATGTGTGAACTTCTTAACTTTGTAGAAGTTGAGAATCAATCCGGGCATTTACCTAGGATTACATGTTCGCACCACTTGAACTTGGCTGGGGTTTTGGAGACTTCGCACCACTTGAACTTGGCTCTTCTTGCCAAGCAATGCTGGCGACTAAGGAACGTGGGCAGCGCACCCTATGGCTGGGGTTTTGCTAGTCTGGGGTAGATTAAGGTGGGCAGCGTACCATATGGCTTGTTTTAAGTTCGCTAAGAACCGCTGTGATGAGATTAATTCAGCTATGGGAAAGTTTTGGTGGGGGTCAAATCAAGAAAGTCTCCTAAAGCTGATGGTTGAATGGGGTTTTAGAGACTTCGCACCACTTGAACTTGGCTCTTCTTACCAAGCAATGCTGGCGACTAGTTCATGAATCCTAATTCTCTTTGGGCTCAGGTACTCTGTGAGAAGTGGCTATCAATGGCTTTTCCAGAACAAGTGCATATTACATGTTCACCCAAATGCAGGTTCTTCCCACATGAATAATAAGCAAGTTTACAGCAGATAAAAACTCTTGCAAAGACCAAGTTTTTTCTTTCGAGAGCTTTGAATAATGCAGTTCTGTCTATGTACAACCTGTTAAGAAGGAAATTGAGCACCATTCCTACTTGTCTTATTTGTGGTGCTACAAATGAAACAATTGGGCATATTCTACTGCTTAGCTCATGGGTTTGATATGGTCTGGTTTGGGTCTGTTCTAGGCCTAAAATTAGAAAAGAACAAGGTTACTACATATGACCAATGGAATTTATCTATTACCATATCAAATCTTTCTGTTGCAGTTTGGATTGCTCCTCCCATGAATGTTGTGAAGGTCGACCTTCACAACAGCTCCCCAATCTCACAACCTTAGCCTTCTGTAGCTCACTGACGTGGTCCTTGCCGGAGTTAAGCTTACAATAGATATGAATCTGAAAATAGTCGTTACAAATATGAAGAGCTGAGCTTCTTATGGGGAATGGAAAACATTTCTAATCATTGATCAAATCAGAAGGTGTACCTTGTTTGATGATTTCAGTTGGGACTGGGTTCCCCGTGAAGCCCTGCAGCTGACTCACCTTCGCAATGCTGCAGCTTCTGTAATCTAGTTGGAGCTCTTCAGGTCTCATCTCCTTCCAAAAATACAGGTCTAAACCAGGAGCGAAGCCATGGCAAAATGTCTCTGGTTGGAGTACATCCAAGGACATCTGTGGTTGAATACTTCAATTATTTATAAAAATGTCTTATCTTATTAGTAATTACGAAATTGATTTTTCAATTAACATATGTATTGTTCTGTTTTAGAAGCATTCCCAAATAAAATCGACTTTTTATTGTTTCAACTAGCACATAGGAATTGAGAGGATAAAAGCACCCAATATGTGAAATAGATATACATAAATTTACATCTCAAAGAGGAAGAGAATGGCCAATTATGTTCAGACTTATGAAATGTTTTGTACATTGTCAGAGCAATGAATATCAAAGAAGAAAGAATCATATGATACTTGTTGTAGTCATAGTTGCACACCAGGGATACCAAACCACAAAAGTAACCTTCTTGGCCGGTCCAGGAACCTAGCCTGCCATGTGGGTTCATCACTCTCATAAACAAAACCACTCTTTGTGTACAGCTGTTTTGCCGGTTCATTGTCAACAGCAACATGAACATACAGATCACTTATGCCTGAAAGATTCCAGAAATGCAGTTGAAATATCAAAAAAGATAATCTACTTTCAAGGCTTGGTGTCATGTAAAACTCAGTGCGTAATGGCAATAACAGGAACCATATGCCCAATTCACTTAAATGTGAACATAAACCTATAAAAGAGTAAGCTATCCTCACAATCCCCACCAAATCAGAAATGAAAAGAGAGGGAGAGGGAGAGCTCAGATCCAACATGGATTTAAATAAAACAATATTGTGAATAAGTTTTAGCATCTATTATTAGGGTTTTAAGTATATACTACATGTTTCCCTTCTCCGCAGATAAATGTTTATCGCTCTAGCTTTTCAAAATATTCTCATAAATTTTCTTGTAAGTTTTTCCTTGACTTTTCTGTAAAGAGAACTATTCACATATCACAGGTGTGTTCACCAAGTGATACAAGCATAAGACTATGAGAGCATTATCACTGTAAACTCTTTGATCCTAGAGAACTTTAAAGCCATAAAGCAACAGGTAAGTAAAGGAGAATGGTAACAACAAAAAATTTAGTATGTGTGCGGGTGTCTTATTAAGGGATCTGGCTTCTCTAGTTGAATTTTTCTTGCTTGGATTTGCTTAGATGATTTAAAACCATTAGATTGAATAAAGATGACATGAGGATGACATCACGGGACCACATTGTACTCAGTCTAATGGTTTTAAATCATTTAAGCAAATCCAAGCAACAAAAATCCAAGTAGAGAAGCCAAACTCCTTATTAAGACATAAGAAATGTCAAATTGTTTACCCCAATCGTGTGCGACTAACTTCGACTTTGCAACAAGAGCATGACCTAAACCATTTCTATGCAGTTCCTTGGCAACACAAACATTGCTCAGGTATGCCCTTGCAAAATCAGCTCCAATTTCCTGTAGAAATGCAGTACTAAACTTCAGCCATTATCTTAAAGTACCATATTTGACTGCAGTTTTCTATCTAAACCATTCACAACATGGGTCTTTGATGTCAATTTTTTTCTTTCTTTTGTGATATGAAGAACCTCTTAAATCAACAAAACTTAGATTACCCCGATTTTACCAATTACAAAGAAGAAAATTATCTAGAACAATAATATAAGCTTAAGCAGCTCTAAACTAGCCGAAAGTGAATACAATGAAAAAGGATAGTATTGGATGACATACCTTTGGTCTGCTTCCAGCTATCTCATCAGGAAGACTTACACACTGGTTAAGATCAAGCGTCCCAACCACAACTCGATCTTGTCCGTTGTTGGTAAACTAGACAAAAGACCAAACAACAAGAACCTTTCAAACACAACATCGTATGAATGTTAACAAGGAAAGCTGAAAGATTGGGAGAGTTACAAACCTTACACGAAGCACATAAGTCATCAACTGAAACTGAAAGACTCGACAAATGCGACAACGGGGCAGTAGCATTTATACACGAAACTCTCCCAAAGCCCTTCCTATTCCCACCAACACGTTCCTTGATAGCTTCGAACTCTCGCTCCGCCAAGTACTTCATGTGATCCTAATACAACTTTGACAAAAGAGAAAGACACCCATGAAGATCATTTACATGGTTGAAATAAGATGAGATGATTGGAGGGAGGGAGGGGACAGACTTGGAGGCCGAACGTGTTGGGCTTTAAGTTGGAGAAGGAGCGGACACGGAGAGATGCGGCGGCCCAGAGCTCATCTTCAGCGGAAGCTTCGGAGAGGTGGAGGAGGGTGGAGTGGTGTAAGGGTTGTTTGGGGGTGCAGAGTTGGCAGGCGCTGATGGGGCGGTGGCGGAGGACAAGTGGAGAAGCAGAGAAGGGGGTTGGAGAGGAAGAAGAGAGGAAAGCCATTTTTCAGTTTGATTGTTTATGTGGACGACTAGAACAGTGTGCTTAAATCTTAAAAAGGCTTATCCAAACAAAACAACAAGAGTTATGTCTGTGGTCTCAGCCAAGCTTAGAATTCAATTTCTGAATGAAACGATGCACTTGGAGCATAAAGGTTAATTCAAATCTGTAAAGAAAATCAGAATTAGCTTGTTGCAAGAAATCCTCCACATAGCTTCGCAAGACAAGTTTAAACATCCATTTGAAATAATCTCCAACAATGGCTGCAAGGAAAGTAGTCATTCTAACAGTGTAAAGCCTAGCTACAGGAGCTAGAACTTCAATATAGCTTGTATCATTTTAAGAACCTTTAACCAAAAGGACGTGTTGAGGAAAATCTTTCCGGCATATGATGTGCAAATGGACTAAGCAATGCAAATATGCAAGAGTTCTGCTCCGCCTTCCCAGTCACACTGCCATTTTGGACCAACATCAAAACATCTAATTAATGAATTTGGAGAGAGTATTTCATGCATCAGTAAAAGATAAAAAAACATAAACAACAAAAGTGAACAGTACATACATCTAACGCTGAGAAGATGATCGGACTGTGTGGATTTGATAGGTCACCGCCGGTGGCAATGCACCAAATAATTTTCGATGAATTTCCTCATTGTTCTTTTTCGCCGTATGCAGATTTCTTTGTTTCATAACAACATCACATTATAACTAAACATTGTCATCTTACGTATTGTTATGTAATCTACAGATTGATAGCTCTGATAGCTCTGTAATGTGAACATAGATGTCAATACGTGAACGTTGGGGGTGTGCTTCTAGTTTCAAAGGTCTTCGGATCTATGTGCCTATGAGTCAAAACACCATTGAGATGTTACCATTCTGTAATTGAATAAGTAGAGCTCAATAGATGTTAAGAGGCAAGCCTTGTGGAGTCGATTTACGACGAAAATGATGAGACGTGGTTGTCGTGCCCGAAAAAGTGTATCATCAAAGCGGGCGTAGTTGTGCATCTCGTATTGTAACTACGAGGAGACTTTAATTTCTAAAGGAATTGGTACGTAAAGCTTGTGACTCTTGTTTGCTTGAAGTTCGGTCCAGTGGAACTTGACGACATTCCATGACGGCTGGACAAATAAAGTCTTAGAATGTAGATCATCTTTAACTGAATGGTGTCATTGGGAATGACAATTAGTTTTATGTTCCGCAATGGAAATTTCGAGGACAAAATTTTTGTAAGGGGGTAGTTTGTAACACCCCGTCCCAAAAATTTACCCTTTTACCAGGACCAGACGTGTTATAGAGGGTTGTAATTGCGCTGTTAGTTTTTCCGAATTAATAACCAATGAAATAACCTGGAAATTTATTTGTAGTATTGGTGTGTATTCGTACCTTCGAGAAGAGTGTCAAAGTGTTCGGAGTCCAGAGACGCTCAGAAATGACTAATTAAAGGGGTCAAAGGTTGACTTTTTGCTACGTCGAGTTTCTCAGAAAACCTCGACGATACGAGTCCATGGACACACGACATGTGTGAATCGAATACCGTGTGGAGAAGTTATGGTCAACCGAAGTTGGGTTTCTATTTTTAGAAAGTATATAAATAGAAAGGATGGGTTTCCAAAAAATAGAAAGAACTCATTTTCTTCTCCCCTTCCACGCGCGTGCGCGTTCCTTCACTATCTGAAATTTTGAACTGACCAGACCTGATTTTTACGGCGTGCTCCGGTCACCGGAGACGTCGAGGCCGGTCGGGATCTCTTCCTCTCCTCCATGCGAACCTCCCTGTGGTGGTGGCGTGGTCCAGTTAGGCCTGGAACGACGCATCTGGGCTTGAACAATACGGCGTCGAAACCCGGTTCCCGACCTGACTTGTTCTCTGGCGTGGGGCGGCGACAAGGCGTGAAACCAGCCCAGAAAGGACGGCCAAGGAGTTCTAGGCGGACCTCAGGTGGTGTTGAAGTTCAACACGACGACAGGAGCGGCTGAGCTGGAGACAACCCTTTCGGGGCAGTTTTGGGCCACTTCCGGTCTAAATTGATTAAAACCCCACGTATTAAAGTTGTTCCCCTTGCTTTGATCTTCATCTTTCATGTTGGAATTGTGTTGAAATTCAGTGTTTTTCATGGAGCCGCGTGACGCCTACGCGCCGCCATCTGTGGCTGCGCGTGTAGGCGCGTCTGGCGGTTTTGGGAGTTCTGGTTGCTCTTATAGGCTTCATAGGGTTGTTGTGGTTGCATGTAGGTGGTTTTTGGGTGAAGTTGACAGGTTTGAGGTTGGTGACATGTGGAGCCCACCCGCAGCCACCTGTAGCAGCGCATGGAGGAGTGTCTGACATCCTCAGGGGCAGTGAGTTATCCCAGGTTCATGTACTCGTCGATACGAGAGTGTGGATATATAATTTGTCGGTTTTGGTTATCATTTACGGTGACGTTCAGTCGAATCGAGTCATTATTACCTTCGTGTGGTAACTAAAGTCGATTATATAATTGTAGGTGTATATTGATCGACCAAGTGTTGAAGATTTACCGTGTGGCAGTAGTTGACGCAGCGGGATTTCGAGGTGAGTAATTTCCACTGAGGGATCAATCTCAGAAATACCCTTGACGGTTTTGTTTATTTATAAGGCTGCCACTAAAGTTGAAATTCTTTAAATGCCCCTGACAGTTCACGTTAACTACAAGGGTGCCCATTGGGTGGTTTTACTTATATGCCCTTAGGGGGATTTATATATTTACGTGGTTGTCTTTTATATTATTTATGTGTTTGGATGTTATAAATAAGTATGGTTGAATGTTCGGGATTATCTCGATAGATAGATGATTAGTGGATACCTCAGCAGAGAGGTTGAACTCCGGTTGCGATAGATGTAAGCTATCCATATTATTAAATCGACCGATAATTAGAAAAGCGGGATTTGCCTGGTTAGGGCTTTAATTAAATAAGAGCTACGTGTGGCTTGATCCCTGAGGACATGGTACGTAGGTGGTTTGACCGGGATTCGGGTGCAGTCACAAATAATATTAGAACCCTAAGTCCTCTAAAATGATTGGTTTGAGATCCAAATGCGGAAATCGGGATAACCTCCGGCTGTGAGGTCTATTCCAGTATCGTCTGGACTGTTTGAAAATGGTTTGGGAAAAAGGGTTACCCTTTCTTGAGGGGGATTACGAATAAATATCTCTTGAAATGGGTCCCGCACGTCCTAATCTGGGTTTAGGGAGATAAACTCAGGCTGGGCGTGACACTGTGTATCAGAGACGAGCAAATCGTTTAGAGGTATCTTTGCGTGGTCGAGGAGATATGAGAGTGGATAACCGATTGGTAGTTCCTTACAACCCATGTTGTTATTACGATATAATTGTCACATCAATGTCGAAGTATGTGGGAGTATAAAGAGTGTCAAGTACTTATATAAGTATATCTATAAAGGCCCTGACAGAGTGTCATTGGAGATGCAGTCAAACCCCAACTTCGATGAAATCAGCCAATATGTCGATGCTAGATGGGTATGTGCACCTGAAGCTTTGTGGAAAATCTTTAAATTTGCATTGAACAAAGTTTATCCAACAGTTGAGCGGTTACAAATACATCTTCTCAACATGCAACATGTAACATTCAATGTCGAGCGAACTGTTGAGGATATTCTGAAAGATGATCGTCCAAAAATGTCAATGCTTACTAAGTTTTTCACATTAAATCAAAATGATAAGGATGCAAAGGCATATTTATATCGAGAAATTCCAGAACATTACAAGTGGGATAAAAAAGACAACTTAGGTTAAAAGAATACGAAACTGGAAAGTCATTGGGCGAATATATAGTGTCTCACCATCTGCTGAGAAATTTTACTTATGTATTCTTTTGAACCATGTAAGAGGTCTAGAATCGTTTTTTGACCTGCTTACTGTTAATGGTGCTTTACAACCAACATTCAAGCAAGCAGCGGAGAACTGAGGTATTCTTGAAAATGATAATAGTATTCGAATGTGTCTGGAAGAGGCCTCTGCACTAAGGATGCCATCAGCCTTAAGGAGATTATTTGTTACAATTTTGGTTTATGGTGCGCCTGTTGGTGTTCGAACTTTGTGGAATGAATTTGCTCATTTTATGGAGAAAGATTATACTTCAACTGACGATATAGCAAATAGAAACAGACTCTTATTAGACCTAAACAAAACACTTCAATAGATTGGCAAGAACATTACACATTATGACCTCCCTCAATTGACAGAATAACTAGAAGATAATATTGGAATGCCGAGATGTATCGAGGATGAACTTTTTATCAATGTCTCTCAAGAAGATATTGATGCAATTGATTGTCTCAACAATGACCAAATGATTCCATTCAACACCATTATGTCTGCTGTGGATAGAAGAGAAAGTGCTTTATTTTTTGTCGATGGTCCTGAAGGAACTGGGAAGACATATCTATACCGTGTGTTACTAGCAAATTTAAGAAGCACAAATCATAGTCTTAGCAACAGTATCATTTGGAATATCAGCAAACATATTGCCCGATGGGAGGACAGCTCACTCTAGATTCTAGATTCCACTCAAAATACTACCAACAATGACGTCTTGCATAAGTAAACAGTCTGCACTTGCGCAATTGGTACGAAATTACACCGTAGTTATATGGGATGAAGCACCAATGACAAATCGAGATGCCTTTGAATTAGGTGATCGAACTTTTTAGGACAAAATGGATGTGGAACATCCTTTTGGTGGTAAAATAATGATTTTTGGTGGAGATTTTCTTCAAGTCCTCCTGTTATTCCTAAAGGAACAAAATCTCAGCTCATCGATGCCACTATTATGAGATCATCATTTTGGCCAAATACAAGGATATTGAGATTGAGACAAAATATGAGATCCATAAATGACCACCAAATTACAGAGTTTCTATTACGTGTTGGCGATGGGAGTGAACAAGTCATCCATGACGATATGATAAGATTACTAGAAAGCATGGTGATTCCATGGCAAAACAGCCAATCTATTAATCAGATTATTGATAAAGTTTTCTATAATCTTGCTGATCATGTCGGCGATGCAAGATACATGGTGGATACAATATTGATTACTCCTTTAAACGATGATGCAGACATGTTGATTGAAAAAATCATTAGTATGTTTCCGGGTGAAGAAAATACATTTTATTCATTTGACTCTGTTGAAGATGACATCCGAAATCTTTACCAGCCAGAGTTTTTGAATTCAATAACTACAAACGGTTTACCGCCGCACAAGTTAACATTGAAAACAGGTGCTTCAATCATGCTCTTGAGAAATATAGACCCAAAATTGGGATTGTGTAACGGTACAAGATTGTTATGTCATGGTTCCTTCCAGAATCTAATTGATGCAGAAATTATGACGGGCGAGTTTGCAGGGTCTAGAGTTTTTCTGTCGAGAATTCCTTTGCAAAGTGCAGAAAATGTGGGTCTACCATTTCAACTTACAAGAAAGCAATTTCCAGTGAAGTTGAGCTTTGCTTTGACTATAAATAAATCTCAAGGTCAAACTATCTCACATGTGGGAGTTTACCTCCCAGATCATGTTTTTAGTCATGAACAATTGTATGTGGCATTGTCGAGAGGAGTGTCAGAGTCAACCACAAAGATGTTGGTCAAAAAAGGGTCCATAGTTGGTGAAGATGACGTATTTACTAAGAATGTCGTGTTTAAAGAAGTTTTGCTAAATTAGTCCTTCAAAAATAATATGTCGTGTTCATAGGTACTTCATTTAGTAAATCAAATTAATATTTTTGTTTTTTTATTCTTATGTTTAACTTTTTGTGTTTTCTTATTTGTAGGAGTACTACGACATAACAGTTGTCAACTAGAGAAGAAGCTACAAACAAACGAAGACTTTAGGAGACATGTTTCTCTATTTTCATGTGGTTGGCGCAAGGGAATATCAGTGACAATGAACATCGTTGATCTCAATAATCTGATTCTCAAAGAGTGAATAAAAAACAACCACAGTTTGTACTTTTAAACTATTCTAATTAAACGTTGTGTAATTTGCTAGATCTTTTAAAAATACATTCCTTTTGTCTTTAACAATTTTTCGTATTGTTTTCTCACCGAGAATTTGAATGTCTGTTTGACTATTAATAAATGTTACTAAAACATATTACTACATATCAAATGATACAATAATGTAGTGTGAACTATAGAACAAAAATAGTTAACTATTTATAAAAAAAAGTTAAATAAATTAATCGCACGCGCGAACACGGCTCTTTCGAACGCGCATCGCGCGTGCAGGAAGGCTAGTGCCAGATTAACTGAATATGCTATGCGTTGAAAATATTTATTTACATTCAGTTCAGTTTTGAATATGAAAAAGTTTAACATATGGCAATGGGGATTTGAACCGGGTACCAGCTTATTTGTAGTGGGCTCCCTGGCCTAATGGTATAACCCGGCCCAAGTAATGGTAATCTTCCTCATCATACAATTGTTATTTTCTTGATGAAGAAAAACACTACGAACTAGTTTGGCGCAGCTATTCTGTGAGTAGAATTGCTTTTGAATATATTGAGGGTTAGAATTGTTTTTGAATATGCTTTTTGAGGAAAACCATTTGAGAGTTTGGTAAACTGTTTTTCAAAGTGTTATGAGAACCAAAAATCATTTTAAGTATTTGTCAATTTTTAAATAAAAAATATTGTAGGTAAGTATAATAACCAAAATGCTCATACATGTTAAACACGTATATAATTTAATTGATATTTCAAGTAGTAACAACTATTAATTGCAATAGTATGTCAAATTGATATGGTTTACATATTGCTACAATTTATGAATAAAATTTTAAGTCATGTGGAACAGGAAAATGATTATTAATTTCTTTTTGAAGAAAAATGACTGGTGTGGTTGCCTTCAAGCTTTTATTAATGAAACTGTTGAATATAAGGGGGACATCGAGTCTAAACCCGTGATTACAAAGACCTGAAATAATATTAGAAATATCTACAAACAAGTACTCATCAAGGCACCAACTAGCAAAAAGTATTACTCTAATGACGACTCTGTTTGCATTTACATAATAGTGACATACTAAAAAGAGCAGTAGATATGTAACACGTTTACGCATCCTAATACCTAATAATTTAGCTTTCCAACTATGTTGCCATCGAAAAATATATCCAACGACACTTAGTTTTACCATACCACTAGGTGACAACGACCATTTGACAAAATAAGGAACTCGCCGCAAATACCGGCGTGAAGCCCTACTAGTCCTACACATTACATGTAGGAACTTATTCTATGCAAAATGTGGAAAAAAACAATTAACCTAGAACAGTAAAAACTATGAAATAAAAAACAAAACATTGTCAGACCCAAAAAGTGGGCTCAACCCTCATCACCAGCCCAGATCGGCCCCAAATGCAGTATCCAAGACCACAAGCCTAAATTGTCAAGGCATTTAGTCTGCCCAGTCCAAAGAAGAGGTTGTGTCTCTCCACCCCCGCCGCTGCCCTCCAACCAGAGTCGAGCTACCTTTTTGTCACTGTCGTTATCAACCCAACGTCGCGAAACCTCAGGCCACCCAACTCCAATCGAAACAAAGAACTTATTCTGATCTGCACCATCCAACCACCGACTCCAGCTAGCCAATCAAATAGACTGTTCCGATCCAGAAACCAGTTCTCCCTCCGATCATACCCCGCCTCCTCGACCCAGTCTTTCTGTTGGATCCAAGACTACACATACCACCCTCCGATCCAAACCTCCAGACCTAAGATACCGCACTCACACCAATCACCCATCCGGGCTCACCCAACGTGCACCGGCTAGGCCAAAGGCCATTGCCGACGATGAAACAAAACCAGAGGCACAAAACGCGAAGGCGGCGTCCTCTAGAGAGAGCTTTTTTGTCGTCACTTTATGGTTATGAAAAAATTATTAAAATATATTTTGAGTAGTTAAATTGTGAAAATAGCAATTGTCATAATTTTTTTAATGTGTATTTTGACTTTTATATACTATTTTTATTTATTTTTTCACTTTTTATTACTCTTTGTTATTTCTTTCATTTAATTCATCATTTATTACTTATATGATCATTGAATCTCAAAAACAGCTTCCCCAAGAATCAATTCTGCCAAAAACAGTTTTAAAATGTGTTATCAAACACCTGCTCTAATGCCCAAAAACAAAAACAAAAACAAAAACAGTTCCAAAAACAGGTCATGAAGCTGTCGCAAACTGGGCCTACATTTTCCAGCTATTGAAAATATGACCTCAAGTAAAAGAACGGTTTGATGTAAATACCTTGAGTTTGTGTCACCTGTGTCAAGTGGGGATGTGCAAATTAAAGTGCTCATAAACAAAATAGCCTCTACATGTGGCGTAATGCAAAGCATAAAAAGAGATATACATGTTTCTTCAAAAGTTTTTGAAATTTTATTAAAAGAGTGCCGCAATTACTTCTTTTTTTTTAAATAAAAGGGATCAAAGTCCTCATTTCATAACCATTAAAAACACATTAAAAATACAAGGATGAGACATTGTGTCTAAACCTCATACTTCTATAACACCTTAAGTTAAGAGAGTGTGCGGCAACTATTAAACCTCCTAATTGGTCACATTTATTACCAAACACATCTTATGATTAAATTTGAATCTCCTTTTCATATTGGCAACCTAAGAGGGAAGTTTGTCATACAAGAGACACATGAATCTGTACTATTGGGTAAAAAAATATGATTGTAAGCCATTTACTAACCCTTTAGAAATTAGTCTAAAGCAACAATGAAACAAGAGTTTCCAACCATTTACTAGACATGCACCTCAAAACACAGAAGGGAATGTAGCCATCAAACTTTGGATGGAGTCTATCACGTTTTCAAAGAAATAATTGAGGCGCAATAATAATGGTTCAAATGGGTGGAATATTTGTGGGTCGATGTTGGCTTTACTCTCATGGCCATTTGCGGGGTGGTTGAAACATGACCTAAAGTAGACACCAAAGCACACCAAATTAAGTTAACTTTCCCCTTCACAACTATAACCCCTCATCTTCATTGAATCCTTAACTGCAAATCTGCGATAAGCATTTCTTCCCTGCTCATCCAACCCCATTAAGCTCACATGCCTTTGCCTCCATTAGATTACATGATGATGATTATTCAGTCTCGTAACATAAGTTTATTCTTCATAAGAGTAAAGTTTACAATTCAAAATGATTCACAGACTAATTATCGTC
Source organism: Comarum palustre (assembly GCA_951800085.1). Lineage (NCBI taxonomy): Eukaryota > Viridiplantae > Streptophyta > Magnoliopsida > Rosales > Rosaceae > Comarum > Comarum palustre. Next base: position 6,996,264 of record OX637584.1, on the reverse strand, counting down.
TGATAAAAGAAAATAGGGTTAGCATAAGTACTGATTCACGTAAGAATTAGGTGTGTGGATATTTCTAGTATATTAATATTGTAACGTGACCTGCTCATTAAGCACATAAAGTACATAAACCAATGGTGGTAGCTAGTATTTGCCTATTTTAGGTCTCCAATTGAATCAAAATAAGATGAGACAGTGGGATGTGATTTTAAGAATTTTATTCAAAGTGGGCTGTTTAACATGTTAGATTGTAGCTTAATTATGGGCAGCATGTATTTATATAAAGACTAATTGCTGGTCCATGCACCAAGCTAGAGTTTATGTCTTGCTTAAAAACAGTCATGTTTGTGTTTTTGGGAAATCAATTCAAGCTGTTGGTGCTGGAAATCACTAATGTTTAAGATTGGTTAATGGCACAAAGCAAAGAGTAGTGAGAGAGGGTTAGGGCTCTAATGTGGTGCAAAACCAAGAAAACTCCAATGTGATTGAATCGGATGCTAGAGTTTACTTTTTTTTCCTCAAAAGAAAAAAAGAAAACTCCAACATCCGATTCAATTAGATGGAAAATGGACTCGATAGTTTTGGTAAAAGACCGAATAGGTTCAAAAAAAAGAAAACTCCAACATCCGATTCAATTAGATGGAAAATGGACTCGATAGTTTTGGTAAAAGACCGAACAAGGTTGTGCCTTTTCATTATCGTAAATTAGCAAATTTATCATAAATCGTCACATACGAGCTGAGTTCAATCTTTGAGGTTCATGTTTCACTTTATCCAAAATTAACCATGATATGATCAAGAATCGATCCATTTTAAAATTTTATACAAGCAACTAAAGAGCGTTAACTAAATTCTTTTTTTCACTAGTTTCACCAAAATGAAGTATGAGCGTCACTAAATTAGTTCATTGTTTCGCTGACAGCGATCAAACACGCACCGAAATATCTTTTTGTCTTAAAACCCATGTGTACGAACAAACACCTAAATATCAAATTTGACGAATGAAGTATCATTTTCTTAGTGTTCTGGTCGCAAATTCACCTTATATATTAAACGGAGAAAATAAGTAATCATAATCTTCCACCTATATCTTACCAACCAGCTGAAAGACATACGCACCTAGACTGACCATAACTATCAAACCTGTTACATCTGAGGCATGCAACAATGAGGCAACAACGAGGTAGCAACACTAGTTACAGATGTCTCAAACCGCTACAATGACGACAGAACCTGCCCTGGGCTAAGGCCAATCAAGCACAAGCTTAGGGCCCCCTAAATGTAAGGGCCCCAAAAATATTATATAACCCTTAATATATGAATGTAAAAAATAAAAATAAAATCTATGAAAATATGAAATGATAGAAATTTTTAAGAAGTAAATACCTTTCATGGTACCTGATGTATAATCAATTACACAAATAGGTACCTGATATTTAAAAGATGACAGTTTGGCATCTCAAGTTTTGCTCAGTTAGATAGTTTGATGTTTCCATTAACTTTTCTGTTAAATATGAGGGTAAAATAGATATTTAGGTCATATTTATCAATATACACATAAAAAAATTTGCTATGTGGATTCATGTGTATTAGATCCTAATATATATATATATATATATATATATATATATATCAGTCGCGTGAGTGTTTAGGTTAATTATACTACCTAAATTCTTAAATATAAAATGCAGTCATGTTTCAAACAAAACATAAATTCATATTTATGTAGATAAATATTAGTTAAAAATTTGGATAAATATATATAAAATTTTGGCCCTCGTTTGACTCGTAGAGCCGTTCTGCTTCCAGATTGGTATCACAATAGTCAATCGGACACCGAAATATCCGTAGTACAATTTTGTAACTAAAAGTTACTTTAACCGACGAAATACCCTAATTTCGTCGGCTAAACTTTTCAAATTTCGTCGACTAAAGTTCACATACTATAGCCGAAGAAAAAATCACTATAGCCGACGAAAAAATCACTTTAGCCGACGAAAATTTAACTTAGCCGACAAAAAAAAAATTTGTCGGCCTGTTTTTAGATATTTTGTCGGCTAAAGGCTTTTTTCTGATAGTGTTATTATGCAAAGCCCTAAGGTGATCAATCAAAGAACTAAAACATATAACATCAATTCAAATATTGACTAAGAATTCATCATGAAGAAACTACAAATCTATTAGTTAATCATCAAAAACACAAACAATAATGTTAGGGAAACATCCTAACCCTAGAAAAGGTTTAACAAAACATAACTAGATAAAACATAGAAAACATGGAAAGGGGATGAAGGGTGGATGGATGGATCTCTGCTCCTTTAGGCGTATTCAATGCGCGTCGAGACCTCTCTCAGATGTGAAATTCTACCTCCTTTATATAGAGAAGTTCCTACTCATCTTTGGCTTCATATTTCCTCGTAAGACTTGGATTCAGACTCATTTTTTGATATGGAATGGGAAAACCTTGAAATATCTTTTGTAGAAGTAGGAAATCATGTATTCTTCGCATCCTCGTCTGCATCATTGTCCTTGAAGCATTAGAATTAAAGATCTTGTGCCATGGAACTTGAGTTATCCACAAATCCTTGCAAATCCGAGCAGATTTTCTGATGTGACATTTTTTCATTCAAATGATCATAACTCGGTCTAGAAGTATCGAAATTGTGATCCGTAAAATCCTACAGAAAGTAGACATATGTATCTTTCCAATGATGTAAGGCTTATTGTCTGTTTCGATCAGAGTTGTTCCTAGTAATTCGGTGAAGTTGGTTGTTCTGCACAGAAAAATTCTGGACACTTGAGATTGTAGTTGCCTTTCAATCCTTGTGACGTCGTTTTAGCTCTTTTTCTTATCTTTGCTACACTAACCTACAAAATCACTAAAATAACATAAATCAATCACAAATAAGATAAATAAACACAGATACTAATATTATGGAGGCATATAAATATAGGATAATATGAGCACATCAATTTCGTTGGCTAAAGTCATAGCCGACGAGTTTTTGTCGACGACATCTTAGCCGACAACAACTCGTCTGCTAAGATTTTAGACGACGAATTTGGCTAACAGGCCGACGAAAATCTTTCGTCGGCCAAACTACTGATCTTGGTAGTGGGAGCATGAGGAGGTCTGGGTGGTTTTAGAGTTAGAGAGAGAGTGAGAGAGAGAGAGAAGGGAGAGAGAAAGATGTCGAGTGTAGAATCATATTCAAATCCGGTGGACCTAGTCAGAGTCGGTGATGAAGCGACAGTGCTAGGGTGGAGTGACATCGAGAAGCTGGATCTGATTCCAGGCTTGTACTTCTCGATCAGATCTGGTTCTTCCTGGCTGGGTTGTTGAGGCGCGCGGGGTCGTCCTTCGTCGAGGTGGTGGCGATGGTGTGATGGTAGGGAGAGAGAGAGAGAGAGATTTCAGAGCGAATCGAAGAGTAAAGTCAAGAAGGTGAGAATAAGAGGTAAGTGAGAGGGTTAATTAAATTAAGGGTGTGATAGTAATTTTGATGGTAAGAGTTGGAACGGACACATGAAAACTTTTTAGACCTTGTGGACATTTTTGTTTCTGTTTTTGTAGTGAATGATCATTAGCTCTGCAATTCATTCTTTTTTTCTTTGTTTTTTTCCAGCTATTTAGGTTTACTTTTCCACTCTTTTTTCTCCTTTCTTTTGCTATTCCATCTTCCAGTGGTTTCATTCTTTTGCTGTTTTGTAATATAAGTATGCTTCTGTTTCTATACATTCCATCTTCAAGTTTATTGTAAAAAAAGGCTGCTCAATAAATTAAAAAAATAAAGCATCTTTGAATTCACACAATCCCTCCGATTACTCAAGATCGGTCCTGCTGACTATTTAGACTATCACCTTTACAGTTTTACCAGAACTTCACCGCAGGTTGCAAGCAAAAACATTATTGACCCTAAAGACCAGCAAGCAAGCAAAGAAAAGGGATCGGTGTTGTGTATGGATGCATCATCTCGGATTTAAGATAGCACGAGTTGGGGAAAGTGGAGCCCACACCAGACGTGACTTCCTTAAAGACATCTTCCCTAAACGGAAATGGGGCCGCGTATCATTAAGGTCGATGTCGACCGTGTTCTACCTTAAATGGAAAGAAATCTGACAGCCCCTATGTACTGTTAGGGGGCCAGTTCGCGCAACCTCGGCCGTTGGATCTCATCCTCCCTCTTTTATCAACCCAGAAATCCAGAATTATGCTCTGGTCCCCACCAACACACTCTGAGCTTCCAAACTTTTATCATTATTGAGTGAGTTATTAGTGTAACTTGAAAGTGACCCTTGTTACAATTTAACCTTTTTACATAGTGACTTTGCTTCAACTAGTTCTTGGTATTTAGACACGATCATGGCCTTTGAACTAGCACTTAGTAACTCCAGCCACAAAAAACTAGCACTTAGTAATCAGGTATGATTTTGAGTTTATATTTGAATTAATGAAATGTGTCGGCAGTCGGTACGATATAGAATGTTTCATTATAAAAAATAAATAAAATATGTACATATTATGTCTCACACCGCTATACGTTTATCTTTTCATCTGACAATTTAATTTTTCTTTCTCTTCAAGTTTTCAATAATTTCTGCAAAATGATGATATAATTTGACGAGAAGTGTATAATTTGTACGTTTTTCTTTGTAAATTACTACTTATTAACCGAAAGATAAACAATGTCACGTTTCCGTCACGTAATTGATAGTATTACATATCAAGTTAAAATTGTCTTTCCATTTAAAAGTATATTGTAACCAGCTCACCATTTTCTTGTTTATACATGTTTGGATAAAATCATCAAATTATTGTAAATATTTGTTCGTTAGTGGTCATTCATGTAATTAACTTACTATAGATATTCTTGTAATTTACTTAATGATTTCATCTAGATATAAGAGATGCTTCTCTACTTAATAATACATAACAAATTTCTTCATTCTTTGGTTGTTTCTCTCATTCTCAATTTCTTTTATATTATGTTTTACAATATGTTATTAGCATGAATAACTCTAACATTGTCTTGCTTTATGTTGCATGTGAAGCTCTAAAAGAAAAGGATAATCTTTTAATTTTATTCATCGATTTGCTCTACATTGAGATGGAAAACTCAAATCATTGATCAACAACATGAGGATCATCATTAAACCAAGATCTTGGATTGACTTAGAATCTCGAGAAATGACATGTGCAATTCTGGACATAAAAATGGAGATTATCCGTTCTGCAATGAATATCGTTTTATATCATAATGCAATCCATATTTGTAGCCTTGAATATACGATGACCAAATCATCATGAAGCATGAACCATATTTCGTTTATTATTTTAAAATTTGTATATGCATGTTTATTGATTTGTGCTCATATGTAGAATATTATGTGTTTTGATGCATGAATCAACAAATTTATATTATTTATCTATTTGGAAGATGTATATATCATAAAAAATGTATTCATGTCTTGGAATTGAAAAAGAAAAATATGAACAGATAATAGTCACCAAAATTAGTCACCACAAATTGTCTGGTAGCACAAATAAAAAAGGCACATGGATAACAACGTCAAACTCACATGAAGTGTATACATAGGTTCTAAAAGTAACACCCCTAATTATTAATTTGGTTGTTTATGTTAGATATTATGCTAGAAGCATAACAAACGAACTTATTACACAAATTATTATAGAAGAGTTACGAGTTTGAATTTCGGTCACCAATTTATATTATGTCTTTATGATTTTTATGCTAGAAGCATAATTATGTGTTTTAATCAAGTGATTATTATATATCTGTTATGTCAGAAGCATTAACCTAATTCACAGTTTGTATATAAGATGTTAAATATTAACAATATTCATTATGCCCGTAGCATATTAAGATATAAATAAGGAATGAATATTTCTGCTCCTAATGAGATTAGAATACAATTCCTTTTAGTTACTGCTAAATCATTAGCATTGTGTAATTTGAGTTATATTGAATTCCATTAAGAAAATATAATGCCAGAAACATTTACAAAACTTATAACTCATACATTATGTATTATGAGCTCAAACATAATTATTATAAAACATTAAACGAGGACTTAATGTCATAAGTATTGCCTAGATTATATATATATATATATATATATATATATATATATATATATATGAATTTTCTTGGCTACAAACGTCCATACCAATAGTTTTGGTACGGATTTCATTTTTCACCACTTTTTGATCGAAAGGCTATGCCTAGACAATTTTCTGCTACTTTTAATGTATGACGGAAAAAGGCTTATTCTGTCCATAGACATTTTGGAATGGATCAACTGTCTATGATTCTCAGAATAATGTTTGTCTTGTTAGATATGTTGACACGGGTTAGGTAAACTCACACAAGGCATATGTATTTACTCATCTTTTCCCTTAGACCATGGGTTTGTCCCACTGCGTTTACCGTGAAAGGTTTTGGTGTAGCAATCACTGTGAATCTATCTCCCACTCATTCTTATCTTATGATCTAGACTAAATCACTTCACCGAAATTAGAGGTTCAAATTATCGCTACGTGTATGTTGTGCTCTTTTCTCATTCGATCATGATAGTTTTTGTCCTATAGAGTTTGTATTATCTGACAAGGTTTTGACGAGGCAACACCGAAACACACATTAGAGTAAACTAATGACAGAGAATACCTAAGGGGAAGTGTTGTAATTATTTATTAGGTAGTGGACATTCTTGTAATTAGTTTACTATAGATTTTCTTGTAATTTACATAATGATTTCATCTTTCACTACCAGAACCACAACTTTAGCCGACAAAATTTTTTCGTCGGCTAAGTAAAAAATTTCATCGGCTAAGAAGTCGTCGGGAAAAAGCCGTCGGCCAAGACTTTAGCCGACAAAATTACAGTTCATCGTCGGCTAAAGTCATTTATTTAGCTGACAAAAAATTTCTTTGTCGCTTAAAATCTGGACTTTAGCCGACAAATTTTTGGACCTTAGCCGACGAAATTTTATTAAAATTTTTCGGCTATAGTAATTTATTTAATTAATTTTTCTTTATTTAACTTTAGCCGACGAATTTTATTAAAATTCGTCGTCTATAGTTATTTGTTTTTTATTTTTTTTATTATTATTTTTTATTTCATATATTTTTGATTAATTTTTGTTTTTCATTTTTTTCGTTTTTACACCTGTGGTGGGGAAGGAGAAGAGGAGGAGAAACTAGAGGAGGAAGAGGAGGAGGGGGAGGAGGAGAGAGAAGGAGGATGAGGAGAAGGCTAGGAGAGGGAGAGGAGAAGGATAGGAGAAGGAGGAGAAGAAGGAGTTAGAGGAGGAGGATTTACAGCGGGGATTTTGAAAATTTTAAACTTTAGCCGACGAAATACCCTAATTTTTGGTGGGGATTTTTGAAAATTTTGAATTAACTTGAGACGAGGAATTTTAATAAATTTCGTCGGCTATAGTTATTATTTTTATTTTATTTATTTATTTAACTTTAGCCGATGAAATTAGGGTATTTCGTCGGCTATAGTTATTTATTTTATTTAGTTATTTAACTTTAGCCGACGAATTACCCTAATTTAGTCGGCTAAAACCTTAAACCCTCAACGCAATTTTCCATTTTTTTCTCTAGAGTAGCCCTATCTCTGGTGCTTATTTTTCATAAAATTTTTATACCACTGGTTACGTCTTATCGATTTGAAACTATTTTCAGTTGAAGGTCCGGGCAAAATATGTAATTTAGACAGTCAAATGACCATTTCGTGAATTAAGGGGTTTGACTTACGATATTGACCGTAAGGATCGAGCCCTTAACATTGTCGGATCAAGTTGAATTTTTTCCTATAGACATATTTCGACATAATGATCATATGAGACGGTCAGAAAAACAATTTTTTCCTATAGACATATTTCGACATAAAAATCACAACATGCCTACTAATGTTGTATAACTTGTTTACTAAGCTTTAAGTAAATGTTCCATTTCAAAAACAAACTCTACGTAGAAACTTCAAACACAAAAAAGTCATGAAATAAGATATGACCGGAATGATGAAATACATCTACTAGTGAAAAATCACGTAATTCTGGTGAAGTCTCGGTGCCGATAGTTGCGGTCAATACAATTTAGGGGTTTGACTTACCGGATTGACCGTCTGGATGAAGCCCTTAAATTTATCGGATCAAGTTGAATATTTTACCATAGACATATTTCAACATATTGACGATATCTGACGGTCGTATTTTTGTTTGTGAATTTTGATGACCAAGATCACAACATGCCTACGATTTATCATTATTTATCCATATGGGGAGCCTATCATCGAGAGGTAAATGTCACAAAAATTTTAGATGGGCAGTTGCGTTTCATCATGGTAAGAGTTTGTTGTGTTGAAGATTCCATCAAAATTCCTTATATAGATGCAGATATAGACATTTTTGTGTGTTAAGTGTTTAGAAAAACTACATTTTGAAGCCTTAAACGAACTCGGATGGCCAAAAAACTCATATGTCATGACATTAGCGATGCGTTTTACTTGTACGCCCGTTCCGCGCCTAGATTGGTATCACAATAGTCAATCGGACACCGAAATATCGTTAGTGCAATTTTGTAACTAAAAGGTATTTTAACTGATGAAATACCCTAATTTCGTCGGCTAAAGTTCATAGACTATAGCCGACGAAATAATTTTTCATTGGCTAAAGTGGACTTTAACTGACAAAAAAAAAATTCGTCAACTTGTTTTTGGTCATTTCATCGGCTAGTCTTTTTTCTGGTAGTATCTATCTAAGGGATGATTCTCTCAATAATAGACAACAAATTTCCTTATTTTTTTAGTTGTTTCTCTCCTTCTCAATTTCTTTTATATTATGTTTTACAACACAAACAAGGATTAGACTCCATGTATAAGTGCCTTGCTTTCACAAACAAGTGTGTGAAGACGTGACTTTGGAAATGAAGCATCAAGCATGCCTTTCCAAACAATTCTCCTTTCCAAACAATTCTTAAAGCTTCTCACGAGGGCTTCAACCAGACTCCATTAATATACCAATGACAGTGTACCATGTCACAAACGAGAACCCACAAATCTGGTTAAAAAGTTGAGTTAAAATATGGAAATTATTCCAAAATTGACTACACAGGAACCCCCGGTGGTCGATGATTAATTTGCTAGCTATACCCAACCTTTACCTCATTTCTCACCAGAAAAAATATGAACAAAAAACCAGAAAGAGGTAATTATCTGTTCTAGTGGTCCACTATGGGGACGAAATGAATAAGAAGGCACTATGGTGGTGGTCGGTGTTCACAATCAAATAGTTGTGATATATAAGTGCTCTTTGTCACTCTGCAATCTAGATCATCTAGGCTAACTATGTACCTGAGCTTTATTTTAAATAGTGCGTCTTGAGGCACGTTATAGTTTAAGACTTTAAGACGTGACGTGATTTTTTTATTTCGCCTTTAAACTTCATTTGAAAGACTTTTGTCACAAAAGACTCGTCTTTAGCTCGCCTTTTTTGTCTTGAGGCGGAAAATGCGCCTTAAGGCGGTCAAAGACATCGTGAAACGTCACTATTTATATGTTGATTTTTAATCTATACCCTAAAACTACGTCGTTTTAAATAAAATCTAAAGAGAAAAAATATGGTTGTTTGACTTTTTTTTCATTTCATTATTGAGCAATTGTTCTTATCTTCTCTTTCAGATTATAAGTGAATAATTTCATGTTATTGTGTGTTTGTTATTAAAAATTTTAAACATTATCTTTGTGATCTTGCTATTAAAAGTATAATTTTAAATATTTTTGATGATTTTATTTCTATAATTTAATTATTTTTATTTAATTTTAAATACATAAAATGCTCCGCCTTTTTCGTCTTTTTCGCCTCAACCTTTTTGTGAGGCAAAGCTCCGACAAAACACCTTTCACTGTTTAAAACATTGTACCCGAGTCTAGTTCTTGATCTCCCAAGCGTTATACACGGGAGAGAGTTCTCGTCACAAAAATGACGAGAACCTTTTAATCATGCGACGACGAGAACCTTTTAATCATGCGACACTTCCATACTCGTGTAATTAATGCAGGTGTAACAAGATGCTGACCGCATACCTTAAGAAAATGAATATGGCGAAGATTACCCAAAAACTTAAAAGAGCCGGTGAATGAGTACTAGAAAAATTTTCCTTCAAAATGAGCACGGGGGTTTCTCATAGGCATTTTCACAAGCACCTTGCGTGCATTCAATTTTAGGCCGATAGAGCCGATTAGCCGGATACAGAAGAGCTCGATCGATTCCCACCTGCCAATTTTCTGTAGCGTAGGACCACTTTTCAGTGTTGGAAAGGCATCGATTGGGGAAGATGGGTACCTCATTTTCGGTCTGGATTTTGTCTCATAACAAAGTACTAGATGACGATGACGCTGATGATCGATTCGCCCCACTGGTGTTCGAAGTTGGATTCTGGCTAAGCTACCTCCTCATTTATTTCCCTCCATTGTAAAGGTTAAATGGATCAGAGATGCTTGTGGGTCTTAACCAGTGCTTCAAATAGGTCATGGCTACGTTTGGCAGTTCAACAAGATTTGCACAGATCTTTTTTTCTCTATTATGAAAAAAGATAGATCAAATGGTTTGACTCTTGACTTCTATCTTAATGGTGACTCGAACTCATGACTTCGTTAATAGATAGTGAATGCGCTTACCACTGTGTTATAACTATTTTATCAATTGCATAGAACATCTTGCGCATGAGACGCTTTGTGCTCCAACCTTAAATATTGTAACATAAGTAGAATATGAAATTAAAGTTGGTTCAATTTGGTTAGTCCTTCATAATTTTCAGCACAGAAAACATGCATGCTTCCTTTTATGTATAAGCCTATTTTCTATGCTTATCCTCTTACGGAGAATCTCTCTTTCATGCCAATAGTCCATATTGCTATATGTTCAATTTTCAAACCCCTAGTCCCTAAACATCAAACAACATCTTCCATGCCCATGTCACATTGTTGTACCCACTCATAACTCATTGTACCATCTCTTTCATTTTGCCTAAAAAATAGAAGAAATTCAATTCTCACTTTTAACATTTTTTCAATGCCAAAACCAATAATTTGTTGCATACTTTTGCAATCTACAAGCCAAAACAGTGGCCTGACTCACATTCTTAGGACTAGCAAAAACATATGCTTATTAGAATTTTGAAATAATGATGTCTTTTTTCTTGCATTACATTGTTTAATGATCACAGTAAAAACCTGGGTTTGATGTGGGTGAGAGCTTTTGGCAAAAGGATAAAAGTGGAATGTAAAAGAAGCTTTTGGTGGGGCCCAATCAAGGACACCAACATGTAGTGAACCACTAAATGGGATTCTGGACCATATAATGTGACCTACACTATTTCTTTCTTCTACTTCCTTTTGTAATTTTTTTTATCCTAAAGTGGATTTACCCCTGCTCCATTATTACTATAGATCATATTTGGCATTGGCATTGGCATTATGAAAACGTTACTGTGAAAAGGATTGTAGATAAAGAAAAGAAAGGGGGAGAGAAAGGGAGTAGTGAAGTCTCTATTGCCAGCAGTTGAGGACAATGACATGAAACTGATGAGAATTGGCTGGTTCTTATTGCATGGATCAAATTCTTCACTCCTTCACATATTGTTTACATCATGAAAATGTATATATATGCTCTATTAGGTGACGTTTTGGATTGACCAAAATCACAACTTGTGTCAAGTAATCTCCATGAAAATGTGATCCTAGACAAGCCGAATATTCCGCCTAGATTTTCTATATAAATCTTGTCTCGTCCAAGTACATTTGATTTTAAGAAGAAAAAAAACTTCAGAATTTATCATTGATCGATCAAATACATTTTAAATCATAAACGTAGTCTGATGATTTTACAAACATAACTGCATTGAGTGAAGTATTGCACTAGGAGGCTAGCTAGCGCTCTAAAGAAAAAGAAAAGTTAAGATACTTGATCGCATATAGTTCCACGGTTCACCTTTAGCTATTTGTTTTGAGGCGATTTCATGTACGTAATTATTTATAAATGAGTGCGTGCAAATTTAAATTACAGTTAAGTTAAAGACAATGTCAATGCGTCGTGTCATGAGAAGAGAGATGTTCAAGTAAAACTCTATATTTGATTATATGCGTAAAGTAGTTAAGTTGAGAACAATAGTGATATAGTAAGCGGTCAAACATTACGAAAGAGGGTGAAAATCCAAAAGAGAAAAACCTAACCCATAAATCGGGATAGAGAAAATCCTCTGTCACTAATGAGAACAGTACGGTTGGCTTGAATATGGTTAGACACTAATATCTCTCGTTGATTTGCTTTAATGCCAAGCACGAATGATAAAAAGGGCATAAATATGCATAGCCACAACTCGTACGCAAGTTTTGCTTTAGCTACTTCTTCGATATCCACATTTCCTCTCCTTAAAGCCTTCTCTTTATGTATTTTTTTTCCTCTCATTTCCATATTTTGTTGAAGAATTTTCACATGCCTTCCTTAGTCATATATGTCTCTGTCTTTGTTTTCATATTGGTCAAAAGAAGCTGCATTACTTAACCCTAGCCATCTAAGCTTTTCTGGTTAACACTGATAATGATCGCGTTTGTTGGAGTAATTCTGCTAGTCTAGGCAGTTTAGGTAAAAAGAAAAACAAAAATGTTAAACATGTTTATTCGCTCAAAACTAATTAATGGGTTTTGGAGGTAGGGGGAGAAGCAGAAATGGTTCGCTTAATTTGCACGGGCGGGTTGGACCTGAAATGGAGCTTGGCCCTCCATGGCATCAAATCGTAAATTCGAGCAAATTAGGTTTAGCTAATTATGCACAGGACATGTTTAGCACTAATTAATCAAGTTTCTGGGAGACCATTTCTGTTGCTAATCTAAATGGTAAAAACGAACATGGGAAAACAAGAGAAAGTAATTAATTAAACTCTCACAGATCCAAATCAAGGTTATATATATGGATTTGTCTGCTATACACTTCTGTATAGCATGCGTACTCATTTTTTGTCATAAATTTTGGACTAGGAGTCAGTGCTGTTTTGTGTTATGGGTTTTAATCTGTATGTTATACTGTTTGGTACATCAGAATTTTTCATATATATATATATATGTACGTAAAATTATAATTAATTAAGCCCTATTTTCAAAATCAAAATGTGTTTTAAGTTTTTCTTTTCCAAGCCATAAGTTATAAAATTATTTTTCTTTGCCAATGAAAATAGGGGATTAAATTGGGAAAAATGAGCATAGGTAAATTCCAAAAATGGAGGGGTAAATTGGTAATTTTTTGGTGAAAAATGTGCACAGGTAAGGTGCCCGAACCCGAAATAGGTCAGGTGGTCACCAGACCTCTGTCTCTCACTTGAATACTCGACACGTTTCGATCCACGGGACCCACTGCATTGATTGGCCCCTCCTCTCCTCCATTTTAAGGATACTCCCATTTAGCTCATCTTTGCTCTTATTGGTGTAATCACCTGCGTCACACGTGCCAACCCCTCCTCTCCTCCTCCACCGTCCGATCTCATTTCCACCACCACTATATGATCTCTCTCCTCCATCATCACAGTCTTAAAACACAGACACAGATGGAGAGAGAAGGAGAGGGATTCTGAATGGAAATTGGGAGAGTCTATTTATTTGTGGTGTCGTTATATGATAATTGAAAAACAAAATATAATTATCCTCGTCATAATATATAAAACGAAGGGGAGGTGGTTCTGCTTTTAGGGTATTGTGGTTGTGAGGAAAGTACTAACCTTGCTGTACAGAGAGAAATGGGGAGGGGGAGAGTAGAGCTGAAGAGGATAGAGAACAAGATCAACAGGCAGGTGACCTTTGCAAAGAGAAGGAACGGACTATTGAAGAAAGCCTACGAGCTTTCCGTTCTTTGCGATGCCGAGGTTGCTCTCATCATCTTCTCCAATAGAGGAAAGCTGTACGAGTTTTGCAGTAGTTCAAGGTATATCACCGTTACAAATCTAATATTTGTTTACACCAAAACAACAAAACTGCTTTTTTCATCCTCCCAATTTCGATACCGAAACGGCAAATAAAGAAAGAGGCTATGCTGCTAGATGGAGGATCATATCTCCAACGCCTCCCGTGGTGACGGCTCTTTGCTGTTTCCGTCGGCCTTTTGAGTTTCTCGCTTTTGTTTCCGTTTTGGTGTTTGCCTCGGCGTTTTTAGCAGCTTCAGTGTTTCTGCCTTGGCATTGCTGTTAGATCTGCAACTGGAAATTTAAGCATCCATACAGAAAAAAAGACGATCACTTCATTAATTCCACTCTTTTCTATTTCACAGCTACAAAGCGATAAATTTTTGTTTTGTTTATTTTTATGAGAATTAACCCATCATCTTCCTCTTGATTTTCTCACCGGGAAAGCGATCGGATCGATCCATATATGAACCATTTTAACTGAAAGATTTTGAGCTCCAGCTTCTTTTCCATTATGCACAGATTTGGCTTCTGATCTTTAGCTCTTTCTGCAGTTCTGAGTTTCCTTCTTCCATTTTCAGCAGCACAAAGTTCTTTCTTCCTCCAAATCAGGTCCGGGTTTGAAAGCACTGAAATTTGTTGCTGTTGTTAGTAGAATTGAACTAATTGCCCTGCAATTCGTTCAAAGAAGCTAATTACAGAAGCGATCCCTTTCTTCCATTTTTGTTGTTCTTTCAGAAAACCTAGCTGAATCGATCAGCTAGGGTTTTGTCTTTCACCTGAATCCATCAATTGGGGGTCAGCTTTTTTTTCAGAGTCTGAGTTTAATCTCTGTTGCAGCAAAATTTGAAGCCAGAGTTAATCCAATTTACTGTGTTTTCTTTCTCCAAGAACAAAACAACTAATTACACGGGGTTTTCAAGTTGTTGTATTGGTGGTTTTCATATGCACTAGTTTCGCTTCAATTTCCGCTGGGTTTTAGCCTTGTCTCTAAAAGACCTATGCAGATGGTCTTCAATCTCATTGAGGGCTTATGCTGACTTTAGGGTTTTCGCTCTGATCTGACCTGACTTGATGTGAGTGAAGATTTGACTCGTTTCGGGTCTCGTACTTCTGAATTTTGTGACTTGTTTTACCTGTGTTCTATCTAATCGCTGTAGCAATCTTTTCTGAGTATTACCAAGTTATTATCTTTCTTTCACGCATTTTAGGGCTTAATCTCTGTCACAATTCATCACACGCCACCTTAATTATATGTACTTGATATATTTTTATTAATTTCTTATATGGAAATTTAGTTAATTTTAATTTAAAGGAAAAGAAGAAGAAGCAGAAATTAATTGATGTGTCTAATTTGCAGTATATTTATTGATCTTGACTATCAAAATTTCTTTCCTGAAAAAGGATTAATTTTTTTAAGAGGGATGAAATTGTTTTTGTTCGTTTTAATTTGAATAATTTGTATATTTAACCTTTGGTTTGGTCTCTCCAGGAGCTTGATTTAAGTTTAATTTTTTTTTTCAAGTCTCATGTCTTATATCCTAATTAAATCATGTGTCTTAATTAGCTGAATCATGTGAAAATTAGACTTATTATGTATGTACCAGATATGAAGGAGTTCATCAGATGAACCGGAAATATGTTTGGTTATCTGTTTTATCAAGTAAATAGACTAGAGAGTTGTCTCTCTTCTAATGGATTTGTGTTTAGTCTTAAGAAGTAATGACATTTACAAATTCAACACAAATATCATTTCATCCCGGTTACTAAACTCACATAATCTACCCAAAGACCTTGAATAAAGATCTTAAATGAGTCAATTGGGTCATGTTTTAACAAGGCATTTCATAGGCATTCTCTTATTTTTTAGTTATTCTCTTATTCACTTCTGATACTGATCTTCACATTTATAGAAGTTATCATATATTCTGTATAACAAGGTTTCACAAGGTTTCTTGTATCTCCTGTTTCCTCTTCAATGTGATTTTGCTGCTATTTCTTGTATAAAGTAATAAAACTCCTGACATTTGTGAATGTTCTTTTACAAGCAGCATGCTCAAAACACTTGAGAGGTACCAGAAGTGCAACTATGGAGCACCAGAGACAAATGTATCTACAAGGGAGGCCTTGGTAATACATTGGTTTATTAGATATATTACTCTAGATAATCAATTACAAATGTTGATGGAGAAATGGAATTTAAAAGAGACTGCCGTCAAGAAAATATTAGATTCTGACTATGGGATACATTTTGTTGAAGACAACTGAAAACCGCCTTAGTTTAAAATTACTAATTGTATCAAACTTTCATATTTTCTCATATTTCTGCTAAAAACAACTGTCTGGTGTTAATTAAAGATACATAATAGTATTTTCATGTATAGCATACCACACTTTTAATTCTTGCATAACATGGTATTAAACTTCAATAACACTGTTTAGTGCTTTAATCAACTATATAGTATACTCTTAAGTGTTAGTTTAATCTACTTGGTTCAAAACAAATATATGTTTTGCAGTTTATTTTTTCATTTCTACCTCAATTCTTTAGATCCCTCCAATGCTTTTATGAACTGATAGATCCCTCCAATGCTTGATTGATACTAAACTGTAACCACAATATGTGTTCATAGCATATGATGGAGCTTCTAGGGAAATCACATATGATCAGTAGTTACTTGTTGTCAGGAGGTATCACATCTGTCTCATATTATTTGATCAAATGGTTGTTAGTTAGAATGTAACTAATTTTTTAACAAGTTTTGGGAACAGTGGTATGTTAAAAACGGAAATGTGGTAATTTGAAAAAGAAAGATCTTCCATGAATTTAAATTGTTGTACATAAGGTCTTTAAGTGCTGCTGTCATTGTTTATCTTGTACTGAATACGTACTACTCTCTGACCATAGGAATTGAGTAGCCAACAGGAGTATTTGAAGCTCAAGGCACGTTATGAAGCCCTACAAAGAAACCAAAGGTAAGTCACAGGTCCATCCCATCTTCAGTTATATGAAGTTTCAGAGCTAATCACTAGTCATCATATATATGACATTATTATCTCTTAACATTAGGAATCTTCTTGGAGAAGATCTTGGCCCTTTAAGCAGCAAGGAGCTCGAATCACTTGAAAGGCAGCTGGATATGTCCTTGAAACAGATCAGATCAACACGGGTACTTGACCTCATCACCTTTTACCATATGTAAATTATGTTGGGTGATATATCATATTGTCTTCCTGACAATTGATCCATTAATATTTGAGTTCTGTATAGAGGTTTATGGTCTTTAGACTCATTGTACAAGTTGCTTTTCATGATTGAACCTTTTGAGATATCTTTCTTGCCTCATGTTAAAGTCCCCAGATACATGATATTCTTACATTCCAGTTTCTTGGTGTAGTTCTCATAAGGAAGTCCAAAATAATTCCCACAAAAAGCTCTATTTTTTTTTATCTTGAGCAGGTCCTAAATTTTTCATTTGATTTCCAATATTTTATGTGATTTCGTTGTAGTTTTACACCTGCTTCATAGTGGATTATAGACAACTCTGCTCTCTCAGTTCTCATTGCAGTGGTCTTCATAGTGGATTATAATGTGTTGATAACTCAGCCAGCTAGCAATTTGTATTCTCTGGAACTCGATCTGAAAACTTGAGTCTACACGCATGCCTTGTTGATTTAAAACAAAATTTTAATTATTATTTAAAAAAAAACAAGAAACCAGAATTGTGTTTGTGATTTGTGAAATGCTTCGATGATGTAAATCTGTAACTTCATTTCTCATATTCTTCCCTTACAGACCCAATGCATGCTGGATCAGCTGACAGATCTTCAGCGAAAGGTACGAGTCCTGACACCCTATTCTACAGTTCATCAGAAGAAAAAGGAAAATTCTTTACGCCTCCCTCATTGGATCATCCTTATATACAGTTCACTGTTTTTATTTATTTGCAGGAACACTTGCTTAACGAGGCAAACAGGACACTGAAACAAAGGGTAGGCAAACGTCTCTGACCATTAGTAATTTTGGTTCTGAATGATTTAATGATATTTGTACATTAACTTTTGGGTGATGCTTCTTCAATCATTCCCAGTTGTTTGAGGGATACAATGTACATCAACTCCAACTGAATGCAAATGCTGAGGAGGTGGCATATGACCGACAACAAGCTCATCAGCCTCAGGGCGATGGCTTCTTCCAAGTCTTAGAGTGCGAACCCACATTACAAATTGGGTATGTCTTTGCTTAGGTTTTCTTATATTACAGTACTGCAGCTAGAATCTCTTCTGGGTTTAACCTAGTTAGAAGGGTGTATGACATAGATTAAGTTGAAAAGCTGGTTCATCTTCCTGATCAAGAAATGTTCATCTGGGATTTTGCAGGTATCACCAGAATGATCCGATACAAGTCGTGACGGCCGGGCCAAGCGTGAATTACATGGGAGGATGGTTGCCATGATAAGCGATAATAAGAACACAGAGAGCAGCAAGCAACTGTGTATGGTGAAAAGCCATGCATGCACGCTATGATGTATGTATGCAGCTGTATGATTTATATGTTTGTTTCATTGTGTTTTCATTTCTATTCTGAGCAAAACAAAACGATCATCCAATTTGTAATAGTACGGATTTATGTCATAACTAACTCTGAACATTAGAGTTGTGAGTGTGTCTTTTAGCTTGGCGGGCTTGCTTGGCAAAAGTAATAATTACTAGTACCCCCTTGCATACAGTGTAAAATCTTTGCTGATCCATTCGGGGCAAGCTTTTGTACCAATAATATGTTATAAATTTTTCTTTTACATACTTGTGAAAGCTGTGCTAGCACACTGAATACAAGTTCTAAGGATTAAGTAGAGTAGTCAATTCTATTCCATGTAAGTAAATGTGTCCTAAATTCCTTGGCACTACAGCTTGTGCTTTAATATCATCCACCACAGCTTATAGATATTTTTGACAAAGTTCTCACTTCTCAGGGTTGGTCACATTCTCAACATTATAGAAAATAATACCATATAACGTATCTTCGATCTCCAGTGAAACTCTTGTTGCATACTGTACTTCAAGAAGCAGAGAAGTCGTAACAAGTCTGGACAGCGCTGGCGGATTTCTTTTGCTGCGTCTTGAATACAAGTTGAGCAGTCTTTGCTTCCTACAACATCACCTCTACATTGAGCCAAGCCATAGACTTGAGCAATTGGCCTTGTCATACACTAGTAGGACAAAGCCCTTAAGCGACGGAACTATTACGTCGCTGAAGACTTCTGTCGCCTAAGGCTTAAGCAACGGAAAGTCCGTCGCCTAAAGCTGATCGTATTTTTTAATAGCAACAGAAATCCATCATTTTGTCGCTTAAGACATGTAACAATACGATGACATATGCACCTATGCGACGTAATGTTTTATAGATTTAAAAAAAATTCTCCGACAGATTTCCTGCAGAATTTTTTTGTTCTTCTTCTTCTTCTTCTTCTCTCGGCCTTCCTTCTTCATCTTCATCTTCTTCTTCTTCTTCTTCTTCTTCTTCGGCCATCCCTTCTTCTTCTTCTTCTTCTTCTTCTGTTTTTCACTTGAGATGGAGATTTAAAATTTGAAATTTTGCTTAAGAGACGGAACTAATTTAAGTCGCTTAAGTAAATTTTAAATTTTTAATTCATTTTTAAGCGTCAAATTGTGAACATTTGAAATTTTACTTAAGCGACGGAAAGTTTCGACCCTTAAGTAAATAATTTTCGTCGCTTAAGTAATATTTGCTTAAGCGACATGACTAATTTTCGTCGCTTAAGTAAATAATTTTTGTCTCTTAAGCGAAGAAAAGTTTCATGACCTTCATAATTCTGTCGCTTAAGAGCTTCTTAAGCGATGTAATTTTTTTGGTCATGAGCACTTCGGTCGCTTGAGACCTTTTTCGTAGTAGTGATAGGAGGTAGCATAAAAGCCAGTTGAGGGAGCTATAGTTTTGGAAACCAAATGAGCCAGTAAAGCATCAATATTTTGTGAGATTTGACACCTCTTAGTTATTTTAGCGTCTGTTTTGCAGAAATCTAGCTTCCATGGGATCTGAAGCTTATATGCTGCAAATGCATTTAACTAGTAGGATAAGAATACTAGTATACCTCATAATATGCTACAAATTGATGTTTGGCCTTTGCTAACAAAATAACATTTGTGGGCTGCTAGATACTATGTATATATATATATACTCTTTTGTCAATCACATTGCTCACGTATTTGGCGGTACCTATCATTGCATTTTGAGTTGATAAATTTCAGCATCGCTATTTAAATTCTTGTGACACGGTCAAAATGATATCCAAACTTACAAAACTAACAATGTGGTAGCCAAACTTCATTTTTACTACCAACGAAAAGTCTGAGACTATTTTCCATCACGGTACTGTTTGGTTGATGACGTGTCCCGTATGAGACCCACCAAAAATATTCTTTTAATAGTAACCACATCAACAGTCCTCGAACTCTTCTGGAATGATCAATGTGATACCCATAATGAAAACCCAGGTTCGAAGTTCAAACTAAGAGGGAAAATTGATTTGGAAGATTTATTTTCGAAAATTTTGGAAGGAAATGAGATCTAGAAAATACAAAAGATTATTTAGGTCGCATCACATTTCCTTTTAAAATCTTCAAATTTATATGTTACAGATCCATTTTCCCTCCTAGGTTGAACATCGAAAACCTGTGTTTTTATTATGGGTATCACATTAATCATTCTAGAAGAGTTCGGAAACTGTCGATGTGATTACTATTGACAAGTAATATTTTTTGTAGGTTTCATACGAAACACGTTATCAAACAAACGGCGCCGTGACGGTTAATGGTCTCAGCCATTTCATTGAAAACGAAAATGAAATTTGTGTAATTCTGTTAATTTAAGACTCACTGCCAAAGCTATTCTGAGTCAGTGTTGATGAGGTTTTCATAAGCTATACACTGAGCACCGTTTTCATGTGTATTGTTTTATAAACATTCCAATTCAGTTAATATTCTATTCAAGAGATGAAATCGGCAACGAGGGATAAGCTTAAATAATCAAAAAAGAACGAGCAACATGATTTTCACATGTGGGGATGATGGAGATGCCACGAACAAGGGATTGAGACCTCAAAGCCATCTCTTTTGACACTCTAATAATTTGCGTCTCGTTTTCCACGCTCCCCCTCTCATATCCCTCCACGTGTCCCGATTCCCATTACAAAAGCGCAGACAGCAACGTCTAGAAGAAGACATACTTCTCCCCCAATCCATTTGCCTCGTTTTTAGCAATCCTCAAATTTCAGTTCTTCATCTTTTCCCAAGAACCGATTTTTATCTCAAGATGATGAGAAGGCAGCATCAAGATCACCCATCGAAGGTGTTCGACGAGCTTTCCTCTCTCGTTTTCAGCCTCCTCCGATCCCCCGATCAGTCCGCGGTTTTCAATTCTGATTCACAGCGCCCGATGACCAGCTCTTCTTCGATCTCGCCGGCGGGGTTCGCGTCGCTGATGCTCGGGATTTCGATGGCGCTGATGCTGTGTGGTTCGGTGACGTTCTTCATTGGGTTCTTGCTGATGCCGTGGGTGCTGGGTTTGGTTATGGTGTCTACGCTCTCTGTTTTGGGGAAGTCGATTCTTTGTTGCGCCTCGCCGCCGCCCAAGGAGATTCCCGGAAAATATTCCGTTTTTTAGCTGTAGATTCTGAGATTAACACGACTTTATCTCGTTCATAGGCTTTGATTTTTCTTTGTCAAGTTTTATCGTGTCGATATGTTGTTTGCGATACGCTATCCAAAATCAACTTCAATTACACATCCCAACAACTTCACAATTAAGTTCCCAACATTTCTTGATCGGCTCTTCATCATGACATCAATTAGTATTAATTTCATTTTTTCTTAATTTGCTCTCAACAGATAAACAAAGACAATCATAATTCGGGCTTATATTTTGGGTAATAATGATATCAAATTCTGATATAGCACACGACACTTGGTTCACAAGAACACAAACCTTCAACACAACTTCCTTGCCCAAACCAGTATTATCAGTAAAATCACTAAAGATCACCACGTGGAACTTAACCATGTCACACAAGAAACTCATATAAGCTCTTCTATCATCTTGAAATTTTATAGTGGATACCTGAGATAATGAGGTGGTTTGCGTCATTACGCGCATTATGTTGAACGTTTCCTTGCAAGAGTTGAATCTATCTCTTTTGTCTCATAATAGCAAGGCTGCAAGCAAAGAATTGTTTCAACATTCATTTGTGATTTTTCTGGTAAAGGATCAATCACTGTCTTCAGAATATGTATCATGCTTTTTGATTCTTCAAGCATACCTTCTGAGTTGCTTTCTTTCGTTTCTTCAAGCAAACCTTCTTTCGTTATTGCTCCTCTTTCGTTTACTAGAGAGATTTTTCAAAAGTTTGGTTATGACTTATGGGGCTGGGGTGTGCAGTTGAAATTCTGAATGAACTACGTTTTGAATCGGTGTCAGATTGCCAACTGGGTACTGATTCAGCTATGAGCATATGACTTGATGCTGATGGCTAAAATTAAGTAACTGAAATCCGATTACATCAAGATGTAAAATCCGATGACCACCCCAATGTCACAGAGGGAGAAGCAACAAGAACCATGAGTCCCTGCTAAAGGAGGAATGACACTTCTTGACATAGCAACTGGGAAGGCATCACAATCTTCCAGGGTCCGAATCAAAAGGGTGAAGTGTGAAGTAAGCTAAGGTCGATATCCAATACTAGCTTAATTTTACGCTCATCAATACCGGACCATGTTCTTCCTAACCAAGTACCATGAATATGGACATGGCTGACAACGTCACACACTAATACGAATGAAATGATATGAATCAAACGAGCTAGATGCACTGAAAATCTTCGAAATGAAAAGCTGGCAGAAGCTTCTTCTCAACTGGAGTAGATTTTTTTTGATTAGGGATTTTATTTTATCAATCAACATAACGTCCCGATATATTGTGAGAGTCGAATCTGAGACCTCCTACTTACGAAGGGAAAATTTATGTCACGATCACGCAAGCGATTGTGGCAGAAGTACTAAAGACTAGTTAAGTCGAAGAATCGTTATATTCTGAAGACTTGGTAACAAAACTTATAGATGAATACGCACCTGCAGTCAACTCTTGAAAAAGTAGTAACCTTTATAGCAATCAGTTGTTTCTGAATACAACATACTTAAGAGAAAGAACCGAGACACAGTTGCACTACAAAAAAAAGGATTTTAGCTGACGAAATGACCAATAACAGGCCGACGATTTTTTTATCGGCTAAAGTCCACTTTAGCCTACGAAAAATTATTTAGTCGGCTAAGTTAAATTTTCGTCGGATAAAGTACATTTTAGTTACAAAATTGTACTACGAATATTTCGGTGTCCGATTGACTATTGTGATACCAATATATTTAGAAGCGGAACAGCCGTACGAGTAAAACTCATTGCTAATGCTATGACATATGGGTTTTTTTGGCCATCCGAGTTTGTTTAAGGCTTCAAAATACAGTTTTTCTAAACACTTAACACACGAAAACGCCTATATCTATATCTATATAAGGAATTTTGGTGGAACTTTCAACACAACAAACTCTCACCATGATGAGACCCAACTGCCCATCTAAAAATTTTGTGACATTTACCCCTCAATGATAGAGCTACCTATATGGATAAATAATGGTAAATAGTAGGTATGTTGTGATTCCGGTCATCAAAATTCACAAACAAAAATACGATCGTCAGATATCGTCAATATGTTGAAATATGTCTATGGTAAAAAATTCAACTTTATCCGATAAATTTAAGGGCTTCATCCGGACGGTCAATCCTGTAAGTCAAACCCCTAAATTGTATTGACCGCAACTATCGGCACCGAGAATTTACCGAAATTACGTGATTTTTCAACCGTAGACGTATTTCACCATTCCGGTTATATCTTATTTCACGAATTTTTTGAGTTTGAAGTTTTTTCGTAAAGTTTGTTTTTGAAACGGAATATTTACTTAAAGTTTAGTAAACGAGTCATACAACATTGTAGGCATGTTGTGATTCCGATGATCAAAGTTGAGAAACAAAAATCCGATCGTATGATATGATCATTATGTCGAAATATGTCTATAAGAAAAAATTCAACTTGATCCGACAACACTAAAGGCTCGATCCTTACGGTTAATCTCGTAAGTCAAACCCCCTTAACGCACGGAAACAGTCATTTGACTGTCTAAATTACATATTTTGCCTAGACCTTCAACTAAAAATAGTTTCAAATCGATGTGACACAGCTAGTGGTATAAAAAATTTATGAAAAATAACCACCGGAGATAGGGCTACTCTAGGGAGAAAGTGGAAAATTGCGTTGAGGGTTTAGGGTCTTAGCGGACGAAATTAAAATAATTCGTCGGCTAAAGTTAAATAAATAAAATAAACAACTATAGCCGACGAAATTAAGGTAATTGGTCGGCTAAGGTTAAATAAATAAATAACTATAGCCGATGAAATTAGGGTAATTCGTCGGCTAAAGTTAAACAAACAAATAAATAAATATAGCCGACGAAATTTATTAAAATTCGTCGGCTAAAGTTAATTACAAATTCAAATTTTTTGACGGGGATTTTAAAAATTTTGAATTTTTTCTATATCTTTCATTCATCTTCTTTCCTCCTCCTCTTCATCTTCCTTCCTCCTCCTCATACTCCTTCTCCTCCTCATACTCCTTCTCCTAGCCTCCTCCTCCCCCTCCTCCTAGCCTCCTCCACCACCGGTGTAAAAACGAAAAAGAAGAGAAAAAATAATTAATCAAAAATACAAGAAATGAAAAAATAAAAAATAAAATAACTAACTATAGTCGATAAAATTTATTAAAATTCGTCGGTTAAAGTTAAATAAATAAATAAAAATATAAAATAAATAACTATAGCTGACGAATTTTATTAAAATTCTTATGGTTGCTCCACAAATATTTATTCTTTCAGTAGTCCATTTAGAAACGTCAATTTGACATCTAACTGGTGCAAAAACCAGCCTTTTGTGCTGTAATGGAAATAAGATTTCTTATTTTCTGATATCTTGCAACCGGTGCAAAAGTTTCATTGAAGTCAACTCCAACTATATATGAATATCATTTTGTCACCAATCTTGCTTTGTTTCTTTACACATAACCATCTGCATTCAGCTTTGTTTTGTAGATTCACTTTAAACCAATGATATCCTTGTTTCTTTACACATAACCATCTGCATTTATCAGCAAGTTCTCATGTGTTGTTTTTCACAATCACATCTATTTCATCCTTTATTGTCTTTCTCCACTCATCTTCTTTCACAGCTTCTTCAAATCTTTCAAGCTCAAATAAGCAGACATTGCAGCTTTCATACACTTCATTCAAGTAGACATATTCATCTTGAACAGTGTTATGTGACACTTATTGTTGCTGGACTGAGCCTTGCTTCCAATCCCAAGATGAATTCTCAATGAAGAGAACATTAATACATATAATCATTTTTTTTCTTCTTCAGATTATAGAGTCTATAGCCCTTCGTGTGCAAATTGTATCTCATGAAAACACACATTTCACTTTATTCATCAAGCTTATTCCTCAATACTTTTGAGATATTTGCATAACAGATTGAACCAAACACGCTCAAGTGATTTACACTTGGATTTCTTATACTCTATGATTCAAATGGTGTCATTCAATACACATCTGTAGTTGGATGTATGTTCATCAAATACACTACAGTATTTACTGTTTCTCCTTAGTATTTCAAAGGTATTTTCTTGGCATGCAGCACAGACTTCACCATTTTAACAATAGTTCTATTTTTCCTTTCAGCTACCCCATTTTGTTATGGTGTATAGCTTACTATCAACTATTTTTCCAAGCCAATATCTGAACATAACTTTCCAAACTCGCTTGATGTGTATTCACCACCTCCATCTGATCTTAGTTTTTTGATTTTGAGATCAGATGTGTCACTCCACCATAACTTGAAACTTATTGAACACATCGAATACATCTAACTTCTGTGTTAGGAAATAAGTCCAAGTCATTTTTGAACAGTCATCAATGAAAGAAAATATTTGTTACCTCCTATAGTAGTTGCTTTCATAAGACAACATACATCAAAATTGACCAACCCAAGTGGTGATTTTGCTCTCCATGCATTCCATTTAGGAAATGAAATGAAATAATGTGTTACTTTCTTAGTGCACATCTTTCACACGCTTCATTTACTTCTTTGATTTTTGGCAATCCATGCAACATTTCATTTTGATACAGCAGCTTCAGGCTTTGAAAATTTAAATGTCCAAGCCTTTAATGCTAGAGCCAAAGATCTTCCTTCAGCTCCATTCTTCTTGCACTCTCAGTTGCATACTTGAGAATCAGAGAAAAACTTACGTTCCTATTCATTTCTACATCTACCATAAGCTTTTTACAACTCCCTCTCTCAAAGATTTTGCAAGTGTCATCACCAAAATGCAGGTGATACTTGTGCTCAATAAGTTGACCAACACTTAGCAAATTTGAGTTAAGATTTGACACCAGCATTACATCTTCGATGAACATTCGACCATTATTAGTTTCAACAGCAATGCTTCCCTTGCCTTTTGTATCCACAGGCTTTCATTTGTCATCTTCACTTTTTGTAATGTTGTTTTATTCAATGTCATATAGAAGATCAGCATTCACCATCATATGATTGTTGCAGGCACTATCAACAAGGCAGATATTTGCATTCGCTGCAGTGTCTGCTCCATTCGCGGTTGTAGAAATCTCATTCGAGGCTGAGGTTGTCCCATTCGCAAATGTTGAAATCTCATTCGTTGTAGCATAAGTGACACATAACATACTAGTTTCTTATTGTCCTTCACTGTAGTTCGTTATCTGATTGTTCTTGTAGTCACAATCTTCTTTGACATGACCAAACTTGTTGCAATTTGAGCACTTTGGTTTCCCTTTAAACCAACATTCGCCGATGTGAAACTTATCACATATTGAACAATTTGAATAGGTTGAACTGTTGTTATCTCCCTCATTTTTTCTTCTTCCTGATTGATCTGATCTACCCCTCTCACTTCTTGCCTTTACCTTTTCAGTTATTTTCTGTTTAGAATTTGAACTAGATGGTTCACTACTTCTAGTATTTAAGTTTCGTGTTTGAAAGACTTTTTCTATTGGTTCATCATCATGACTCATCAACCTCTGATCGAAAGCCTTAAGTGACCCCATCAAATTCTACAAACCAAGATTGTCTACATCTCTAGTCTCCTCTATAATACAAGCTATAACATCATATTTCCTATTTAAGCTCATAAGAATTAAGGATATCTTTTGTACAACTATTTTTTTTATGTATGAGTTCAGCATAGGTTTTCATCTTGTTGACTAAATAAGTCAATCTAGTGCAATAATCACTTAACAATACAGTTTCAATCATCCTAGTGTATTCAAAATCTCTTCTCAATAATTGAATTTTTACGGCTCTCACCTTATCTGAGCCTTTGAACTCCAACTTCAAACATCTCAAGCTTCTGTGGTTGTTCTCTCATTTGCAATCCTTGAAAATAACTCCTCTACGATTGATGTTTGTAAAATACCAAGAGCTTTCACATCTTTCTTAATAACTCAGAAATCAAAGTTCTCTCCTATGAAGATAGAAACTCTAACATCTGAACTATTTTCTTATGTCGTCATCGCAGTAGCAAAAAACTAAAGAAAAATGTTTTTTTGTTTTGATCTAACAGATGGTACACCTAGTTGATATTGATTAACAGAGCTCTGATACCATGATAGAATTTGGTTGCCTCTACTTTTGTATTTGAATAGAAGTATGATTTGTTGATCAATCCGCTGTGGTGAATGAGACAGAAGAAAACTCAGTTGAATATTCGAAACAAATCTTTGCAGTCTCTATATTTTTTACTTCTAAAAATCTTACAGATTACACAAAATAGCTAACCCTTTTATAGGGTGCAACATAACCTACAAAAGTTATTAATTAAACTAGATTACAATTGTACTTTAGATACAAAATATCTAGCTGAAAATTTTGAGTGGAGTGGACAGTAAACTATGTGGTAAGAAAATATATGCAGTGAGTCATCAGTTCCCTTGCAACTTCCGATTCTTTTAGGAATGCATAAACTTCAACAAGTTTCAGTTTCGCGCGTGATGTTAAGGATCATAAAGGCATTTACTTGATGAAGTTGATGAAAAGCAAGTTTTCTCATGAATTAGCAACGTTTGCTTTGAAATGTAAAGTCGAAACTCAGTAGATAGAGAATGAGGTTGATTCCTCCATTCTATTCTCTTATGTACGTTCAGCTTTATTGATTTGAAATGTTTCATGTTTGCTTGGAGAATAGAGAGCAAAACGGACTGGCTGGTTCTAGCTTAACTTCTTTCAAGTCTTTGAGAGCTCAACAGGTATATTTACTGCAAAAACTGGTTGCTGGCAGCAGGTTCTAGCTAGTTAACTGCTATAGTCCTTTGGTCAAAATGTTGCTATGGATCGAGTTTACACCTTAATAATTGAGGCGACTTGTATGAATTATATGGACCACTTCCACAATTTTGTGTGAGGAAAGCTGGCTAAGCTAATCAGCAATGAAATAGGCACATCCAAACCAGAACCATATATTGAATCGTGTACTTGCTACTTTGCAAGCATATTTTCACAAAACCTCGATCAACAAAATCAACACTAGCTTCATTCAGCGGACACGAATTGGTGATCGATACAAGTTTAACTATTATTCATATATAACATAATTGTACCAATACCCAACAAACAGAACTGGAAATATAAATTTGGTACGTAAGAGTTACATTACTACACTTTGTTCTTCCTGAATTGTTTGGTTAAGTAACTAGCAAGTGCAGTAGTACTCAACCAAGGTAAAAATGGACCTTGATGGCCAACAAGAAGACGCAAATGAGAGCAAAGTAGAGGAGGGAGTGAACCATTATAGCGGCGCCGCTCGTGTGAAAGCTCCCAAACTCCACCCAACCATGCCGCCCCGGCACCAGGAACAGAAGACCTGGCGACAACAGCACGAACAGCACCACCGCAATAAACACCGGTCCCCAGTCAGACATGGTGACAATCGTTCCTTCGCCTCACTTGTCTGCGTCTCAAGAAACCTATTCCGGAAAGCAAACAACACTGCACTCGATCAGCTGGTTTAGTAGTGATGAAATGTTGCTATACCAGAATGGGAATGACAGTATTAATAGTGGAGAAAGCTTGGAAGGGAAGAAAAGACGAGAGGATAAAGAGGGTGTGTGGGTGTGGAGGTGGAAGGATCGAGGGTTAGGGAAACAAGTTACTTGGATTCATTCCCGCCGTCACATGCATTATGTGTTGGAAATGCCATGTGAGTGTATGTGACAGACAAGGTTGATGGATCATATATCAGCTGCTAAGCTCCATGGCTGCATTTGCTTTCTTCTTTCTTCTGTTTCTTTCTCATTAATGTTGCTGGTGACCCGTCACAACCTTCATGAAAATTACTAGCTTTGTAACACACCCAATATAGTTTGGAAATGTCATTGTTGAGGATATGGCGGTATGAACGATATGCTTAGTATTGATGTGAATTAGCTGGCCGGTTGATGGTTTAAAAAAAGCGAATTTCTCCCGAATCTCGCTACATAATCGACTTGTAGAATCAACTAGATTTACATCAATTTTGTTGAAAAAAAAAGTTTCTTAAAGTTTGCGGTTTAGAAATCTCTCGTAAAGAATACAAGCATCAACACATTTAGAACGTTTCTCATGAGGTTATTGAAAATAGGCATGGCTCTAGGATCTTAATAAGACTTAAGATTTATTGTCTTGATCCTATGTGGTATGCCATGTC